>BKCP01011737.1:979017-1087413 GCA_008636005.1 Striga asiatica | reverse complement strand
ANTACGACTAGCGTCGGACCAATTAGGTGGTGAGATAGGTTCTTCATTTTCCCTTATTTTGATGATTCCTTTTTTTTGTTTCATTCCCTTTGGGTATTTTTGTTTCTTGCATTTTGTGACAGTACATCCCGTAAAACCTTATGAGTTATGATACTACAAGTTTGTGCTACTCATTGCTCTAAATAATAAATAATACAAACTAGTACTCTTAACAAAGCTTGAGTATACAAATTTAGAGAAAAATATAATTTCAAAAAAAAAAAAAAATTACATCATATAAGTATGTATGTATAGGTTTCTCTAAAAATAAATTGTTCAACTATTCCGACCAGTGACCCAATCATTTATCCGGTTCAACATCCAGTCCTAGTTGAAAAATATTGGATTGGAAAAAGGTAGAGGCAGTGACAGCAAGTGCAAGTAATCTGGTTCTCCATGATAAATCCCCTTAAAGTTGAAACTATATTGCAAATTCAAGAACAGAAAGCCATTTCTCAGGTTTCGAAAAATACGAGTCACCTTGTATTCTCGTTCTTGTACCCTGATGCCTTCCCACTTCTCCCAGTAAAAAATTTCCCCGGAAGAGAATCGGTCCCACTAATGTCCAGACCTTGATACGATCGGCTCATAAGATATTCGGCCCCAGTTTTGGCTACACTCTTGTTATCCTCACTCCTCAATTGCACGGCTTTTTCTGTGGTGTTCACCAGCGCAAGGATTTCATCCTTCTCCTCTTCATCTTGAGAGAGAGAGAGAGAGATGTTTAATTATTTGAAGAAAAAGAAGGGCCAGAAAGAGATGTATTATTATTTGGAAATGAAGTTGACACAAATATAAATATGAAGGAAAATAAATTGAAGTACCTTGTAGATCCAAATGTTCAACATAACTACCCTGAATGAAAGAAAACCGTGCCTCATCAGACTGTTGTTCCCATGCTAAAGGAGATGAAGCAATCAAATCTCGAAATTCCACAATATATTCTCCTGTCCATTGCCTTCCCCTGAAATTCGAGACCAAACATAATAAATCATTCTATCACAAGAATGATAACAGACACCATGATTAAAATGCACTCTTTTAATCACCCCTTCTTAAGTTACGGACCCGAGACTGGTCTTCCGAAACTCTCCTTGGTAGAAAAGTTTGCCTCATTACAATCTCATAGGCTAGACATGCATATATTTCATTCACGATAATTAGTTAGAATACGGAACATTTTACATGACAGAAACCATAATCTCAAATGTCCTCGAGCTTGAGCCCTTAACGAGCCGAGGCGATCTCGACTCGTTAAATAAACGAGCCTAAACTCGAGCTCGGCTCGTTTATCACTAATAACAAGCTGCATTCGAGCCGATCTCGAGCTTTAACATATAGAAAATTATATAAAAATTCTCTTTTCGAGCCTTATCGAGCCGAGCCGAGCCGAGCCGAGCCATGCTCGTTTAATTTAACAGCACTAGTTGTAATAGATCTCAAAGAACCTGCATCCTCACGGATTTTATTAAGTCCCACAGTTGTTGAAAATTCTAATGAGCACCATGCTCGACCAAGGACAAATAGAAACCATTAACTAACATTTGATAGATGCAATGTAAGAAACAGGAGCCACATACTAAAGGTATACCAGAATAGGCACAACATTAAACAGTGAATGTATGTGTACAGACAGACGGACACACAGAGGGCACAATATCACATTCAGAATTAAGGATCATTTTTGAGACAATTACACTATGATAAACTCGAGCAAGAAACCAACAAATATCAAAGAAACACTGATAATTCCCCAATAGATTTATTCTCGAATCTAGTTAAAGACACTTGACAAGTTACTGATAGGAGTAAAGGATCAGAGAATCAAAGAATTAAAAAAAGGGGAATGAATAGACAACTTTATTATAAACGAAAGAGAGAACAATGATCAGAAGTATAAAACTTCCCAGCAAGACAACTTGCCTAATAGCCTAGCTATTAAGATTATTTTTTCCTGATGTCTCATTCTCACTTCCTAACTCCCTTTAATAAGATTATTGCTATTATTCATATAAGGTAATAGATAATAATTATAAGGTAAGATAACTAATTGATAGCTTTCCATTCTCTCCAAGAATCTATCTAAATCCCCTAATTCATGATTCCCATATTGCATTGCTGATTTTATTCCCATATCTCATTTATTCCTTTCCAGCTTTCCCTTTCCTTGAGTAGACAACCCTATTTTTGGCATCTCTATCCTTACCACCCGCCAGAGAAATAGCCTTTTTCACAAGGCTAGAATTAGGAAACTGCCCTTTGAAATCTGAGAGATCCAACCACATGGCGTCATCAGTGGTGCGTCCCTCCCATTGGACCAATACTTGTGGTGTGGTACCAGTAGCGACGAACCGCTAATATGTCATATGGTTGGTAGCCGGCCTCCTCCACTTGAAGCTCGTCAGGGATATCCTAGATAACAGGATGGTGACCTTTCACCGGCTTAAGTTGTGAAATATGAAAGACCGGATGAATCTTTGAGGTAGGCGGAAGCTGAAGCTTGTAAGCAACTGCACTCAACTTTTGCAAAATCAAGAAAGGACCATAGTATCGAGGGCCTAACTTTTGGTTCAATCTGTTGAGAAGAGTGTTTTGCTTGTGAGGGCGAAGCTTGAGAAGGACACTATCACCCACATTAAACTCAACACGCCTTGTACGGTTTGCAACTTTT
Organism: Striga asiatica; assembly: GCA_008636005.1. Taxonomy (NCBI): domain Eukaryota; kingdom Viridiplantae; phylum Streptophyta; class Magnoliopsida; order Lamiales; family Orobanchaceae; genus Striga; species Striga asiatica. The sequence continues at coordinate 1,084,703 of BKCP01011737.1, read as the reverse complement.
GTCATGCGATGTTGAGCTTTCTCCAAATTGAAACGAAGCTGACGAAGTAATTCATTGCGATCAGAGTGAGCATCGGCCACTGCTGCCACCCGAAACTCACCAGGTAAATATTGTTGCAAGGTTGGAGATGTCCTGCCATACACAATCTCAAAGGGAGTCCGTTGAGCCGCTCCTTGAAAGGAAGTATTGTACCAGTATTCTGCCCAGTGAAGACACTTGCCCCATTGTTGGGGTTGTTCGGAAGCAAAACAACGAAGGTATTGCTCAAGACAACGGTTGAGCACTTCGGTTTGTCCGTCGGTTTGGGGGTGATAAGCACTGCTCATTTTAATACTTGTCCCCATCTTAGCAAAGTACTCAGTCCAAAAGTGGCTTAAAAATATTGGGTCTCTGTCACTTACAATCGAATTGGGCACGCCATGAAGGCGGACGATTTCCTTTGCAAAATGATCAGCTAGAGATCTAGCGGTGAACGGATGTCGAAGTCCAAGAAAATGGGCATATTTGGAAAACCTGTCAACCACCACCCAAATGCAATCGAGCCCACTAGATCGTGGCAAACCTGTAATGAAGTCCATTGAAATGACTTCCCAAACCGCCGTCGGAATAGGGAGAGGTTGGAGCAGGCCAGCTGGGGACAAGTTTTCATATTTGTTCTTCTGACAAACTAGACAGTCCGCCACAAATTTTTGGACATGGCGCATCATACCTTTCCAATAAACACTTGCAGCAAGTCGTCGATACGTGCGGTATGCACCTGAATGCCCCCCTATTGGAGTGGAATGGAACTCCTCGAGGAGTCGAGAGGTCCACGTTGAATTAGAAGGAAGCACAATACGACCCTTATAGAATAGGCGACCATTAATCAATTTGTACGGGGGGCAGCCATCAGGATCCTGATGCAATCGGGCAATGAGTGGTTGAAGCGTTGAATCCGCCAAAATAGCAGACTCGAGAGCACCCCAATCCAACCACACCGGGATGGATATAGCGGAAAGTTGCAAGTCATCATGACTACGTGACAAGGCGTCTGCTACGCAATTAGTGGAGCCTGGCTTATAAACTACTTCAAAATCATAACCAAGTAATTTAGCAACCCAATTCTGTTGTGACGGAGTGGAGATACACTGTTGCAATAAATAACGTAGACTCCGGTAGTCGGTCCGTACTATGAAACGACGACCTATGAGATACGGCCGCCATCACAAGAGCCATTAATTCCTTTTCGTAGGTAGATTTAGATAAAGTCTTCCCAGAGAGGGCCTTGCTGAAGAAGGCAATGGGGCGACGTTCTTGCAGCAGAACGGCTCCTACCCCAGTTCCGGATGCATCGCATTCAATAATAAATGGTCTTGAGAAGACTGGCATGGCCAAGACTGGGGAAGTGGTGACGGCATTCTTCAGAGCATCAAAAGCAGATTGTGCTGCCTCGGGCCATAAGAACGTAGTCACACAGTCCTTCTTTAAGAGTGTGGTGAAAGGATTGGCAATTGAGCCATAGTGCCGATAAATCAACGGTAATAGCCAGTTAATCCCAAAAATCCAAAGGATCGAGGTACCAGCCAACGAAGGACGCTGGAGACTTTGGCGGGGTCCGTAGCCACCCCGGCATGAGAAACGATGTGTCCACTGAAGACTGACCAAATTGACATTTCTTCGGATTAGCTTTGAACTGATGAAACTGTAAGATATTCAAAACCACTGATAAATGTTTAAGGTGTTCCTCCCAGCTCGGGCTGTAGATTAAAATGTCGTCAAAGAAAACCAACACAAAATGACGCAAATGAGGGCGAAATATGTCATTCATAGTGGCTTGAAAAGTAGCAGGAGCATTGGTGAGACCGAAAGGCATGACGAGGAATTCATAGTGGCCGGAATGTGTACGGAAGGCAGTCATTGAAATGTCTTCTGGCACTACTCGAATTTGATGGTATCCGGACCGAAAATCGATCTTGGAGAAATATATGGAGCCATGTAGTTCGTCGAGCATCTCTTGGATAACTGGAATGGGGTATTTATTCGCAATTGTAGCTTTGTTTAACTCACGGTAATCTACGCAAAAACGCCAGCTACCATCTTTTTTCTTCACGAGTAAAATCGGGTTGGAGAAAGGGCTGACACTAGGTTGAATGACACCCGCTGCAAGCATTTCACCTACCAATCTTTCAATTTTGTCCTTTTGAGTGTGGCCATATCGATACGGCTTAACGCTAACAGGTGTTGTGCCCGGTTGTAGAATAATCTTGTGGTCATTATGTCAAACCGGTGGCAGTCCCTTGGGTTCACCAAAGACTTGCGAGTAATCATTGAGTAGCTCTTCCAATTGAGCTGATTGGGGCCCAGGAAGGGCAATGATGGCGGAGGTGTTGAGCTGAAATGAAGATATTTCCATAAAGATGACAGAATACTCAACATCTTCCAAATATTCGACAGAGTTAAAGGAGATTGGGAGGCGAGAAAGAGTAGGGTCTCCAGTCAAAGTGATGCACTGGCCATGATCTTCAAATTCCACTGTCAGGCGAGCCAAGTAACCCCAAGAATTAAATCAACAGCACCCAAGGGAAAAGCAAAGCAATCAATGGTCATTGTAAGAGGCCCCAAGTGAACTGTGGAAAATTTACCAGAGGATTCAGACCGGCGTCCATCGCCCAAGCGAACACCAAAACGGGTTGTGGCCTCCAACGGCTGTTTGAGTTTGGCTGCCAAGTCAGATGAGATAAAATTATGGCTTGCCCCGCTATCAATCATAATAACCACATCATTGTGCTCCACCCGGCCGCGAAATTTCATTGTTTGGGGACGGTCGATACCACCAGTGGAAGAGAGGGGCAGGTCCAAAACGTGTAATGGGGCATCATCCATGGTATATACCCCAGGTGGGTCGTCGGTGTTACTGTCCTCATCTTATGCTGCGATTAAAGCTCGCAATGATTTATTTGGACAAACATGCATCGGGCTGTAGGGTTGTTTGCATCGGAAACAAAGTCCTTTCGCACGCAGGTCCTGGTATTCCTGATGAGAATAACGTCGAATACCCTTTTGATCAATTGAAGGAGCCGAATCTCGCTGGAAAGATATACCGGCACCTGGAGTTTGAGAAGGTGGCATAAGAATATTTCCCTTTGTGGTTTTATGGAAATTGCTGGGCGTAGGAGTGGCGTGGTTGGTCTGATGATGTGTGTTTGGACTAGACAAGTTTGCATTGGCGGACGTTGGGCTTGGAGTCCAACCCAAACCGAAACCCGTACTCCACCTCTTCACTCCTGTAGATTTAATAACATGTTTGTCATGGTGCAGGAAATCGAGCTCGCGAGCAATGAAGCGTGCAACTCACATTGCTATCCGTAAATCAGTAGCATCATTTGGGCGAAAACGAACTCGGAGCTCTTCCTTTAGCCCATTCAGAAACAACTCTAACTGGATATGAGAGGGTATCCCAGAGATATGGGCAGCCCGGACATGAAACTCATTGCAATATTCATCCATCGTACCAACCTGACGGAGAGCAGGTAACAACTGAGTTGGTGGGGCAGACAAATCGCCACCAAATTGCTCCATTAGTTCAGATATGAGTTGCGACCATGTCAGCATGGGATGTTGTTGTTGTAGCCATCTCATCCAATGAAGGGCAGGCCCTTCCATGCTAACAAAAGCAGTGGGAACTCGTAACTCGTCTCACGTGCTGTGGATGGTAAAATATTGTTCAGCCCTAGACAACCAGCCAAGCGGATCGGTTCCATCAAAATATGGAATCTCAGTTCGTTTAGTAGGCAGGTGAACATCCTGTGGTTTAGTAATGTTGATGTGATCGACTTGGGAGGTGTCGCTCCCTTCACTGTATTGGGTGACCAAGTCGGTAAGTTTGGAGATGGCCTCCTCGACATTAATGAGGCGTTGCTCGTGCACTTCCTGACCCTTCTCCGTGGCTTCAACTCGAGAGTCCATGCGCGTCATTCGTAGTGGCAGGTCGGACCAATTGATAGGAGTAAAGGATAAGAGAATCAGAGAATAATGAATAGACAACTTTATTATAAATGAAAGAGAGAACAATGATCATAAGTATAAAACTCAGCAAGATAACTGGCCCAATAGCCTAGCTATTAAGATTATTTCTTCCTGATGTCTCATTCTCACTTCCTAACTCCCTTTAATAAGATTATTGCTATTATTCAAAAGGTAATAGATAATAATTATAAGGTACGATAACTAATTGATAGCTTTCCATTCTCTCCAGGAATCTATCTAAATCCCCTAATTCATGCTTCCTATATTGCATTGCTGATTTTATTCCCATATCTCATTTATTCCTTTCCAGCTTTCCCTTTCCTTGAGTAGACAACCCATTGCTTTTCAACCCTATTTTTGGCATCTCTATCAGTTACCTTCACGGAAAAAATTTAAAACATACTAGATACATCGGAAGATCATACTCCCCTCGTCCCACAAGATAGGCTTATTGATTTTGTCATAGTTTAAGAAAACACAATCATTATTGATGAGAAGTAAAATGTACTTCCGGAATATACCCTATAAATTATTATTATAATTATTATTGTTATTGTTGTTATTATTATTATTATATATTATTATTGTTGTTGTTATTGTTATTATTATTATTATCATTATTATTATTATTATTATTGTTGTTGTTGTTGTTGTTGTTATTATTATTATTCAACCTAATTTTGCTGGTAGCCACATAAATTAAATTAGCGAAAAATGTAACATTATAAAATAGCCTATTTAAGTAACATTCATATCTTTGTGGGGCACTCAAAACAGTAATGTGGCATGTCTTTTTGGGACATAAGTATTTAGTAATCTTCTATATGAAGTGCTACTTTAATTTGTTGATGCTGCAGTGGTGGAATAACGCAGCCAAAACCAGTATTAGCAATTTGAAATAGCTTGGTTTTTTCTAATTATATGTAAACTCAAAAAAATATTTTCCCATACCTACCTATAGATTATCCTTAACCATGAACTCAAAAGCCCCAGATGTCGGGAAGTTACAAACAAAATAAGCTACCTAATTAGCTCAAGGTCAGAAGCATTAACAGCCAAGTACAACCAGATCAACAACAGGTTCTGAAGCATCCAAACTAGTTAATGACTAGAACCATTCAAACTAATACCTGACCAAAGCAAGCATGGCTTCAAATGGAGTAATTATAGGAGCTAAGAACTCCTTACTATCCAGTAGAGCAGTTTGTGGACAAGATACATTGATAAAAACATCGCACTGCAACCAAAAACATTAGAGATAAGTATTATGGTCATAGGTAAAAACGTAAGAAAACAATATTTTCGAAGTTAATAATATTTACCTCAGGAAAATTAGCAAGTTTTGCAGGATTTGGCCTTCCCATAACAAATGTGTACGACTTTTTCCCAGCTTTTGTTATCAGTTTCCTCATTCTATTGATCATGTCAAGATAACCAGCTGAAAGAGCATTTTGGAAGGAAAAAACTTTAGCCTTCTGGGGTGTGTCATCGACAAAAAGAATCAGTACATCAGTACATAGAAAAAATGAAATGTAAGAGCAACATGTTCGTGTATTTATGACATTCTGAACATTCAAAATTAGACAAAGGTACAGTTATTTATCACGAGCACAAGGTCAATGACCAACTTCGATGGGTAATACCCCCATCTCTTGTAAATGCAACTTTTGGTGATTTAATGTACTGGTAGAACTAAATTGAGGAGCAAATTTTAAAGTATTACTAATAAGTTTGCTCCTAGGTCACCTCTATTCATTACAAATAAAATTGTTTAAGGTGCCTGTCAAGGATGAACTAATTAATTAACCAACTACTGTTTACATCTTGCACTTTTTCACCATGCAATTTCACCTATTATAAAATGTATAAAACCAGCAATTTCCACTGCTTTTAAGTGCCTAAGGAGAAAAAAGGGGGTTGAACCCAAGGATTATTGCAAAACTAAAAGAACACGATGAGACACTTCAAAGTTAACTTCTCCTCATTTCAACTGCATCATTCATAAACAAATCACAAATGTAGCTGATGAATTTTACAGAAAGGTAACCTGCACCAAGTGTCCCAACCAAGATTCCGATCATGTTGGCATCCTTTGCTTTCTCAACTAGGTAATACCTGTGAAGTTCATGACTATTATCACATTGCAGACAATATCTGAAAGGAAAAGGGAATAGCAATAGTAATAACAGAAGTTGCAATCAGCACGAAGAAGTGTACGACTAGCACCTGCGCCTAAGGATTTTTTTCGATTGAGATAAGTCATTAATCAAGCAATCTCCTGCTGCATCATATCTGACTAAAAACAAGACAGACAAGGCAAACCTTTTTATTACATAATTATAATAAAAAAAGGGAAGTAGCATACATGCAGCATAAATTTGTTTTTAGATGGGTAAGTTTGTTCAAAGCTCGTGTCCTGCCTATATCAAGGTTGACGCAACATTGATTAAAAAAATTATAATATTTCTGGGTCACCAACCAGATGGGGTGCTGCAGAAGGTAGACCCGAGGCCTGACCCCTGCGTCAACACATCTCTAAGCTATACAGATATTATTTCTTCCTTATCAACTTGATATTTATGCAAAAATATCATAAAAAATTTACCTATTTCACAGCTATTGAATGTCAGCACAACATTAGCAAATGCTGTATCTTCCGAGCCAATCCAGAAAAGTAAATAATCCTCCATTTTCCGTCCCTGGGGTAATCTCCAACTCAAACCACCAAAGTTGTAATTTTGACCAGTTTCTTCGGTTTCAGTTTCGCATTTATTTGAAACCCCACATTCTTCACACGGGCTTATAACTGAAGAGTTTGCATCAGCATATAAGTGCTCTAAGATGGTTGTAGATCCATGTGCACTTGAAGCACTAGACGAGGACAATTTTTTTATTTCGGATATGGCATGTGCATATTCCAGTCCATAAAGAACCTAGATATGTGTAACATAAGCAACTGACAACAAATTAAAATCTACAATTTTGAGACTGAAAATTTGCATCCATAATAAGACAATGCATCTTGAACTAATGAAGCATTCAAAAGCGCATTTAGTGACAATGTAGTAGCTCATTCACTAAGTCACTGATTAGGACTGCACTCCTCTTGGCGGACAGATGAATTTATCTTCCATTGGAGGTTTGCTATCAATTTATTAAAGCTCCATTCATATAGCAAATGCCTTCAAGTTGGCTATTAACATTTTGAGGTGTTAAAATTGGACATAAGTTTTCAGACATGCATTTCGGACCAACTCATACTTAGATATTATGCTTTAGAAAAGTGATTGTATGAACCTTCTTGATGAGAAATTAATATAGTGAAACTAGACCCCCAGAGTCTTTTGCTAAATATATAGTAGTTAAGGGCATAAACTAAATGAAAATTTGGAATGGACAAGTTGACCTATGGTAAAAGCAGTTAAGAACTGCTAATGTGAAAAGACTGCAGAGTTGGTTCAAGAAGAAGAAAAATATCGAGTTGGTTGCTTATTTTATTTACTCGTAATTCTGAGCATAACTGCTGGTTTAGATAATAGCCCAACAGGTTGAAACAACCGAGTGTGCAGCTACAAGCTTATCTTTGCAAATATCAGCAAATGCTTATTGTGACTGAGAAATGAAATGCACGAGAGATTCAGATAATTGATAAATTAAATGCTAAACTATATTATAGAGTCGGAGAGCAAAAAGGACCATGTTGTCATACCAAAATAGGCTTCCCACTTTTCAACCCGTGATCAAGTAAAGTTCTGGCACAATTTGATGTGACGACTGAAGCTTTTCGAAAAATGAACAACGCAGGTAGTGTTGATGTCCTGACAAAAAAAGACCATAAAGAATATTACATAATCTACATGACACACGGCCTCATAATTATTAGCTTCAGAAAGCTCAAAATAAAAGCAAGATGCATCCCCAACTGTTGTACAAAGATGTAAAGGCAATGCTGCTCTGGGTCTATGATATCCAGCATAAACTGTAACCAAACATGAAATAAAATTGTTGCAAGGGCTCACTTAGATCAATTTGCACTTACAAATTCAACCCTCTAGAAATTTCATGACTACCTTCCAAGAAAAAATTTAGAAAGGAAAATAAAGGTTACGAAATCAATTCATCTAAATTTTTTCGTCTCGGTAACTTCTAAAACTAGAGATGAACAATGTAGTACTCACGGGCTGAGGCACGTATGCCCATAATGAACGACACAATTGGCATTGACATGAGCTGCTCCAACTTCATCTACGCAACAGCTTCCGTATGTTGTGTCAGCCATTACATATAATTTCACATGAGATTCGAGCTCTTGGCGCAAAGCTTTCACAACCCTCATAGAATCTTTCAGTAGTTCATCAGGGAACTAATTGAAACAACCAAATGAGAAAAATAATCAAATACTGTTTGAGCAAAATGCAACAACAAAATACCGTTCAACACACACACACACACACACACACACACAAAAGACTGCTACCTGCAGAGCTACTCTAGTGAAGTTACGGCTAAGAATGAATTCTGCCACGCGAGCTATTTCGTAATTAGCTTCCAAATCCATGATCAACAAGACGAGAGAGGAAGAGCAGCAGCAGAAACCCTATTCACCCAAAAAAAAAATAATCAATTTTCTTACATAAACAGCGAAACACTTTACCTCGCATAATTAGCTACACCAACCGAAACGAGGTAGAAGATAAGACGTCGTCAGGCCTCCGCCGCCGCCGCTACGGTGGGAAGCGCAATTTGTCCGTCGAGTGTGGCTTCCTTCACTTTGTCTCAGTCAGTGGTATGCATTCCAATTGCTGCAAATCGGGTTGATCGTTCGAGCTCGTTCATTTGTTGATCGACCTCGAATCAGGCCCGTTTAATAATGGGAACACGAATGTTTGATAATATTCGCGAATATTAATTTAATATAATTTTTTTATTTTGATAAAATATTTTTTTTTTTTTTTGAGTTCGTGTTTGTTTACGAACGATTAGTGTTTTTCGAGCAAAAAATTTTGTTTGAACTTGTTCATTTAATTGTTTCTCAAAACTAGTGCATAGCCCGTGCGATGCACGAAAAACAATATTACGATTGTATTATAAATTAAATATATAAATAACATTAATCATGATTTATCCATTGTTTCTAAATTAAATTCGGTTGGACACAATCTGACCGGATGGATCGAGAACCGGTTTATAACCAGTCTAGTTCGCTTGAATAAAATATTTGCTCTCAAATCCGTCAACACCAGTCGGTTGGACTGGTAGGATCGATACGATTTTCTAAATAAATTTTGTTATATTTAAAATTATTTTAAATAAAATTACATATTTAAATAAAATAGAGATTTATAAATTATTTATCAATTAGTTTAAACATTTGAATTTATAAATTGTTTAGACATCTAAGTAATACATTTTATTTAAATTTATTACAAAAAGTACTATATATATACATATATAATAAAATGTTTACAAATTAAAATCTGAACAAACCACAAATGGTTTAATAAAATAGCTTGATCATTTCGATGGCGGTCCAGTTCTAAAAACCTTATATTTAATGTATATTAATAAATATTATAATAAAATATATTATTTAATTCACATAAATATTAATAAAATGATATATAAATATTCATAAATCATTAAACATGTTGTCATAAAAGTATTGTTAATACGACAATTTGAAGTTTGGACTTCATCACTTTCACGTAATAAAATATTTTCAATATAAAATTTATATTTAGGCTCAATAATCGATTTTGTGTGGTCGAACTGATACATACTTAGTCACCTGGCTCAATAATCGATTTTGTGTGGTCGAACTGATACATACTTAGTCACCTGGGACCAACCAAGTTGTGTTAAATTTTTTGACTATTTTAAATATCACCTAAAAGTAATTCAATTAATCTAGACAGTACCCTAGTTCAATCACGCGATTGATCTGAAGAATTTTTCTTATTTTCTTTAAATATATTTAATTTTATGAAATAAAAATATTTTATGATTCATATAATAAATGTCTACACCAAATGATGGTATATTAAGATTATAAATTATATATCTAAAGATGAATTAATTATTTGTACTTTATTCATATTAATAAAAAATAAACATAGTAATTTTCAAAAAATTAAGATTAATTTATTGATGATGCAATTTAAAGAATATTTTTAGCGTTCAATATTTTTTTTTAAAGGCACAAATATAAAGACCGAGATTCTAAAACTTTTGTTATATGTTGAATTGAAATTTTATAAATATAGAGACCGAGATTTTAATGTTGTTCGTTGTTTCTAAGAAAAAAAATAAAAATAAAACATACACACTTAATAACTTTTAGCCGAATTTTTTAAATAATAGAATGAACTAAATCCCAAAATTTAAGGTAACATTTAATGATGTATGATTTTTTAAAAAAAATAACAAAACTTACTATTTATAGGTTGCATTAAATTCTGACCTATTTTTTTGCTACTATTTTTGATAAATGGTAATTCTTATTATATATATATATATATATATAATATATATGCATATAGATTTAGATTATTGCTTTATAAGTAAAATCGACTGAATTTGTTGTCTTTTATTTTTTTCGTCGATGGATGAATGGATGGATGTGAATAGTTATATTTGTTGTATATTATTTTTTTTATATGAATGGAATGTTATGTATTAATGTTGTTACGTATATAGTGGTAGTGATAGTCTAGATTAACGTTAGACAATGACTAAATTAGAAAACATTAAAAAGAAGATAAGTAATTAAGTAAACAATGATAAAATGCTTTTATTTATTCTATCAGTCTGCACGTGCGTATAAAATATGTAAAATCCATATTTTGATATGCATTGTATTATGAGGAATCAACAAATTCCTTTATTTTAGGAGATATCAAATTCCAATTTGTATTTCAAATTAGATTCTCAAATTTGTAGGCTGCCTAAGTCATAAAGGCTGATTCGGATTATTCAGTTTTAACTGAATTTAATGGTATTGATATATGGGTGTTGACGGGCGTTTCCGGTCAACGGTTAACAAGGTAAATAATGGAAAAGAAACGATGTAAAGACAAGGAAATATGATTTAATTGCAGTTTTATTGACAGATCGCTAGGTCGGCCTCTCGTACGAGGTCGGCACTTGCAATATCCTTACAAATTGTTACAGAGTAATCACACGAGTTTTAGAGAGAGAAAGTAGAGAGAGATAGCTTTTACAGTTGAGATTCAACAACCCAAAATAAATGAGAAGGGTTGCTATTTATAGTAGCCTTAAATGTGACACTGTTCAGGTACTGTTCATCAGTCTTGTCGTACAGTGTTCCTGCAGGACAGTCCGGCGCCTCCCTGACAGCATTAAATGCGATTTGAGGTTTTCCTCATCATTAGGTGACAGGCATTTAATGCTGATAGGCTTTATGTCTTAGCTAAGAGGAGTAGGTCTGCAGGCTATGATGTCCCATCCATTTAGCCAATGATTGCCCTCCAAGTGGCATTATTATACCATTATAGAGATCGGCATTCTCCGTTGTAGAGGCCCGCTCTGGGACCCCAAGTCGGCACCTCGGCATCTTACCTTCATCTGTTCCCCTGGTCCTGGGGAATCTTTCTTTCAGTCCGTCATTTTTCAGCCCGGCACCCGTGGCGTCGTAATCGAAAATACCGAACTGACGAATGGTCTCACGGCGATGCCAGGGTCAAAAAGTTTTTCGGTCCAGCTCGGCACTCTATGGGTGGACCGGATCTCTGGTTCGGCTCTCGGAATTGTGTGGTCCGGTTCAGTCTCATGGGCGAACTCGGATGTCAACATATAGGCCCCCGGGCTCGGAGAGGATGTGCTTCGGCATCCTCTGTGAGGCCGTCATCCTTAGAATACATTTGGGGTCGGCACATGACCTGGACTTGAGCAAATCACAACCACAATTTGCCTGTTATCTTCTGATCTGAATTGACGTCCCATTTAATGCGTTGTGACCGTTGTGCTTCCTGTCGGTTACGAAAAGGCGTGCCGGTTCAGAGCGTTTACACGTGTCGCCCATTTATTGGCGTTCTCCAAACGTCGTGTCGCTTCGTCGAAGCGGTGACTTTTTGGGGCGCGTGGCTTTCACGCGGCCGTTCCTAAACCGTCGGATCGTTTCGCCCCCCACCGTTGGATCGTGTCCTTAATTTCGAATTTTAAATGCTGCGCCACGTGTAACGTTGTGATTGGTTCTCCGTATGTATATATATTCCGTCGCCTTCCTTGGGAAGCTTTTACGAGTTTTCGAGATTTTCGAGCAATCAAATCTTCTGAGCAGTCATATTTCCGAGCAAGATTTCAGAGCGACTTTCGAGGATTTCGCGAGCTTCTTGGAGATCTCTACACCGGTAATTCTATTTTTCTCGAAACCTTCCTGTTTAATTTCGATTATGTCGAGTTCTTCCGGGCCTGCTACGAACCTTCCCGCCGGAGATGGCGGTTTCACGGCGGAGGAGACCGGAGAGTTGGTGGTCTACTCTCCCCCGACGACTGGGGCGATGCTGCCGCTCCGAGTTACTCCAATCTCCGCCGTCCGTGTGACGCCGGTGGCGGCGGCGACGGGGCCGCCCCGCGGGGAACGTTCGGCCTTCCCCATGATCGAGATAATTGACCTCGGGTCAGGCCAGTCTGACACCGAGGAGGTCGAGAAGGAAACCGGCTCCGTTTCCCCTGTTGAATCCGACGTCGACGCCGAACTGGTCGAGGAGACCCTTCGGGGCGACACTCATGGACGAGAGCGGGTCCCTATGGGCCGCGCGGACACCGAAACTGACGCCGCAGTCGAAGCCGCCACCACGGCTCCTCTGGGATGTTGGTGCCGACCTCCGCGGGTATGGCCTTCTACCGCTTCGGCTACTGCGTGGACGACCCCTTCGGTGCTGACGGATCTCGATCTGGCCAAGCTGAGGGGCAAGGCCAGCTTTGGCGCCGGGGTGAGAATTTTCGCCCCTTATGCGGGCGAGCGTATACACTGTCCGCCGCCGGGTTGCATTGGCGTTTATCGGTCGAGTATCCTGCTCGGACTCCGATTTCCGCTGCCGGGAGCTTTGAACGACATCCTTAGTAACCTCGGCATCGGCATTAGCCAGCTCGTTCCAACGGTCTTTGCTCGGCTCATCGGCCTTATCGTCCTGTTCCGCCAGCAAGGGTGGCCGGATCCCACAAGTGCCGACGTGGGATCTCTGTTTGTCTTCAAGAAGTTCGGGGAGACCGGCAATTACTACAACTCCGTCGCCCCGGGCGTGGACAAGTCGTTGATCCATAAGGTCCCGGAATCGCTGCACGGCTATATGCCGGAGTGGTTCTGGGTTGGTGGTGAATGGAAGACGCACAACGCGGCTCGGCACCCTTCCACCGAATTTATTTCTGGCCCTTGTAAGTGTTTTATTTATCCTGCTTTCACCCTTCTGATTTACGGTTTTTCTATGCTAACAGGTCGGTGTTTGCCTTTCAGTCCACAACCCCCACATTGAGCCGAGTGACGAGCTGGTTGCGAAGATCGAAACTCTGCTCGGGCTTGCCGTAGAGAAGCGCAACTACCGAAATTCCGTTGCGGAGGAGAGCCTACTCCAGCACGACCTGTGCCCCGAATACAACAGCAAGCACTTCGAGCCCGGTATTTCTCCTTCACTTTGATTGTTCTCACGTATAGTTGTTTTTATGTTTATTCTCCTCCTTGCGTTTGGCAGTATACTATCCCCTCCATCGCGAGTGTGGGTTCGGTTCGGTGAAGGAGGCGAGCAAGTACGCACGCGCACATCCGAGCTCCTTGAGAGATCGAAAAATGGCCAGCCGCATGGACTTCCTGACAAGGCAGTCGAAGAAGAAGACTTCGGCATCGAGTTCGGCGGGCACCTCGGACCCTGCCCCGCCGAAACCGGCAGTCAGGGCGGGCCTGCTCGCCAGAGGAAGCGCCGAATCCTCGCGGAGGAGCCCGAGGAGCCCGCGGAGGACGATGCCGGGGTGCAGGACAATGCCCCGCCGTCCCCGAAAAAGAAGAAGGTATCCGAGGTTCCGGGGGCCGCCACTGCGGACGAGAGGTCGGCCTTCGTCCACCAGGCCGGCTCTTCAACCTACATACCGGTGGACCCGAGCCGCAAGGCCAGCCTCTCCAAGAGCCTTGAGCAGTTCCCGGACCAGTGGTTTATCGACTCGACGGCGGCGGTTCCGCTCGACTTGCCCAACCCCTATCGCCTACCAGGGGAGGTGATATCCGCGGCCCAGGCCGTGATGGCTTCCTGGACCCCGACCGCCGAGACGACCGTGTCCATGCTCTCGCCGGCGCAACTCATCCAGCATTCAGTGGCGTCCATGGGCCGGTCCATGGTCGAGCTGATTCACGCGGCCGTGGCGATGCAGAAGGAGGTCGACGCCCGCGACAAGGCCGAGGAGGACCTGGCCACCTCCAAAGGTCGGATCAGCGAGCTAAAGGATGAGATCAGGAGGATCTCGTCCTTGGAGAACGAGCTGGTCCTCCAACGCGGAGCTGTCGCCGTGGCGGAGAAGGCTGCTGCCAAGGCCGCCGAGGATTTGGCCCGTGAGAGGGCGGCGTGGGCCCAGAGGATAGAGGAGGAGGAGACGAGGCGGGCCGTCGAGTTGTCGGAGAGCGAGGCGCGCCGAGCTGACGAGGTCCGCGGGCTGGAGGAAAAGCACAAAGCCGACCTCGTTCACCTCGCCGAGCTGCATGCCGCCGAGGTCGCCGCTCTGAGGAAGAAGTACGAGGAGGAAGCCGCCGAGCTTACGGAGTATGGGAAGAAGCTGACCTCCCAAGTCTGCCTCTTGAAGGAGGCCGCCAAGCAGATAGATGGCGAGCCTATTGCTCTTCCTCCTCCAGCGACCTACGCCGAGGTCCAGGCCCAATACTTTGAGGAGATGAGAGAGAGCATGGACATCTCGACGGCGTATAACCTCTATTGGCTGTTCCAACGCCTCGACGCCGGGGTGCTCTCTCTCGACGACTTCCGGGCTATCCTTGCTGAGAAGGCGGGCCGATATGACCTGGACTTTGAAGGCCAGATCTGCGAGGTCGATGCCGACGAAGCCGTGGTGGTTCGGAGACTCCGGGGTTGGGCCGACGACGTCATCGTCGGCTTTGAGAGGTTCGGTGCCGTGCCTACTCCGCAGACGTGGCGGTTGGCTGCAGGGGAGCTCCTCCCGGATTATAAGCCTTTCGAGGCCGACCTGGGTCCGGAATTCTCGCAGAGGCGCGGCGCCGTTCTCTCAGTAATCGCGGAGATGAAAGAGGCTGAGAAGGCTGCCGCGGCGGCGAAGGCGGCGACAGACGCTGAGGAGGGGGTCGGCACCTCGGGGACGAAGGAGGCGGAAGTCGGAGAGGAGGGTGCGGCGGAGGCCGACGTCGAGGTGGTGGAGGTGGGATCCTAGGCCGGCCTGCGTGCCGTGATATTTCGGCCGAGTGTGGTCTCTCTTTTTTAGTTTTTATTCTATGAACGATTTGTTTGTTTTGAATGAATATTGTTATTGAATGGGTGTGTTTATTTTGAATGAATTTTTAATGTTCTATTTACTTAGCCATGGATGAATGTTTTTCTGCGTTTTCGATATTTGCAAGTATGGGCTTGGTGCCGCACTGCGCGCTTACTTACATTTTGCGTTGAATGAATGTGTTTACGTGTTTTTCTGCAAGTATAGGCCTAGTGCCGTTTTGCATATTTACTTATTTTTACGTGACCGAGTCGGATGTCGAGATCGGCACTTTTCCTCTTTCTTACGCGGCCGAGTCCGGGATTGGACTCGGCTCCTTATATTTGTTTTGTATACTTTGTTCCTTACGTTGGCGCAGTGGCCTCATCGGGCTACTTTGCCGAGCCCGGCTCGTGAAGGCCGGGCCATCGTACTGACCCGACCTGCACATAATTAGATGGCAGCTTACCGGACCGGTCTCGAATTTGGACTCGGTGGTATTATTGGCCTGACTGGACTTCCTAGTTGAGTCCAGCTAGTGCCGACCCGGTCATCGCACTGATCCCGGCCGACACTTCGTTCCTTACGTTAATTACGCCGCTTCGACTCGATCTATACTTAGGGCAAAAGCAAAATCACAAAGGAACAGAGAATATAAATCTTTACAAGCTTCATCCATTTTTTACAAGAGTAATGTTACAAAAGAGAAAATACAACGTTGTCCTAGACCTATTGATAAAATTTTTTCAAAAAGGCCGCATTCCACGGGTATTGGTGGGGGGTGCCGTCCAGGTGCTCGAGACGGTAGGCCCCATGCGGGAGGACTTCGCTGATTTTGTAGGGCCCCTCCCATTTCGGTTTTAGCGGTCCGGGGTCAGGCCCCGTTACCCTCTTCAGCACTAAGTCGCCGACCTGGTAGGAGCGGGACTTGACTTGAGAATTAATGTATCTCTCACTTCGTCTCTTGTACGCCGCGTTTCTGAGCTCGGCTTGTGACCGATGCTCATCTATCAGGTCGAGACTTGCTCTCAACAGCTCGGAGTTAGACTCCTCTTCGAATCGGGCTACTCGGAAAGTTGGGGCGCCGAGCTCAACGGGTACCATCGCTTCGGTCCCGTAAGCCAAGGAGAACGGCGTTTCTCCCGTAGATGATCTCGTCGTTGTGCGATATGACCAGAGCACATTCGGGAGTTCTTCCGGCCAGGCCCCCTTCGCGGCTTCAAGACGGACCTTGAGCCCGTGCTTGATGATTTTGTTCACTGCTTCCACTTGGCCATTGGACTGGGGGTGGTAGGGTGTCGAGAAGAAATGTTTGATGTTATGCTCTTCGCAAAATGCCTCTAGCTTCTTCCCCTCGAACTGTCTCCCGTTGTCGGTGATTATGGAGTTCGGCACCCCGAAGCGGCATATGATTGACTTCCACAGGAAGTCGATCATCTTCTGTTCGGTGATGGTGGCGAGTGGTTCGGCTTCAGCCCATTTCGTGAAGTAGTCCACGGCGACGACCGCGTACTTCACTCCGCCTTTTCCGGTGGGTAGGGGGCCGATCAGGTCGACACCCCACTTGGCGAACGGCCACGGGCTAAATATCGACTTCAATGGCTGCGAGGGGGACGATGTTCGGCGCGAACGTTTGACATTTTGTGCATTTCCGAGCCATGTCCAAGGCGTCTTTCTTCAGGCTGGGCCAATAATATCCTTGCCTGAGAACTTTGTGAGCGAGGGCGTAGCCGCCGGAGTGGTTTCCGCACACGCCTTCGTGGACTTCCTTGAGGACGTATTCGGCGTTCTTCTCGTCCACGCACTTGAGCAAGGGTGCCGAGTATCCTCTCTTGAACAGTTCGCCGGCCACGATCGTAAATCGAGCTGCCCGGGTACGGAGCCGTCTGGCCTCTTTTGGGTCAGACGGCAACGCACCGGTCTCAAGATACGACCGGATCGGGATCATCCAGTTCGGTTCTTCGTCTGCAACGGTCTGGTCGGCGCTCATTACGGATGTGCCGAGCCCGGAGGGCTGTTCCTTGTGAGCGACCTGCACGTAGTCGACGCTCTCCACCCCGGCACTCGATGCGAGGCGGGCCAAGGCGTCGGCTTGTACGTTCTCCGTTCGCGGGATATGCTCTATTCGGGTTCGGAGTTTGGTTAATTTCTTCTTCACTAATCCCAAGTAGGGGACCAGTCTTGGCTCTTTGACCTCGAACTCTCCGGAAATTTGTTTGACCATCAACATGGAGTCGGAGTATATGACGAGATCGGTCAGGCTCATGGCTTCTGTCAGATCGAGCCCGGATAGCAATGACTCGTATTCGGCTTCGTTGTTGGTCGCCGGGAAGAGGTATTGAATCGAATGACAGAATAGCCTTTTTTGAGGATCTACGAGGACGACCCCTCCGCCCGCTCGTCCGGCAGTGGAGGACCCATCCACGTACATCACCCAGGGTTCTTCGTCCTTCGTTTCCTCGACTCCCGGCGTAAACTCGGCTATGAAGTCCGATAGTACCTGCCCCTTCATTGCTGTTCGGGGTCGGTACTGAATGTCGTACTGTCCCAGCTCTACTGCCCATTTGACCATTCGGCCCGAAGTGTCAGGTCGATGTAGGATTTGCCTGAGCGGGTAGGCCGTGAGGACGGTGATTGAGTACTCCAGGAAGTACGGTCTGAGTTTCCGAGCTGCGGTCACCAAGGCGAAGGCAAGTTTTTCCATCGGCGGGTATCTCAGCTCGGCGTCGTGGAGAGCCTTGCTCACGTAGTAGATCGGGAACTGGCCCGAGCCGTCTTCCCGAATCAGGGCGGCACTTACGGCCACCTCGGAAATCCCCAGGTACAAATAGAGCATTTCACCTGGGCGTGGCTTTTGCATCGTCGGAGCTTGGCTAAGGGTTTCTTTGATGGCTTCCAGTGCCTTTTGGCAGGCCGGCGTCCACTCGAACTTGTGATTTTTCTTGATGGCATCAAAGAAAGGTTTGCAGCGATCGGTGGACTTTGAAATGAATCGGCTCAGGGCGGCGAGTTTGCCAGTCAGGCTCTGGACCCCTTTGATTGACGTCGGCGGTCGAAGATCTTGCACTGCTTTGATTTTCTCGGGGTTTGCGTCGATGCCGCGCTGGCTGACTATGTACCCTAAGAATTTTCCTGACCCGACACCGAAAGTACACTTTTTGGGATTTAACTTCATAGAATAATCACGCAAAATGGAAAACATTTTATTAAGATCGTTTACATGATTGGACGCGTACACAGACTTAACTAGCATGTCATCTACATACACTTCCATACATTCACCTATCAAGCTAGCAAACATCTTATTAACTAGGCGTTGATAGGTGGCCCCGGCATTCTTCAACCCGAACGGCATCATGGTGTAGCAGTAGAGCCCACGTGCCGAGTAGAAGGAGGTATGCTCCTCGTCATCCGGATGCATGGGAATTTGATTGTAGCCGGAGTACGCGTCCATGAAGCTCATCAGCTCGTGGCCTGATGTAGCGTCGACCATGTAGTCGATGTGAGGGAGGGGATAGCTGTCTTTGGGGCACGCCTTGTTTAGGTCGGAGAAATCAATGCACAACCGCCATGCCCCGTTGCTCTTCTTCACAAGTACCGGGTTGGCCACCCAGGTTGGGTACCGGACTTCGCGTATGTACTTGTTGTCCTTGAGCTTGGTCACCTCCTCTTCCAGGGCTTGCTGCCGGTCGGGGCCGAGCTTCCTCCGCTTTTGCACGACCGGCTTGACTGTGGGGTCGACCTGCAACCGATGGCAAGCGACCTGCGGGTCGATGCCGACCATGTCCTCGTGGGTCCACGCAAAGACGTCTGCGTTTTTCCGGAGAAACTCGGCCAGTTCGGCCTTCATTGGCCCCGGCAGCTTGCTCCCAATCCGGAGTTGTTTCTGGCAGGTCTCTTCGTCGATGAAGATGATCTCGACTTCGTCCATTGGCTCGGCCCTCTTCGTCCCCCGTTTTTCTTCGTATTGTGTCCGAGGGTCGAGCTCGTCTTCCTCCGTGATCGGCCTTTTGCCAGCCCTTCTCCCTCTGTCCCTGTCGAGGTCGTCTTCGAGTACGTCCTCGACGGGACCCGTCACCTCGGCGCCTGGGGCCGAGTTATCCGCTGCAGCGTTGGGCTCCGCGGCTGTCGGGTCGGCGCCAGATGGGGTCAGGGGATGCGAACCTGTCTGGTTTCCCAGCATGCGGTTGCCCCCGTCACCGTCGTGTGCCGACTCGGTGTCTGCCACCCCGGTGTCTTGCCGTAGGTCCGCCATGTTTATTTCGGTACGCGGGATGGTCAGGATGCATTCCCGCGCTTTCCTTTGGTCTCCTCGGTGCGTCCCTTCCCCATCGGGGGTTGGGAATTTGAGCGAGTAGTGGAAGATGGAGACGGCGGCCTTCAGCTTGTAAAGTGTCGTCCTGCCCAGTATGGCGTTGTACTCACTTGGGCAGTCCACGATTTTGAAGGTTTCCAAGATCGTCTTCGTGGGCTGTCCCCTTTCTCCGAACCTGACCGGAAGCGTGACCTGACCGACCGGGGCGATGGTCTGACCATTGAAGCCCTGGATCCGCTCCCGGCAGGGTTGTACCTCCTTCCTATCGATCCCCATCTTCTTGAAGGTCTCGTAGTAGAGGATGCTGGCGTAGGCCCCGGTGTCGACCATGATGCGATGGATCTTAATCGCCATGATCGGCGCCGTGATCACCAGGGCGTCGGAGTGGGGATGGTCGAACAGGAAAGCGTCTTCGTCATTGAAGGTGATGGTGTTTGGGGTCGGCTCCGGCGCCGGCCTGCTGTGGGCGTGCATCACCCTTTGCCCGGCATGGTAGGCCTGTCGGGCGTAGGCCTTGGTCTGTCTCCTGGAGAGGAGGGATTCGCCCCGGCTGGTGTTGAGGGGACCGGCGGGATGGGTAGTTGGCTGGGTCGGCCTCGGTGCGAGGGGACCGGTCTCTTTTTCTGCCCCTGGAGGTGCCGGCCTCGTCTTGGTGGGTGGGGCAGAAGGTCATGATTTCGTGGGGACCGCCCTGTTGCGGTTTCTTTCTCCGAGGATTTACATCGGCATCCTCGTCACTGTCGGGGTTTTCCTCAAAGCGACCCCCTTTCTTTCTCTTGTCTCCGGAGTGGGTAAACTTCCGAAGTTGGGGGTCATCGATCAGCTTCAGAAGTGCCGAGATCAGATTCCGGCACTGATCGGTATTATGCCCGTGCGCCTTGTGGTAGGTGCAGTAGCGGGTCTTGTCGACTTTGTCTTTATCGGTGAACATCGGCTTGGGGTCCGGCAACAACCCTTTGGCCTTAATCTCCTCGTAAACCGCCGCGGCACCTACCGAGAAGACGCCCTGGTAACTCTCCCTCAGCTCTTCGGCCCTTTGCCTCCGCTGAGCCCGAATCTCGGCGAAAGACTTGCTCGGCTTCCCTGATTTCTCCTCCTTTGCCTTCGCCTTTGCCGGTGCCGGTGCCGGTGCCGGTGCGGCGTCGAAGGTCGGGATTGATGAGGATTCCTCCGCCATGATATAATCTTGAGCGCGGGTGAGGAACTCCTGGTAGGTGGTCGGTTTGTTCTGGCACAGGGACCATCTGAACAATGTCTTCGGCCTAAGGCCGCCCTGGGCCGTAATGAGCAAGGCGTCGGGGTGGCACCGTTCCATGTTTTGGACCCGATCATTGAACCGAGCAATGTAATCCTTGAGGCTTTCGTTCTCGCCCTGCACGATGTTTGAGATGGACTCCTTGGGGGCGAGGTTGACCTGCGACCCGATGAAGTGAGATCGGAACGCCGACCTCAGCTGTGCCCAGGTTGAGATGGAGCGGGGGTAAAGGGAATGGTACCACCTCTGCGCCTTAGGTCCCAACGTCAGGGAGAACATGCGGCAACGCAGGGCGTCGGAGGCGCCGTGCAGGTCCATCCACGAAGTGTAGAGGCCGAGGTGTGAGTCGGGATCCGAGCTCCCGTCATAGAGGCCGAGCTGGGGTATTTGTATCCCCTTCGGGACAGCCTCTTGCAGGATATCGAGGGAAAGAGGCGAGGCGTTATCCGCGACCCGAGGAGTCGGTCGCACACGGGTTTGTTGGTGAGCTGGGAGTGAGAACTCACTTCCAGCGGGCTGCCGACCTTCAAGCTCGGCAATTCTGCGTTTGAGGGCCGCGACTTCCTCAGTGTCGTGGCCGATGGCTTTGCCCCGCCTGATCACCTCCCGGAGGTCTTGGTTGGCGTGGCTCTTATCACCCAGGCGCTGGTGAACAGAACGACGAACGACCGGGAGGCTTCGCTCCGGCCGGCTCTCCCCTGTCTGTTCCGTGGGAGCCGGTCTGGCACTCCTGTCGCGGCGGTTCTGGGCCTCACGGTTCGGCGATTGGGCCGTAGTTTTGGACTTCGCCGGGTTCCTCTGTCCACCGGTCTCCTTTTCAGGAGTGTGGAGCAATGTGTTACCGGGGTTCTCCGTGGGCACTACAGTGTTTGCCCCGGCGTTTTGACTGGCGAGGGCCTTGGCGAAGACCCCCTCGAGGGCTTTGAGGACGTCGGGGTGCTGCAACGCCGCAGCGAAAGTAGGAACTGGGGGTACGGGGACGATGGGTCCCTGCTGAACGCGGCGGGAGGACTCCCCGCCGTTGCGGCGATGAGGCTGGGAGCCGGACTGCTGGGTGGAGTCGTCATGTCCGGATGAAGGCATTTTTAGTGGTTTTAAAAAGCGAAAAAGTGGGGAAAAAGACGAGCGTGGTGTGGAGTTTTACAAGATCGAAAAGTAGACACCAAATAACTTATGATGCCCTTCCTCTAGCGCCAAACTGTTGACGGGCGTTTCCGGTCAACGGTTAACAAGGTAAATAATGGAAAAGAAACGATGTAAAGACAAGGAAATAGGGTAAAATATACAAGACCCCCTTGTATTATACGAAATTTACGCGTTTCCCCTCTGTATTTTAAAAATTGCGTCAGACCCCCTTCTATTAAGGTTTTGTATGCGCGAAACACCCAAAATTACGATTTTGGGTGTTTCGCGCATACAAAACCTTAATAGAAGGGGGTCTGACGCAATTTTTAAAATACAGGGGGGAAACGCGCAAATTTCGTATAATACAGGGGGGTTTGGTGCATTAAACCCCAAGGAAATATGATTTAATTGCAGTTTTATTGACAGATCGCTAGGTCGGCCTCTCGTACGAGGTCGGCACTTGCAATATCCTTACAAATTGTTACAGAGTAATCACACGAGTTTTAGAGAGAAAAAGTAGAGAGAGATAGCTTTTACAGTTGAGATTCAACAACCCAAAATAAATGAGAAGGGTTGCTATTTATAGTAGCCTTAAATGTGGCACTGTTCAGGTACTGTTCATCAGTCTTGTCGTACAGTGTTCCTGCAGGACAGTCCGGCGCCTCCCTGACAGCATTAAATGCGATTTGAGGTTTTCCTCATCATTAGGTGACAGGCATTTAATGCTGACAGGCTTTATGTCTTAGCTAAGAGGAGTAGGTCTGCAGGCTATGATGTCCCATCCATTTAGCCAATGATTGCCCTCCAAGTGGCATTATTATACCATTATAGAGATCGACATTCTCCGTTGTAGAGGCCCGCTCTGGGACCCCAAGTCGGCACCTCGGCATCTTACCTTCATCTGTTCCCCTGGTCCTGGGGAATCTTTCTTTCAGTCCGTCATTTTTCAGCCCGGCACCCGTGGCGTCGTAATCGAAAATACCGAACTGACGAATGGTCTCACGGCGATGCCAGGGTCAAAAAGTTTTCCGGTCCAGCTCGGCACTCTATGGGTGGACCGGATCTCTGGTTCGGCTCTCGGAATTGTGTGGTCCGGTTCAGTCTCATGGGCGAACTCGGATGTCAACAATGGGATTGTATGATGGGGGAATAAACAAATTCCTTTATTTTAGGATATATTCGATTTCAATTTGTATTTCAAAGTAGATTTCTAATTTGTAGGCCTCCTAATTCATAAATGATGATTCGTTTTTATATTAAAAAAAAAAAGAAAAAAAAGAAAAAATCCAAAAATAGTAAGCAATTAATGTTGTCCTAAAATTTCTAGTTACTATTTATGGTAAATAGTAATTCTTATTATATATACTAGTACAGAACCCGTGCGATGCACGGGGTTTATTATCTCTGTCCCTTTTAAAAAGCAAATTTCAGTTAAAAATAAAAGTACTTACTGAAGAAAACATCATGTCATTAATAAATATAACGAAAAATAATCTATATATTATTGAACACTTCCTTATATACAACGTTCATGGTTTGATTCGTTGGCACGTCGTCCTCACCACAAATTAGAATTTCCAAACCAATTCTATTTGTGACACGGGAGGCAGCTACATACAACTGTCCATGACTAAACACCGGTTTCTTAAGAAATAAGCCCACATGAGACAACGATTGTCCCTGGCTTTTATTTATAGTCATGGCGTAAGAGATCATAATGGGAAACTGACGACGCTGAAACTTGAAAGGAATCCTAACATCTGAAGGAGTTATAGCCATTCTTGGAATCAACACTTTATCACCTGCGTGATCGCCAGTGAGGATCTTACACTCGAGTACATGAGTAGAGAGCTTTGTCACTACCAATCGTGTCCCATTACACAGACCCATAGAATGGTCCATATTCCGCAACAGCATGACCGGAGTTCCAATCTTTAAGTACAATTCATGATTCGGTATTCCAGAACACTTTATACTATTCAAAAACTCGGGCGTATGGAGATCAGATAAAAAGTCATTATTAAAATCTGATTTGCACGTACTGTCAGAGCTCAAGTACGTACGACCATCCGACAAATTCAACGACGTCATGTACTCATTAATAGAATTGACAACATCCAAAGTCGGCGCTAATATAGCCCTGTCCTTCAAATAACTTGGATCGTCTGTTGCATCCTTAAACATTGGATATGTGCTTTCAACAATTTGAGCAATAGGGTCATCAGATGGTTGTAGCAAAATGTCCTCGGGTATGTCAATCATTGCACAACCATCGTTGGACCCCCCTATAGTTCCATCTCCAATGCTGGCTATCCAATCCGCAAATCGAGCGAGCTCATCACGTTCATTCGAATCTGAAAGTCCGCGGAGATGCATGTTTTTTGTAAGCCTTAGGACAGTGCAACTTCTCCATATGTCAGAAGCATTTATGGTAGCATTAACTATGTCTTGACGGCTACCCTTTGGAATGACAGGAAGGATTTGTCGGAAATCTCCACCAAAAACAACAGCTTTCCTGCCAAACGGTTTGTCCTTGTTTGAGGGGTCAATTACTCCCATAATACCCTGCAGAGATGTCTGTACAGCTTCGAAGCAGTGTTTGTGCATCATTGGAGCCTCATCCCATATTATAAGAGAAGCACGAATAATCAATTCCGCTAGAGGACTCGACTGATTGATGTCGCAAGTAGATTCCTGGTGTGGATTCAATGGTTAGCAAATCGAGAATGCGCCGTTCTTCCACCTGGCAGTAAAAGCGATGCTATTCCGCTAGATGCGACGCATAAGACTATGTTACCCTTGGATCTCAAACCAGCAGATAAGGTCCTCCACAAATACGTCTTCCCAGTTGCACCATAACCGTATACAAAAAACACACCGCCTTGGCCTGATTCAACAGCAGAAATAATTTTGGCGTAGACACTCTTCTGTTCATCAGTCATGTTTTGAAGAAGCGTATCATGTTCAACGGTGAGGGCCTTTTGATCATAATTCAACTCATCTAATATCAAACGATTCGAAGTTGAATGCATGCTATCCTTGTCCGGAAATGGCATAGGAGAATATTCTCGAAGACTTGTACCACGACGTCTCAATAAAGCCTCAATCTCAGCAAGGGCTAGGTTTTGAATTTGCTCCTCAGTAAGCTGCAAATCTATAAAACCAGACACATAAACAAAGATCAAAACAATTGAAATTAAATCTTCCTACTTGTATATAAACTTGAAATTGAATATTTATTAAAATTGATATTGATATATGAAAACATTTAGTACCGTCGTTATTGAAAAGTCGACGTTGTCTGTACAGGATGTCATCAGACATATATTGCCAACACTTATTCCATACGTCATCTGGTCTACCAAAAGAACCGGACACCAACAAAGATGCAAACATACGTCTAAGGGAGTCTGCAGATGCCCATTGACTTGCCTCGATCATGCCATCTACGTACTCCCGATCGTCCTCTAACAAACCACGTTCATAGCAAGCATCACGATATGTCAGATACTGGACATCACCGACCTTCATATAGTCCTCATGACACGTTACCCCATGCACAACAGGGAGCAAACATCGCAAGTAATAATTATCTCCACAACCGGGAGGTACGTACCGCAAACGACCTACAGAGGGTAGGTCCTCATTTTTTCGAGGAGTCCATTGCCTTATCGTTGTATTCCACACAAACTTGGACGGTGCCTCAGCATAAGTTATTTTCCTCACTGCAGGATACTGTTTGTTTGCCTCGAACCACGCAAGAAATTGGCTCTCATCAACAGTGGGTTTACGGAGAACATTTAGAAGATTTCCATCATCGTCAAATAATAGTTGTTGTTCTCCAAATAAGTGGAAGTTCAAGCGCTGGACGGGAGGTTTTTTGTACTGCAACTCCCAACCGAACAACCGCCATGAAGCTTCACACGACGATATGTACCGACAATCGTAATACATTTTTATCTCATCCAACGGTCTTTCAATGTCCGAATCAGCAGAAGTTTGATAAAATGATGCCATCACACGATCGTTACCCTTGTTGACATATTTGAATAGGTACTTTATAGATCGTGATTGATTGCACCACTCAACATTAATATGCGCTCCAAACTTCATAAGCAGATGCCGGTTATGAGGCACGACAAAACCGTTGTTGACAACAATACCATTCTTTTCAAGAGAAGTTCCATTGTCACGACGCCTATACCGTGGATAACCCTCTTCGTCAACTGTTGTGGATTCAACAAACTTCTTAGGAAATTGTTTGGTGCATTTTCCATCCACCATACACGGCGAGTCTTTTTTTGCCAGACCACACGGACCATGGATCATATGCTCCTTTACGGCCTCGTAATATTGAGGATCAGAAGCTTCATCGGGTATCTCCGCTGATATAATTCTGTCTATGTCTGAAGGGTTGGGAAACTTGGACTCTTTAGAAAGAAATAACAATATGTGAGCATGCGGTAATCCACGTTTTTGAAACTCGATCGTGTAGACAACTGCAGAAGAAAAAAACTAATAAATAAATATAAATTCACTATGAATAAAGGGAAAAATTATATATATCATCATCAATTCAAATTCAAATTCAAATACAAAAAAAAATAGTAAATAAATCGTTTGTGTAAATGATTAGGAAATGACTATAATAATTATAAATAAAATATTAAACGTCTCACCTGCTATTACTTTCCCAAAAATTTGCTTCTGACTGAAATCCCTAATCAATTCCTTAAGTTTAGCGCGAAATACCCTACAGACGATACTTGGTCGATCCTCAGCTCGCAATTTCTTTGGCTCGAGATAACGAACAATTTCCGGCCATTTGGGGTTACAGGTGAAGGTAATAAACAAATCAGGATACCCAGCCCATCTACAAATTGCCATTGCGTCTTGATAGTTTTCAATCATATTTCGAGCACCACCAGTGAATGATGAAGGAAGAATAATTCTTTTTCCTACGGTACTGGGATTGGTGTCGCCACGAAGAACAGCCTCAACCACACCATTATACAAATCACAACGGAGCTTTTTCTGATTGAGACGAATGTATCTCAACCTTGCAGATTCAACCATGGTATAAGCATCGACTATAAATTGTTGATATAGCCTTCTGGAAGAAACAATAGTCGAAGGTTCGTGATCTCTATCATGCATTCTGTATGCAAAGTACTCCCTTACACTGACATTTTTTCGACCATCTTCACGTACTGGCGTGCCTTCAGAAAAAAATATGTCTTCTCTGTACCCATCCTCACCATAAGGCAACAGAAGAGGATATTGTAAGGCCAAATAGGAAGCATTTAGTTCATTAATCCGTTGTAGACGACCACTATTAGTTTCAACCAATATGTCCCTTTCACCCAAAGCCTGGTCAAAATCGCCAACAACCAATATAGCAAGTTCTGAACTCGTAGGCAAATTATATCGTCTGGCATCTTTTTATCTCTTACCAATCAAACGCACTCGAACATTTGATTCGCCAAGCTCTCGTATTCTATCTCTGGCCATACGAAATGATTTGACCAGTTCGTTGTGTTGGTCTAACATTTGTTTTAATCCAACAACTATTTCCTCATGCAAATTATTACTGCCAGATCCATTCCTGCACATCAATAGGTAAATAATATATGTCAATATTATCAAATATTAAAAAGCT
Source organism: Striga asiatica (assembly GCA_008636005.1). NCBI lineage: Eukaryota > Viridiplantae > Streptophyta > Magnoliopsida > Lamiales > Orobanchaceae > Striga > Striga asiatica. The sequence goes on along the minus strand of BKCP01011737.1, from coordinate 1,056,902 downwards.
ATATATAGAAATGTTCTATATAATGAACTACATATTTAAAGCATAGATTTAGGATTTAATTTTGCATATAAATTAAAGTAAAGTCATACCTCACAGAATTCATTCGGTTAGAAATTTCATTCTCCGTGTCATAAATATACAATTGCGCAAACTTTGGAGAAACACCTTCAGAAGGAAGCAAACTACCGATTAGATGGTAATTCTGTCCATGTAAAGAAAACACCGGTGGCCCAGTCCCCTTATTGATATCTGAATCTATCTTTCCTCCCAAAGAAGTAAATCCGAACATGCTATTGTATGATCTTATGTTATCCTGAAAATGTTTGCTTAATTGGCCATCTCCATGAAGCAAATCTTTCAAGAATTGGGGAGGATTTTTCAAAAGAGGGAGTTCAATTTTGCCATTTGTGCAACAAATGGTGTACTCAGGTACAACTGCATTTTGATGATAAGCCTTTCTCTCCTCATACCAAAACATCGAACCGCAATACATACAGCGAAAACTTGCATCTCCAAAGTCCCAGTATTCTGTAAATGTTTATGTAATTAAAAATTAAAAATATTAGAAAACATACGTTTGTTCAAATTTTTGGTTGTCTAATAAAAAGACTCGTATAACATTACCAGATACTGCTGAAGATGATCCACTTGTTTTCCTAGGACGACCACGTTTTCTTTTCTGTGTACTTGGTTGAATTGGACTATCAAGTGTGAGATCAATTACAGAACTTGCAGTATTGGGTTCATGAGTTATTTCATTACTAATATGCTCCTCATCATGTGTGAGATCGATAAAGATGCTATTAGGCGGATTATGCGTGGGCTTCTGAGAAGATAATATACGACGCTTACGTTGTTCTGATCACATAAAAAAAGACAAAAAAATATATACAAAATATAATTTTTATACACTATTTATATTGCATAACAAAAAAATATATATATACTTTGATATAGAAGAGATAAAAAATTTTTTATTTTCATGCACGTACCAACTGACGCACCTGAGGTGCTCGAAGTTCCAATTTTGGACTGCAACACTGTATGAAAAGAACAATATTACTTACACTTTTTGTTTTAGACTTCATATAGTCAACTATTGTAAATTAAAATTATGAAGATACAAATAATTTATTGGATATTAAACAAACGTACCATTTGTTATGTCAGAAAGTGGTGAATCACGTAAATTCTTCATCACATAGTATGATGATTGGGTGTGCAGATGACGGCCATTCAAATTCATCATATTTGACTCTGAAGAAAAAATATGGTTTAAAGAAATTGCGAGACGATAATTAGAAAAAATAAATATAACAAAATTAGAATGATAATTAAACTGACCAGATACTCCTGACGATAATGGTGTTTTCCTAGGACGACCACGTTTTCGTTTTTGTGTACTTGGCTGTAGGTTTACATAATTAGTGCAGCTGCTAACAACACGTGTCGTGGTACTTGAAGTAGGTACAATATCGTTTTCAATGTCATCTTCACTCGCGAGATCAATAATAATATTTTGTGGTGCTTTTGTATGAACATTATGAAATGGACGTCTACTATGGTCATTTGCACCTGTTATTAAAATAGAAGAATAAAAAATAATGCAAAAATAATCACACATCTATATTATTAAGCAATCATATAGATCCACACACACACACACACACACACACACACATATATATATATAATATATTTTATATATCTATATCTATATTATATATATATATATATAACCAAATGTTATTATATTTTTTCTTGGTAAATGAAATAAAGTAATTGACTGATAATTTAGTATTAATATAGATTACAATTGCTAAGTTATAATTTACAATGTTAAAAATATAAACTATTTCATATATAATCTCTAATAATAACAATAACAATGTATATAAAATATGACATCTAAAAATATTAGTTGTCAAGTGTGGGCTATTAGTCACCATAATGTTTCAAACAAAATCATTGTGAGCCAAAATATAATCTAAAATTATATGAAGAATAATTTAAATGGGACACAATCTGGTCCAGTGGGCTAATATATGAATGTAGGATCATTTTGCATTAGTTCAGCCCATGTGCCAAACAAAAAATCGGTAGGCCCATCCAAGTACACATTATAATTTACGGACGAGTGAGATCAACTCATACAAAATCGACGGCCAGATTTTCACAGCAGCGGGTGTAAAGATCGAAAAAGTCGGAAATGAGGATTTGGATCTCACCTCATTTCCACCGCTGGGACTTTCCCGATACATCTTCTCTCCATTTTTTTTTTTATTTGATATTCATTTCAGTAATTCAATTTGTTTATTTGATGTAATTTTTTGAAGCAATCGATATGCTTCTGATCTTGTAAATTCGGATCTTGTTTGTAATTTTTTTTTTCGCATATATCGATTAGTATGCAAGAAAATCATGTAATTTTATGTTCGATTCTTCATTTTTTCTTTCGCGATTTAGGATTAGTTAGTTTATAAATTGGGTGTTATGGCCGGATACACCAAGATTCCGATGTCTTTGGGTAGGACCGCAACCGCAGAGTATCGATCTTCTTTAATATCCCCATGGCCGGAGTTTCGGTAAGATCCGCATGGCCGGAGTTTTGAGTTGATTGGGTAAGATTATTGCCGGATTGTTTCAGTTTAATTACCGTCGCGTTCATTTCTTAAATTTGAATTTTTTTTCTTTCTTACATTATTTTGCACTCTGTTATGTAGATTCCTATGTGTTTTGATAAGATCCGAATCGCGATAGCCCTCTCACGCTTAATAGACGCATCACTGGAGTTGGGTTAACCGGAGATTTTTTCAATTGGGTAATATACTCATATGCGATTCTCAGTATGTTTACCTTTCCTCAAATGTTGATTGACCTCAATTTTTTTTTATTACATTATTTTACAATTAAACATGCAAAAATTAGAATGCTGTCGGACCAAAATTTCAGATCATCACTGTGGATTTGGGGGTCTTAAAGAAGATCGACGCAAAGCTGTGAACACGAAAAAGGTCTTAAATTCTTTATTAACTTTATCATCTCTGTCTATTAATTTGACCAAGTCCCACATTTATCTTCAATTATTTAAGATTTTCAGCGAAAAAATTTAATTTATTTATAATGTTTTACCATATTTTTATGAGAACCGTTTTAACTATAGATTTGGAAAATCGTCTTGAAAAACAACCTTGTTCAGACAATCCGAATATAATTCATCAGATAATGGTAAATTTGATTCTGATTTTTGAAAAGAAAACGATAGGAATTTATATAGTTTCACAAATATATTATTTGACCTATACAAATCCTTATATTTATTAAATTAAATGTTGTACATAATGTTTTCTTTGTTCATCTCCATGATGCTTGCTGAGAATGAAGCGGATCGCAAAGGTAATTAAAAGGTAAAGCTGAAATGAGAAATGTGGTGGGCTACAAAACATGAAGAAAGGTATGAAAATATTTACTCTTACACTTCATTACCTGGGTTTACGTTTTCTTTGGCCATATCTCTGTTGCTGTGCTTACTTACTGCTTTTTCCATTGTACTCGGCCCCTGTTTATCATTCTGCATCTTTATATGTTCTTGTTCTTGGTGTTCAAAATCAATTATGAAGTTCCAAAAAGAAGTACTATATATAATCTGTCAAATATAAAGTAAAAAACATTAATTATGAATAACCAAACTTAGTCTCTCCGAAGACAAATGAAATTTAAACTTCAAACAATTTTGAATACTACTGTGAACAAATTCCTGGTATATATGACTCTCTTAAGCTTTGTGTAGTATTCTTTGCCCTCGACTATCTTGCTTGCCTGTTTTCTTGCTTGTTCTAATTCTGAGGATGAATGCTATTGATTATGGTGAAACCAAGGTAAATAGCTTTTAATTGTTCTGTTTACTCGCACAAAATTTAAGTTCAAGTCCACAAAATGGCCGAGTATGTAAGGGAATTGGATAAGTATGTGGGATAAAAGATATGCACAAATTACTTTCCATATCTTTTATATAACATATCTTTTATATAATCTTAGTAGATACTTATCTTTTTAGACGTGATTTATGTGAGATAAATAAGAGATTTTGAAATCTTAATAAAAACGGAAATTAGATCTTTATGTGGACATAATATTTTCAAATCCGTATAATATATTATTATATAACATATAAACATGGTAATTATTTTTGTAAAACATATTTTAATACAATAAACTAACAATTTTTTTTAAATAAAACACGTTTATGTTTTTGTAAATGTATCTATAGTTTTTAATAGGGAACGTAGTATAAAACAGGCTAAAGAAAAGCGAGTTTGAAAACATTACTGTTGACTAAAGAACGGGTTTATAAGAGATTTTTTAGTTCAATTGATTGGATAAGAAAAATAGTTTCAGTTTTCGTAAAATAATTGGAATAAATATTTTCAACCTTTAGTCTTGTGTTGCATAACACATTACCAACATGTTGACTATATATGAAATTTTGATTTTTCTTTGTAAAGTAACAGAGGTGTCAACTAATTCAATCGCATGTGAAGTTACATTCTGTATCTTTAAGTGAACAGTAATCTTAGAAGGAGAATAAGGATTAAGTTTGTTAAACGATTTCCGAAAAAATTGTACAGAAAAAATATATGTAATAAAAAATGCCCAAATCCGTAATATTGTAATTAACTTAAATAGCAGATTTACGCAAGCTAACCTTTATTTATTGCCCTCAAATAAAGCGACATAACAGATGCTGCCAAACAATTAAGTCCTAATTTAAAAAATGAAAATTAGATGGGCAGCTAAATGCTGCCATGAAGCTTAATACGAAATATTCCAAACTAATTAATGTTCCAAAAACGAAATTGCAATATAAGTCAACTTAGAAAAAACTCATAATATCATGATGAATGCATGTTCCCATTATTAGATTCGGCCTCATCTTCAACTCAAATCCCATTATCATTTTGTCCCTCGCTTTCGACTCCAGACTTGTCCTTTTTCCCGATATTTAACTTCCCTTTACCAGCAGTTGTCGGACCAACAGATTGGTGCACATTAGGTGTTGTGCATAATTCATTCAAAAGCTTTCTCTTAGCAGAGGAAGTATCACCCTTTTCTATAGCTTGAACAACCTTTAGTGGGGTGGACACTTCATCCTCCAAAGTTGCATCCTATGTAAGGATAAGGAATATTTAGTAATTAAAAAAAAAATTAAAGCAACAAACATGTGAATTGAAACTAATATATATATAAACTTGTAAGTTATTTAAACAAACCAGTCCATTGTCATGATCCTCCCTTTGCATAATGGTAAGAAAGTCAGAGTCCTACATATATAAATATTAAAGTATTAACAAATTATACTTAATAAATACACATACGTAAAATTAAAATAACAAAAAATACTTTTTAAGTCTATGATTACCTCGTTCTGCACGAACCATTGGTTATACATGGAGACTAAAGTTCCATCAACAACCACCCGTACGACTGGAAATGAAGCAGCATACCCAGATGGATGTTTTGGATATACACGAACCTTGAAAAGGATCGTCTTACCAACTAAATTAGACACATCATCGGGAAGTTCGAAGCTATTGAGATGCTGTTTCATAACATAAGTTAAAATCTCAATCTCAATTAAGATAAAAATCAATATTTGTAAAAGACGTTATATAAAAGCCCATGTAAACCTCGCGAAGAAATTCACTTCTCAAGCTCTCACATGGTGTTCCAATCATGTTTTCAGATTCCCTATCCCAACAAATGAATGTTGCACTTGATGTTGAATTCAAAACAATCAAACGGATTTTGTACCTTCACACGAAAATTCTAATATAGTTATAGTTATAATTATTATTAATACTATGAATATAAAGAGATTGCTATAAGTATAATGAAAAATATTATGTAAAAATTAGGAAGTTTCTAAAGTACGAAATGTTGTTTTTAAACATGAAATATTGAATTATCAATCTGTTAGTATACACACCTACTTACGCCAACATTATGGGCACATTTGTTGCAAGTTAAAATCCCATTAGCATCGGCCATCTTGCCTTTGCAACGTCTACATGCGAGATACCACCATTCATCCACAATCGAATCAATTGTAGCACAGATTCAACATTTTATCTCCTAATAGTACATTAAACAAATAAATGGGTGCGTAACTATTATATATTATATATTCAATCTAAAAACATATAATAAAAAACTTATAATTAATATAAGTGATAAATAATACCTCTTCAGAGTAAAAAAAAGAATATATAGAACTAACTACCAAATCCCCATTTTCAATCTCTTCCATTTCACTCTTCATAACAATTCTGCTATTGGTGACATATTTGCTCTTCTTGAACCATGAGCTTGTCGAAAACCTAAACCTATTTAGACAATGTTTAGAAAATAAACAAAAAATTAATAATTATATATTTCTATATATATATATATAATTATAAGAATATTTTTAATTCTAATATTATAATATATATAATAGTTACTTCTTCCGAAAATCAATTAGTTCCGCGATTGGTTCAACAGCAAGTAGACGGGTGACATTCAAGTGGGTCGCCAATTGAAGCTCATCTGTTGTATACAAATATATATTAATAGATTGTTAAAATTCAACACACTTTAAATAAATAATGTTCATATTTTTAACATAGATGAAAATATTATTGAAGTACCTTCCCAAAATCTAGCCCTACAAAGCTGCATAATTAGAACCCACGGTTGACCGGTTGACTCAGCTTCAAAGTGAGTTTCAAATGCAATGAGTTGGTTAACATAATGTCCCCAAAGGGTGCAATGAATAACAATCCCTCTGAAAAAAAAAATGTGTGCATTAATAATTAATTAATAATATAGTAATAAAAACAACACAAAAATTACAAAGTTACATTTAATAATTAGTACTTACTCCAAATTCATGAGTGAAAAGAGGATAGTTTGATTTTTTTGTCCATGAACCCATTTGGATTGAACAGGTTGAATTTCAATCACCATACCAATACAATCTAAAATATAAATCAAGAATGTTAAGAGAAAAAAAAAATACTATATCTAAAATTACTAATGGACAATAAATTTTGCAGAAATACCAAATAGGTAAGATTCATCAACATTCTCAGCATCTTGTAGGATGGCAAAATCACGGAAGTTGAAATGCCACGTAGGAAAATCAGAGAGCATTTCTATAACCTTTGTATTGCAATGAATAAGGAGTTTGTATTTTGCAACCGTAGTTCGATACTTATCAATATTGCTATCTAAGTAGTAGTTCCGGATTCTATAAACTCCACATTCATGGAAATAGCCAGCCATCTTTGCCATATGAACGGCACGAATAATACCGGATATGCGATTCCCCTAAAAAAAATTATAAAATAGGTTTAAACATAATTAACGAATTCGATAATTGAAAATTTTAGTAATAAACAATCTAATCACCTCTTCATCGTGGAATACGATCTCCAGTTGTCTTCGATGAGCTGCATCAAATGTTGATTTTTCGAAGACTCGAATTGCTCGAAGTTTTAGCATGAATCGCTTACTTCTCTGAATCTGTCTGATGAAGCCAAATGGTTGGTCCATGTTTTAATTGTATGGGATGTATGGTCGTGGTAGATAATTTGGACGATTGATAGCGAGATGGAAAAATTTATTATAGAGGTATTTATAGTTGTATTAGTGTTAATCTATAGTAATATAAAGAGATTATAAAAGATTTGTGATAATCTTTGACTATATATATTATTGCACTAAGAAGATATAAAAGATTAAAAATATAAAAATTGAGATTTACTTTGATTATATTCCAAGTGTTAGCGGAATGCTTAATTAGTTGGTATAGATATATTTTTATATGAAATATTAGTTTTTTGTATGGTGTGGATTCTAAGAATCATAAAGATATTGGGGTTTATGGTTTCATGTTTCATTTCGATTTTATCCCTGTAAAATATTATATAATATTTGTCTACGTATTTTATTTATAGTCGTATATGTTTATTACCCACGAATTGTTTGTATTTCTGAGTAGAAGATTCAACACATACTAATTCAAATGCTTATCCGATAAGTTAATTGTTTAATCGATATATATCTATAACCACCATTAGTATTTTGTATATGATGGATTCTATGAATCATTAAAATATGGGAGTACAATATAATATTCAAAATTATCCATTTACAATCTGATATGATTAGCATAAGCATATAAGATAATGCTTATCACTTGGATTTGTTACTCCCTTATCCGATTGGTTTCTTGGTTAATTGTTATACCTATATAACAAACATGACTATATTTTGGTTGATTTGGATTCGATGAATCTATTCAGCAAATATAAAACAATTTGGATTTATTTAAATGTTTATTGATGACAAAATAATGTGATTAGAAAAAATTTCAAATTAGAAACCAAGCGTGAATATTGTGATATCTTATAAGTTATAAATTTATTTATACTTCATACACCAATTTTCTATTAACTTAGCATAAGCATATAAGATAATGCATGTCAATATTATTTGTTAATCCCTTTTCCGATGGGTATCTTTATTAATTGTTATATATCTATAACAAACATGAATATAGTTTGGTTGAGGTGGATTCGATGAATCCATTCTGCAAATATAAAAATACATATATATATATATATATATATATATATATATATATATATATTTATAGTAATAGTAATTCTAATTCTAATATTCTAATACTAATAAAATGTTAAATTGATAGGAAAATATATTTACATTAACATAAACTTCCTTTCCGTTAAATTTTTAATTTTAATAATAATTAATTAACATATCTTCTAAAAAAATGGGGTATTTGATAACAGACAATCGGATTTTTCTGATTAGATAAATCTGTTATAATTTATACATCATTTTTGTATTAAATTGGATGGTGTAGGTTCTATGCATGATTCGTCTAATCATATATATTGTTGTAGATTTTAAAGCAAATTGGAGTTTAAACAGATTTACATAGTTGATGTTGAAAAAAGACTCACTGAACAGCTTGAACTTTAAAAATATAAATCTATAAAACATAACCAACTTATTTATATAAAGAAGGAAAAGCCTCGGCAACTATATGTTACCTAAAGGCTCCAAAACAAATACTAAAATTTGAAAAGCATGTCCACACTTATGCAACTTTAAAATAAATCCCAATAAATAAAGACCAAATAACTTATAAAAATAACTAATAGAAAAAATCTCTCAAACTCCAAGCTCATCACGTCCTTCTCCTTTATCTTCGATCAAATTTCCATCGTCATCAACCTTTGCTTTCCCTTTATTGCTTGTAACGGACTCAACAGCAAATTGATCATATAGGTTGCATTTTGCAATTGAATTGTCCCCGACATCCTTGGATTGAACAACCTTCACCGGAGTCGATGCCTCATCTTCCAATGCGGGATCCTAAAATAATTAAATAATTAAATATAATAATACACAAACTCAAAATATTGTATCATCAACAAAAACGTAAAAGAAAACGTATGTTTGAAAAAAATGTTTACCACTCCATTAGCAACTTCTTCTCTATTTAAGAGAGTTAAGAAATCAGAGTCTTATAAACAAAAAATAAAACAAAGAGAAACAACAAATGCATTAATGTAAAATATACATGATTAAAATTCAAATTAGAATTAGGATTTTATAATATTGAATTGAATAAACATTTTAATCAAATATTGGAAATCAAGTAAGACTTACATCATACTCAACAACCCATTGACTATACTTGGAAACCAAACGTTCGTCAACAACAACTTTCACAGAAAAAGTAGAGCCCTGGCTGTAAGGGTCATTTGGCTTAATGCGAACCTTAAAGATATATGACTTCCCTTGCAAATCTTCAAGTTCATCGGGGAGTTCAAAGATGGGTTTCTTCTGCGAAAAAAAATTAGAAGTATATTATTTCCTTTATTTGTAAGATTTGTAAGATTCATAATTAATATTAATAATAAGTTTAAATAGAAAAGGTAAAACCGAGTTTACCTTTTGGGCAAATTCACGTTTCAAAACATCGCAAGTTTTTCCAATCATATTTTGATAATCTTTATCCCAACAAACGAAGGTTGCACTTGAGGAAGCATCGGAAACACTAAATTGAATTTTATAGCTACACATGAAACAATTTTATGATTAAAGTTGTTATTAATTAATAAATTAAGAAATTAGTTAAAAATTAATATTAACAAACCGAAATGTGCCACGATTATGAGAGCACTTCCGGCATGCATAGTTCCCATTGTCATCCTCCATCGAGGAATTGCATCGAACACATGCAAGATACCACCAATCGTCTATGATGGAATCGACACTTGCGCAAACCCACATGTCCACTTCCTACGAAGTTAATACACATAAATAATAATTACCATGACTTAGGACATTATACATTTAGTGTATTATTAAAAAATTCGAAATATTAAGTATTGGAATATTAGATTACTAGATAATTACCTCAACATACGCAAATAGAGCATCAACAGAACAAACAACGATGTCACCATCATCAAGTCCTTGTAGTTCAGTCTTCACAATGATTGAGCTACTTGAAACCAATTTGGTATCCTTAAACTTACTCGCGGCCAGCCTTGTTGTAGAGTGTAGATTACAAACGGTAAGATATAATATTGTGTTTGGAAATACAATTAACAATTAAATATGGTATATTAGACAAATTTGGTAATATTTATATAACAAATAATTTATACCTTCTCCGAAAATCTTCAATTTCGGGAATATCCACACCAATGATCATGGTCACATCCTTTGACGTGCTTATTTGAACATCACCTAATGCACAAAATATTGTAATAGACAATTCTTATCAATAATATTTTCAATTCAAGTATCAATTATCAATAAACTATCGAAAATATTTGGTGCATTAAAATAAATATTTACCTCTCCACTCTTTTGCGCGGCACATTTGCATTATGATGACAAAAGGTGTTTTTTCATTTTCATAATGATGTTCCAACGCAATCAACTGATCAACATATCGGCCCCAAACAGTGCATTCCTTAACGTTCCCCCTAGAAAATGTGGTGACGAATTTTATAAATTCAAATATATTTTAAAAACAATAATAATAATAATTTATAATAATAATTTATTCTGTTTTGTTTTTAGATTAATAAATGTGTTTTTCCTCATACATCGCAGAAAATAACACTATCTAAAATAATGATATAAAAATTATCAAATTGGAAATTATAATGCTAAAAATCCTTACTCCAAATCCATAATAGAGAATACTATCATTTGAGTAGGAACTCCCTTTACAACCTTCATTTGAATTGGTTGTATTGAAACAACCAATCCAATGATATCTACAAAAAAAAGAAAAAAAAAGGTATCATATTAAAATGTATAAAATTACAAATAGTTTAAATAATATAAAAAAAATGACGTTAAAAAATATAAATTTATATCAAACTTACCAAACAACATAGCTTCCTTAATGTTACGAACATCCATCAAAGTAAGAAAGTTCCTAAACTCAAAACGAAACATAGGAAAATCCCACCTCCATTTGCCAATCTTTGTTTGGCCATGGATAATGATCCTCCATTTTCCTATCGTCGATTTGTAGATGCCGATATTACTCTCAACTTGATAATTTGTCAAGACATAAGCGCCACCTTCTTCAATAATGTCCTTGAATTTTTTGATGTTGACAGGTCGAATAATACCCGTAATGCGTAAACCCTAATAAAATACAACCGCAATAATTAAATATTTAATAACCGTAATAAGTAAATACATAAAATAAAAAATATTTAACACCGAATTTAGAGTTAGATATCAAATTTGTTAAAGAATATATTACCTCAGAATCGTGAAAGACAATCTCAAGAACATTTCGGCAATTGCGAACATCTTCAATTCGTTGGAACATCCTAATTATGCGTAGCTTGATGGATGGTTTTTTGGATCTGTCGATATCCTTGATGACTCCAAAATTCGAAGACATGTTGAATTGTGTTGTAAAAGCTTGAAAAAAAAGTGTATTGTGGGATATGTGCGTGATTAATATCTGTTTTAAAGTCTTGTGATGTTTATATAAGCATGTGTTTGGTATTTAAAAATGAATTAAATTAAATATTGTGTTGATCCTTTGGATGGATATAATTCGATTTACTTGCATGACAAATACAATGAGTTGGCAAATCCGATTTACTTGCAAAAAGATGTAAACAATTTTGATTCAATCTCAGTTATTTAATTATGCGATTTCCGATTTACTTGCAAAGAGATATAGACAATTTTGATTCAATCTCAATTAAGTAATTACGGGATTTACTTGCATAACTAATACAATGACTTTGAAATCCGATTTACTTGCAAAAAAGATGTGGACAATTTTGATTCAATCTCAATTAAACGGACCTTTTCCATCATTCTCGCGAGGATTGAAAAATGTTAACAAATTAATTACAGATTTTCCAAAAAAAAAAATTATAGTAATCTGTTGAAATTATTTAAGAAAATCCATACGCTTTTGGATACACACAATCCGTTGATATTGGAAAATCTCAACCAAGTATTAAATTGAATTCGCCGAAATCCTAAACAAACAGATTCCCAACCAATTCGGCTATATCTATATTCCATTACGCTTACATGTTAAAACCACTTTAAGAGCAGATTTCGGTTAATAAATTACAGGAAAATCTCAACCAATTTTTAAAGTGTACAGGAATCTCAACCAATTCGGATATGTTCAAGTAAATCGTAACAATAGTGCACATAAGCAATTCGTAGGATTAATGATTTCTTAAAGTAGTAAGTCAAACGATTATTTTTTAAAGTCAACCTTACTATTTTTGTATTTTTCCAACAACCTCTTTATATTACTATAGATTTGGGGTTGTTGGTGTTCAAATATTTTAGCACATATTTGTAAATTGATAAGATTTATATAATATGCAAAAGAATCGGCTTTCCTTTCTTCTCTTATGATATTTCTCTAAAGAATCCCAAGTGACAGTAAACCAGATAGTTAGGTACTAAAAACAGAAAGAAGAAAGGAAGAAGGATAACACAACCGATCACTATCGAAAAAGAAGAATGAATTTGTGGGGAGACTACAGCACAGGAAAGATCCGTTCTGCAAGCTACTGCGCACAACAATAAAGAAAGGCAATAGCATTTATACTCAAAAAACTCTACTTGTATGCATAATTAGTGTAGTAAACGAACCGAACCGAACCGAGTCTAAGATTTTCGAGTACGAGTTCGACTGATATTCGAGTTTGTTTGAGTTCTTTCGTTTGCTAGTCGAGCCTAAATTTATGTTCATTTCCGTTCGTTTGGTTGCTCGTTAAGTTCATGTTCATTCGTGTTCGGCTCGTTTAGTTAAATGAAATTATTTGAACTTTTTGAGTGTTCGATTAGCTCGAGTTAGTTCAAATTGTTCAAATTTAAAGACTTACGAAATTCTACCAAATCTCCAACCAAATTTGTCTCCTTTTGGATCTGTTTCCATATTTGGGTTTTTTTTTCTTTATTAAACATATGTATTAGAATATAATACCACTTGTGAGTTGTCCCACATCATTCAACTTTCATTTCTATTCCTTCAAATCCTGCATGACATGTGTCAAGAAGCTTAGTACCAATTTATACAGGGAAAATAAGTCCCGACTTATAAGCTTAGTGGACTACTCCTTCTTTCACCAATTGGTTTTGGAATAAAACTTCACTGTGGTGCATCTAGGCTCACTCCTGCTATGGTGCGCTTCACGTGCATAGGACCGCACTCGTTTTCTCCTGTTTCTTACATGGTATCAGAGTCGGCCTACCTGGATCCTGGCGATGACGTACCCATTACCCGGCCTAATTGGGCTTGGACTTCGTGTGAATGACTCACAAGTGAGGGGTGTATTAGAATATAAAGGGACGTATTAGAATATAATATTACTTGTGAGTTGTCCAATTTTTCAGTTCCACCAACATAGGGTGACCTTGTGCAGTCTTGAGCAGAGAAAGCGGAAGCATATTTTATCTCCGGCAGTAGAAAATGCGACCAGCTATTACGACGAGCTATGATATCTATAGAATATACGTCATCGTGTGAATGACTCATAAGTGAGGGGGGCGTATTAGAATATAATACCACTTGTGAGTTGCCCCATTTTTTAGTTCCACCAACATAGGGTGACCTTATGCAGTCTTGAGCAGAGAAAGCAGAAGCATATTTTATCTCCGGCGGTAGAAAACGTGACCAGCTATTACGACGTCCACAGAATATACGTCTTCGTGTGAATGACTCACAAGTGAGGGGGCATATTAGAATATAATATCACTTGTGAGTTGTCCCATTTTTCAGTTCCACCAACATAGGGTGACATTGTGCAGTCTTGACTCTTGAGCAGAGAAAGCGTAAGCATATTTTATTTTCGATGATAGAAAACGCAACCAGCTATTACGACATCCACGTAATAGATGTTCACAGAATAACACTTCACGAAGATGAATGTCCATCCAAGTGTCACAAGAAACCAAATGACCACTTGTGAGTTGTCCCACATTATTTACACAAGAAAAATAGGCCCAACTTATAAGTTTAGTGGGTTACTTCTCCTTCCACACCAATTGATTTTGGGATGAAACCTCACTATGGTGCATCTAGGCTCACGCTACTATGGTGCACTTCACGTATATGGGACCACACCCATTTTTCCCTGTATCTTACAATAAAACAATAATTTTCAACTTATGGAGCTGGATATTGACCTAATAAATTTTCAGTTCTCTATAGTGATGTATAATATACATAGGTGAAATTTTTTGTTGAGTTTTATTAACAAGGAACAATATTGTAAGTTTTTTGGGCCCTTAGTATGGTCGGCAAATTAATTTGCACACACTAACCTTATCCTCCTATATATTAATTGCTAAGCCTATGTGGCAGACTCGCATGCTTCGAGATCTTATGTGATAAAATTACATGCTTCGTTATTAGACTTGAGTAGATTTAATTTGCTTCTAATCCAAATATATTTAGGTTCGGATTATCTATAATATGTTGATTATTTATGGTAGGGGTGAGTGCGGGCCGGGACGATTCTGAATTTGACTTGTCCGGATACCGATCTCACATTTTATGAATCGATCCATGAACAATCCGGGAGGAGACATCGTCCCCACCCATGTAATACATGAGTGTTGTACTAATATATACTCATTAAATGAGAAAATTTCTACCTGAACTGATGAAAGCACGTTTATCTATCTACTTCATCTAACTTCATCTATTCCTTCCACATTTTTTTCACACGCAGAACACGAGTCAAAAGGCCCATCGACTCCAATGGCTGCCGCGTCATCTTCCACCTTCACAACGCCGCTGAGCATAAACCCCATATCAGCAAGAAAATTGTCCTCTCTCTCCTCCTCCAACTCAGTATTCTTCAGCTATAACATCACTAATCGTGCCGGACTCGGACTCGCGGTGGATCACAACAGGAGAGCTAAGAAAAGGGGTTTCTCCTGCAAGTGCCTATTCGGGCTCGGGGTTCCCGAGCTCGTCGTCATCGCGGGCGTGGCCGCGCTCGTTTTCGGTCCGAAGAAGTTGCCGGAGGTGGGCCGTAGTATTGGCAAGACGGTCAAGAGTTTCCAGCAGGTCCCACCTTTTATAATTCTCTCAATCCTTACATTTTTTGGGCCTTTTTTTTCGCTTTGATGTTTTGTTATTTCATCTGATTAGTCTTTCTACTTTCTGAGATTTGAAGATGCCCTAGTGGTTAGATTTGTGTTTCTGTGTGAGGTAGTTGACTTTGAGATCAATTTCTCAATCAAGGATAAAGAAGATAAATAAGATATCTGTGGTTTTGGGAAAGGGATTCTTGTGCAATTAGCAGCAGCTATAGTTACTGTTACGATTATATTATGGATATTCAAAATTCCGATTTCAATGGGTTTTGCTGATATTATGTGCTTGTAAAATATGGTACAGATTTTAACAATGGCATAACCAAGAAGCAACAGGAAATCGAATACCTCACGCCTGTTAGAAGATTATGTAGGGAAATGAACTCACTCACCACACCTATTAGAGCTGTATTCAGCTGGTGGAATATGGAATGGTATTGAGGGGAAACATGAGGGATAAATAGAGTTTGATATAAAATAGAAGAAATGTACTGTTAGAAGACCCTAAAGTAATGCAGAATAGGACTATCTTAAACTCAGTATACAGCCACCAAACAACAGTAGTTAATCTGCAATCTTCTAGATACTTGTTCCTTGTCAATTTATTAGTTGTTGAGTAGGTTATTTGGAGTTACGTGATAGTCACATCTTCTTTTGGGAGCTTCTAATGTATGAATTGACTGTTGGCATCCAGCTGTATACGCTAGTTGTTGGATCAAGTTTCGTGTAGTTTTTACGGTTAACGAAGGATAATATTCAGAGCTCATTCGTTACGTTAATCAGTGGCATTGAGGTTTAAAAAGAAGCTTATTAGTGTGACTTGCTCATTCGTTATTGGTATGAAGCATGCTTGATTTGTATAAATGCTGTAATATGATTGCTTTTAGCACGATTCGAGCTTGCCATAGAAATCTGTGGTGTGATTCAGTTATTTTGAGTATGTCAAAAATACAAATTAAAATTGATGGAGGTGTGCTTTTGAAATGCAGATTTTGAGCTCTGTAAAGTCCTCAAACTGATTTTTTATAAATTTATGTTTTGTTAGTTTAAATTTATAACGGAAATGTTAATTTATTCCCTCCAGAACTTCTCTGTAGGTAAAGGCAACTTAGAAATAGAGTTTTATGTCCTAGGAAAAAACATGGATGTTTGGAGTACAAATCCATGATAGACAGGTCCTCCAGATTTTATCAAGTAATATGTCATGCTTTAATGCAATTTTGTACTCCGAATTTCTGGTCATATCTTGAACTATTGGCGTACAAATGGAAAATCTTGAACAATATATTGAATTATATAGCCTTTAGGTTGATGATATGAAGGATCGAGATGTGGTCATGCAAACTATTGTTAAGATCGGCAAAGATAAGATCATTGTTAAATCATCTTTTAGTATCTTATTTTCTGAGAGTCCCATACTGTCAAATCCTAAAGAAATGTTGCCATACACTAAGTTTTGAAAGGCAATTTGGAAACTGTCTCTTCTATGATCTGAAGAGCTAGACACGTGATTATTCTTTCTCTAATAATTTATAATGTAGCCTAATTGAGTGGATTACATTATTTGACAAAGTCTCACATTCAATTCAAACCGTCACTTTATCTTAAATAGAAAATCCAAATTGCAGCCGCCATTCTTTTGCATTATTTGGCCTTTTCCATTTATTATTATTCTTTCATCTCTACAGATTAGAGCATATAACGTTGAAGCTAACCTTATCTTACCAAGTATCAATTGGATTTGAAATTGTATATAGACTACTTAGCACCCTTTTTGAACTAGTTCTCTCCATGCCTTTGGTACTTTTGCCTACTATTTGGTGTCATCTGTGAAGTCTTATTAATCTTTCATGAAAATGGTCTTTATACTATTGGTTACTAAAACTCGAAACAAGTACACTGGTTACTTGTTATCTTGCAGTGCAAACTTATTACTCGTTAATTGCACGAGTTTGCTCGTGATTCGTGATTACAAATGATACAGTAAATAGTTAAATACAATCAACCCTTACGAATTTGACCCGTTTTATTTATTTTTGGTTCGGAGCTCATATGAAACGGTAATATGTCGACCTAGGGCTGCAAACGAACAGTGCAGCTCGCGAGCGCTCGAGTCAAAGCTCGACTGGAGCTCGAGTTTGACCGAACTCGAGCCAAGCTCGAGCGGCTCGAGCATTTATCGAGTCGATCCCGAGCATAGGTTTTGGAAGGTCGAGCTGCTCATAGTGAATTACTAAAATACCCCTTATAGTGATCCCGAGCTCATAGTGAATTACTAAAATACCCCTTATAGTAGTGAATTACTAAAAACCTAAATAGTGATCCCAAGCATTTTTTACTTCAATCGATCTCGAGCAGGTAAAAAAAATAAAAATCAATCTTGTTCGATAAGGTCAATGCTCGGTTCGACTCGACTTGGCTTGGCTCTTTGCAACTCTACGTCTATTGACTCCTTTTCAACTGTAGGCGGCAAAAGAATTCGAGACGGAGCTGAAGAAGGATGGAGAGTCGTCTGAAGAGCTGTCCGGTGAGAGGATTACAACTGCCGTTGAGGAAAAGCAGCAAAAAGTTCAAGTTTCCGGCGTGAAAGAGACTTCTTAAATTTCCATAAAATGTCTTGTAAGGTCTTTGTATTTTGAAGTTGTTTGTAGCTACTTGTTTTTGTATGTGTACCAAAATTTCTCGGTACCAATTTGGCTATGAGTGCGTGACTATCAGTGGTTGATTATTATACCGTGGTTGATTATTATACCATTTTTCCTCATTTGTTTTTTGTCATAAGATAAAGTGGACACCTTGGGTTTAAGGCGCCTTTAAAATTTTTGAGCTATCCGTACAGATCATCCATGCTTTGTATTAAAAGTCTTGAATGATACAAATAAAACAATTAACAATCGTTAAAAGTCATTTCAATTTCAAAGAAATCGGCTTCTACATGTGTTTAAAAATAGATTAAGACTAGATCAAGTATATATATATATATTTATTATTATTACTACATCAGTTGGATTTGGATTATGTATACTTTTACTTCTATTGGAGAATATCTTTTTTCCTATTTTATGGTGTATACTTTCACATATATTGGATAACATATTTTTTTGCACTAGATCTATTTTTCTACATGGCATATAATTTGTTTGAATATACCTATTATATTGGATAACATTTTTCTCTACGCTAGATCTATTTTTCTACATGGCAATAGCCAATAGCCAATAATTTCTTTCAATATAATGTGGATGCTCTAACAAGACATTTCAAAGACAATTATTGAGCGAATATTTAATTTATAAATATGTATATCTTCATTGGTGAATATCATTAATTATAAGTATGCATTTTTTTTTTCTGTAAAATTGATTTATTGTACTTATTTTATAATATGTATTTTTTTTTATAATATTGGGCCGTACATTCAGTCATGTATTTTAACAATTGATAACACTTTTATTATTTTACTATTATATCAAAATTAATTATTAGTTCCTTGTCTCAAATCAATTAAAGTTATAAATAAAGTTATTTATTATCCAATATTATCTTTAAGGATAAAAAATTTCAAACAAAACCACATCTTATCATTAGCTATTTAGCTTTTCAAAATGACACTATAAACTCTAATATTTATTATTTCATCAATAAATTTATATTTTAAATCCACTTGGCCATAGATTACTTAGAGTCAAACTTCCAAAGTTGACAAATGAACCAGATTAGGGCATCCAAATTTCTATCTCGTTCACTCAATCACAATTTACACCATCTCTCATCCACATCATCTTTATACTAAACATCTCTTTTTTAAACACACACCCACGATGGTTAATTAATTTAAATGTAAACATATAGGACCCATTATCTACTCATTCAATAATAATTTTATATTCTATTTTTACTAAAAATAAATATATATTTTTTAATTAGAATACTTAATCTAAAATGCGTGAATATACAAATAACATTATTACATAAAAAAAACTTAAATTAAGATTACAAATTAAAAATAGTGAAAAAAAACTTTTTAGTGGGTAACAAAATGAGTACAAATATGCTCAACTAAGTCTGCACAAAGTTGGTGATGCATAGTATTGTCTCAAATCTCGAAACTTGTATAATCTTGCAATTCTCGATCTTGAAATTTTTTCAAAATTTTACCTCTTATTGGGATTTATTTTTTAAGCAAATGAACAGTTACTAAATTTATTAGTGTAAGAAAGTTATAAAACCATAGTGTATTTATAGGTATAAAAAGAATGAAATGATAAAAAATGTAAATTATTGATGAATTTTGGAAAGTGTGATTTGGATAATAATTGAATTAAATATATATAAAAAATAAGAAACAAGAGAAGTTAATAATTTTGATAAATAAAAAAATGACATTAAAATAGCGTTTAAAAACAAAAAACCAAAAAGGAAAAGAAAAAAAAAAGTAATGCCGTTCAAGACTTTGAACGACAGGAGTGGGGGAGAGGGTAGAGCTGCAAACGAACCGAACGTTCGCGAACAAAAACTCGTTCGAGCTCGACAAAAGTTCGTTCGTTTGTTAATCGAGCCGAGTTCAAACAGAAAATTAGGCTCGTTTAATAATTGAACGAACACGAACTCGTTCCCCTACGTTCGATAATGAGCTCGAACACAATTTTTTGCTCGAAAAATAAACGAATGAACACGAATGCTGTTCGAACGTAAATGAACTCGAGCTCGAACAGTTTAAGCTCGGTTCGATGCGGTCCATTTACAGCACTAGGTGGGGGCCACACATTAAATTGAATGCGCCACATCCCTCTAACGTTCCCCATCTATTTAAATGCCAAGAAAAAACGCTGTGAGTGCGGATGCTCTTACAATAATTGAGGAAACGTACAAGTAACCTCTTTTCCATGCAAAAAAATACTGTGTAATTTCCTTTTATTAATATTAAATTAATTTTACCAACACCATTAGACCACGTACCTGATCACTTTTACTATCTACCCAACAACTGCGCAGAGAGAGAGAGAGGAAAGAGGAGAGAGAGATGGATAGAGTGTTTTCAGTAGATGAGATGCCCGACCCGTTCTGGTCGCCGCACGCGCCTCCGATTCGTCTCCACGACGATGCTGACATGGAGCCGTCGTCGTCTTCCTGCGCCGCCGCCGCGTCCTCCTCGAAGATGAACCGCAGCTCGTCGGAATGGGCATTCCAGCTGTTCCTGCAGGAGGCCGTCTCGCCCAATCACAGCAGCGCGTCCCTGAAAAGCGACGACGTCGTCGAGATTAAGGGCAGCAATCATCACTACAATGGAAATCAGCAGCCGACGGCGGCGGCGGCTGCCGCCGGGCCGCCGCTGAATATTCCGATCGATTCTGAGGAGTACCAGGCGTTTCTCAAGAGCCGCCTGGATTTGGCCTGCGCAGCGGTCGCGTTGACCCGGGTAACTTGTATTCTATCACTTACTGCGTCGCCTATTGAAACTTTTTAGCATTTTTAGAGAAAATTGGGGATAATATTTCGGAATTCCCTGTGAAATTGATTTTTTAGTGATGATGCTCAGCTGAGAAATTTGTGGACGTCATCTGTTGTGCCTTTTGGGGTTTTTCCATATAATCCCTTCTCAGATTTTGGTTTGTTACTCGTCTTCATGAGTCTGTATTTAGCCTGTGCAGTGGCTTATGGCTTGTCTACATACATTACATAGTATATTGTCNAAAAAAAAAAAAAAAAGAATTATTACCACTGAAAGTTGTACCCTGATGTATAGGCAACTAAAGGAAAAACTTGCGATTCGGAGTCGGTGGCAGCAGCAGTATCAGATATCGGCTCTCAGGCATCAAATTCATCGCACTGTAAAGGTTATTCAATGTTGTTTCCTATTTAGGGAATTGAATGTTTTTCTGCTTCGCTATCAACTTCAATGCACTGTAAAGGTTATTAAATGTTCTTCTCGGTTATTAAGTGCTTGAGCATGAACGTTTTGAGGCATAACATTTACAAAACTAAACTATAGAACTTCAATCCGCCAATGAACTTCCCTAGTATGATAATTAGCTAATGTGGAGATCAGGTATTACTTGTGACAATCATGGAAATGCTTTTAAGGCAGTTGAACTAGTAGTATATCATCATTTATATCTATGTTGGATTTGCATTTTCCTGTTTAGCAGGACGTGATTCATTGAAGGCACAAGACAAGGACTCAGCTGCTGTGCCTCCAGTTCTTGCAAGTTCCAGGAGATCTGCTGCACAGGTGAAGTCAACAACAAGTGGTTCCTCAGGGGAGCAGTCTGATGATGATGAGGCTGAGGGAGAAAATGAAACTACCCAGAATATGGACCCTTCGGATGCAAAACGCGTGAGAAGGTATTTAACCCAAACTTTTATTTCTTGGGCTTTCCTTTTATTCTTTTCCCTTTTGGGGTGTTACTGTGAAAGTTGGGAAAGTAACGAGTTCTACTTGTCTGATTGATTATATAGTTGATGCACTTAGTTTCAGTACCTTTCTGTTTCTCTAGTAAACTTTATAATTATTAACGAAATACCTGCTGAGTTTGTGGCACCTTATACGGAAAATGGACTGAACGATTTAAATAAAGTAGCATCCACAAGATATGAGTCTGTGCAGGAAAAGTTATAATCGTAAATTAACTCTTATGTGTGATGTGAGAAATGAGAACAGGATTATCTCCAAACCAGATGCCAGTAATTTATGATATGTGCATGGGTTAGTGATTATCTTAGCCATATTCATATATGGTAAAACAACTTCCTTGGTTGACCGACTCAAGAAGTCATTATATCTTCATACTCCATAAGTCTGGCATAATACCCATTTAGTTTCAATCTAAAGGCCTTTTCCCGTCTGAACTTTCTCAGGATGCTTTCAAATAGAGAGTCAGCTCGACGATCAAGAAGACGAAAGCAGGCTCATTTGACGGAGCTTGAGACAAAGGTACAAATTCAACTCCCGTTTATTCGTCTTTCTTTATAATTTTATCTTTCAATAATTAGATCTTGGTTTTGTGTGTTCGTTGTAGGTCTCTCAACTGAAAGGCGAAAACTCTTCCTTGCTCAAGCGCTTCACTGATATAAGCCAGAAGTACAATGAAGCAGCTGTTGACAATAGAGTTCTTAAAGCTGATGTTGAGACCTTGAGAGCCAAGGTAACTTCAATACTCCAAAATCCAAATTGATGATGAGTACGCTTTCATAAGGTAATGTGTGGGTTTCACATAACGGAATCTGCTTTTTCGCTGAAAGATGTTATGTGGGTTGTGCCTGTTCAGTACCTTAGGCTGTGAAAATTTTCATTCGATGGTTCTGACTTTAAAATAGTTGTCATTCAGTCCACTCCCACACTATTATTCTCAAACTCTTGGATTTCCCCCCTCACTATCCTAAAACTTTTATTTTAAATATTATTTTAATATAAACTAAAAATCCCACCAACAACTAACCATGCCGCATTTTCAAAATTAACCCTAGTTAACCAAAAAAACTCGTTTTGAACAGATATATATGTATCCAAGCACACCCTAAATTTCTTTTACCGAAATAACCCTTATATTCCCCTCACCTGATTATTATACTCCACTCTGCTCTCGCTATTTAAATCCTCGCTTTGATATTATTACTCAGAGGTGATTTTGACTTTTGCGGAAAAATAGGTTGGGCTGTTTGTTGTACAATGGTCGAAATTTCTAGAAGATTCCCTTCAAGGTTTTGTACTCTTGCAGGTGAAAATGGCTGAAGAAACCGTGAAAAGAGTAACCGGGCTGAACCCACTATTCCAAGTCATGTCGGAAAGATCGACCTTGGGCTTGCCACCATTCGCCACCACACATTGTGACACATCACCGGATTCTTCTGTACCAATAAGACAAGATAACGATCCAAAGAAACAGAATTACTATTACACGTCTACCAATTCCACTACAACTAACAATGATAGTGACAATAATAATCATTTGACGAGTGATCAAAGAGTCCAAAACCCTCCAGCATCTGAGAATGTCGTGCAAGAAAAGAGTACGACTATTGGGATTGGAGCAAACAAGATTGTAAGAACTGATTCTATGCAAAGGGTTGCCAGCTTGGAACATCTGCAGAAGTGTATACGTGATGGCGGGCCGACTTCATCAGTGAATTAAGGTCAGTGAGAGTTATGTTGTTAAGTTATAGGATTTGTGGTCTTTTATGTTGTCTATTTGATTTATGAATGAGAAAGACATTCTCACTCTCTCTTCGCCCTCAAATTTGGAATATGTCACTGTTTGCTGGACACTAGTGCAGTATTTGAATCCGTTGAAGTTTTTAGGTCACCTTAAGGTTGTGTTTGGTAAACATATAAGCTAACTTGTTTACTTGATTAGTTTATAAGCTTCATGTATTCAAATAAGTTTGGTTTGGTAGGACAAGTTTTTTTTTAAAAAAAAAGCTCGAGCTTATCTCATAGGGCTTCCTTGGGTAGCTTTTCAAATAAGTCCATTGAAATTTATATTTCAGCTAGCTTATCAACTAATTTTACCATTCACTATCATCATATAAACTAGCTTTTCAGCCATAAGTCATAAACTATCAACTTTAAGCTCGAAATTTACTTAAAAGCTATAAGCTAGCTTATCAGCTAGGCTTACCAAACATGGTCTAAGTCATAAGCTATGCTCCAAATTCACTTAAAAACTATAAGCTAGCTTATCAACTACAAATTAACTTATCAACTAGGTTTATCAAACCAAACGTAACCTAAGTAAAAACTCAGTGCATAATAGTACTCGTAGTTACTAGTTACTACTTACCTTTACCCCTATCTATGCTGGATAGGGCAAATCAAATGTTTCTTTTGATGTTTTAAGGTCAACAAAAACTATAAAAGTTAGAAATCACGACAAAGCAAAACTTTTAAAGCAAATCAAACGAAACATCACGGACTAGAAGAGAATAATTTACTAACCCCTTTTAAAAAAAACTCAAATGAACAACTCTCAACCTCCCATTAAAAAGCGTCTCAACTGAACCTCTGCCCATTGGCCAAAGATGTAGCCGCATAACCCATCATCAGACCATTCATCCCAACCGAGCAACGGTCAGGACCTGAGTTCGGGCCGGGCCTATAACTCAAACCTTCCACTGCCAGCGGCAATGGCAGCTGCATCATCTGATACTGTGGTGGGTTCCTCCATCTCGGCATTGGGCCTGCCACCAGCAGTGTCTGAAGGAGTGGGCCGGCCCGAAGCACAGCTTCCAAGAACTTCCCCCTCTGGGGCAGGGCCCGTCCGTCAAGACCAACTGGGCCTGGGCCTGCCAAAACTGGCGGATTGCCATTCAAAACAACAGCACTTATATCCGCATCATGGGTGACAGGGCTCGGAAACTCCTCTATAGGGGAGTAACCGAGACTGTTGGACTCGGTTATGCTGGAGTTTGCCTTGCTGGCGGTGAGAGTGCTCTGGAGGTCGTGCAGCTGTTTTTTGGCCTCGTCTCGCTCGTTGAGCGCGTAACGGAGGAGGTGGATGAGCTGGTGGATGTATTCCTTGGTTTTACGCGTCTCGTTTTCGGCCTCTGACTTCAGCTTTTCGAGCTCGAGCGTCGTGTAAAGAAGCTTCTGCTCAATCTGCACCATTTCCTGATTTTGTTCAGAATATGCCATATTACATCATCAACAATAAGGGAAAAACAAAAAAAGAGAAATGAATTAAAATATCTAGAACAAACACAAAGCACAAAGGCCATTTAGGCATGTACTTAAGAATTTTTGCATAAATACAACTTTTTGACACAAATAATGATCAATGTTTGAATTATGATTGGGATCACTTTAATGAGAAATGACTATTTAACATTGGATACGATGTTACTATATATTATTGTTTTAGATAAACTAGATGATTATTCATTCCTCATTTCAGATCGACCTTATTTGTATATTCAATTCAGAAATCAAGAAAACTACTCCTCGAAAACTAAAATAAATGTAACATGAAAGAAAGGTTGACGAATACACAGTATATTGTTCTTAGTTACGAAGAGATAAGTTATGCACAAACCTCTTCATAAGTACTCCACATAGCCGCCATCTCACCCATTTTTAGCCTGCCAAAGTGTTCTCTCTATGAGATAAGGAGAGGTTTTATGAGCGGGGTTTGAGTGTTTTCCTCACTGAGATGAGAAGAGGTTTTTTGAGCAAAGTTTTAAGTAAGAGAGTGGAAGGAAGAAATTAGGAAGCTTGTGCAAAAATAAATACAATTAACATCTAAAAAAGGAATCTAGTAAAACCTTCCAACACTAACAATAGTGCTTTAATTGTCGATACCTAAATACTGTTAGATTTCCTTAATTAATATTCTCAATTTCATTTTTCATTTTACCTTAATATTCACAACGATTACGTTTAAGTTAAAAAGGTATTGTTCTAGTTTAAACCTATAAAGTACATACCTTTTTATATTTGTTGAATTTATTTTAATATTTGTTTAATATCCCCTCTATATATAATTTCAAAATACACTGAGCCTACGTGTCAAATTCTCATGCTTCGAATCTTATTTGGCAAAAAATTATACTTTGGAGTTAGGCTTGAATATATAAATTAATATTTTTTTTATCACACTAAATTCATGATTGATTTCTCATTATAACCTTTGAATTGTAAATGCATTTTAAAAGTTGATAACTTTTATATTTCTTATTGGTTTTACATATATAATATATCAAATTAATCATCTTTTGATGAGCTTCGATTTGACATACATATTGTATGTATAAAATAAATAAAATATATTTATCTTTATAATAATAATAAAATAATTTCTTAAGTAATACATTTATGTTTAAAATAGTTATATATTATAAGTTAGAAAAATTATTATAATATAACACATGTAAGTCGCACAAGTAACAAGTGTCATTCTAAAATATGAGAAATGCTATGGAGACAAGGAGCCAACCATTGGCTCCATAGCATTTCTCTATATATATACGACACCTGATGTATTAGACATCTAATTAAGTACAAAAATTAATCTATTTTGCTTAATATTAAATAAACATATTTTACACTTATGCATATACATATCACAATATTATTTCTATTTATTTAAAATATATATTTTTGTACTTATGTAATAGTAAATAATATCGATACTTTTATATGATATAAGTAAAAAAATTCAACACGGGTTAATATTTTCATTTAATGTACGGGTGTTTAATTATTATAATTATAAAAATATAATTTACCAATTTAATTAAAAGCCAAAGTAATGTTTTATATAAAATTAAATTATTTTAGTTTTTTAAAAAAATAAAAAATTTAATATTTTTTACAAAAACTCTCTAATTCAACACCCGTATAATACACGGGTATTATACTAGTATACATATTATTCTTGAATGAAGATAACATATTACGGTTGATGAAAATTGACATTGCACTTCAATCTTCGTTAATATTTTAGAAAATATTGTAATAAATTTTTGGTAAATAAATATAAATATTATAATATCTAATTGTATTTTTGTTAATTAGATTATAATTTAGCTACCGACTCCAAATAATATATATCAGGAACCGTGCATGGCATAATTATTAACAAGAGAAAGATGGATAAAAATTTTGAAACGATGTTTTAATACCATTAGAATAAACCATAACACATTTTGCCTATATTGTCTAGATTTAAAGCATAGATACGATTTAAGACCATCAAGTAGAATGTCAGTTTTAGAGAAAGTGGAGTTGTTTGTATTGTACTTAGTTAGAGTGCTTCTAATAGACATACTCAACAGCGCTTTCAAATTCAAATTCTGGTTAAACTGTGGGTAGAATTTTCAAACAAGTTTTAGATGATATGGATAGATTTTCAAGAGATATATTTATACCAAAAGATTTCGAGTTCAAGGATATTCCATCACATGGTTCCAGTGATAGACAGATATATGCCACATTCTAAGATAACATTTTTGTTACTTTTTCAAGGTTTTTATTAGGATTGTATTGGAGCTATTGATGGAAGAAAGATTTGCGATAACCAAGGTATACATATTGCGATAACCATACTTGAGAAAGATCAAATTTGTTACAGTGGAAGAAAAATAATACCGATTACAAAAGTTTAGAGTGTGTGACTTTGATTTGCAGTTCACATATGATACGGCCATGAGAATGGGGTTCATAAAGGACCGGTCGTAGGCCGCACTTTGTATCAGCTAGGTGTAGTCTAATCAGCTAGGCGTAGTCTAATCAGCTGGGCGTGGCTCAATTGGCCAGGCGGAGGTTAGCTTAGGCGGAGTGCCTAAGGTAATCGCCTAGGTACCTCGTCACCTAGGCACCTCGTCACCTAAGCAGCTCGACAGGAGGATTCCACTGAGGGGACTAGGACCTGGAGGTGGCATCGTGTTTACCAAGTTACGAGGAGGTTCACAGCAACTAGGATTCTTATGATCTGAGAAGATCTAACCAAACTAGGGTTAGATGTTAGGAAGACTTCCAGAACAACCAGGACTCTTCATGGCTTCACCTATAAAAAGGAGCAGGTTCATTCATTCTACATAACACACATACACATATTATCTCGTTACTCTGCCGTTTTCTCTCCGAAACACCACCACTGACTTGAGCGTCGGAGTGTCCACGCCGGAACCACCCCCGGCGTGTTTTGCAGGTACCGGCGATCGAGGAGGTTCAATTCGGTTCGAGAGGAGCGGTCGAGCGGTTCAGGAATTTGTGGTATAACAAATTGGCGCCGTCTGTGGGAAAACTCAATCTTCTACCAGAGTATCATAGGCTGTTTTTTCTCACCAAAGAAGAAGAAAGGTAACAAGAATCATGGCAGGAAATAACATGAAGAAAAACTTAACGAAGGATATGGATGAGGCGTGGACGAAGAGGGCTCTTGGAACAGGGTCGCCGCCCGGGTGGTCGCCGTCGCCTACTACCCCCAAGGAGACGTTGACCCCGACACCGCCACCAGGAGCTCAAGGGCGTTTGGCGAACCCAGGAGAATCGGGTGGCTTGACCAACAAGGAGAAGGAGCTTGGTGGTGCAACGAGTGGAGGAATTGGTCAGGTCGGCCAGGTCCCTGATGGGAACACGGGTCAGGTGACCCCGCTGAACAATCAACAAATGGTCTTGGCAGGAGAGACCACCCAACTGAACGATCAACAGATGGTCTTAGCAGGAGGAACCAACCCTCCAGGCAACTCCTCGACGGCAAGAGGAGATCAAACGATACATATGACGAGGGCGGAACTGGACAGGATCATAGCAGACGCAATAGGGCAGGCTCAAGAGGTTGATCGGCGAGCTAATGAAGCGCTAAGGCAGCCCGTGCATCAGCAGTTGTCCTTGCACCCTCACCAAACCCACCAGCGCGAAAGGGGGGATGAGGATGGCGATAGGTCGGCGACATCTCGACCCTTGGTGGCGCATCAGGAGGGGTTGACTCTGGAGAGACTAGCGGAACAAATGCGTGAGATGCAAGCCCGACTCCCAGGGAGAAGGGTGGGCAGGTCGCATGGTCATCCTTTTTCGGAAGAGGTGCGAGGTGGAGACTTGCCAAATAACTCAGAGAGCTGAGCCTATCATATGATGGGTCGGCAGATCCTGCTAGACACCTGAGGTCGTTCGACAACATAGCGGTTCTGCACCGATACAGCGATGCGGTTAGTTGTCGGGCTTTCTTAACTACCTTGAAGGGCTCAGCACAAGACTAGTTCCACCAGTTGCCACCCGGTTCTATTGACAGCTTTGAGAGGTTCAGTTCTCTGTTCTTAAACCAGTTCGCGAGCGCTAGGAAGCATGAGAAGACGTATCTCTCGCTAACCAACATGCAGCAGAGGGAGGGGAAGAGTCTGCGACAGTACGTTTCAAGGTACACTAAGGAGTGTGTGGAGGTACCTTCTGCTGCTGAGGAGATAAAAGCTGGGGATCTCACGCGGGGGTTGAGACCCGGTAAATGCAGGGATTCACTGGCGAAGAGGCCTGCGAGGTCCTTTGACGAGCTCCTCGAGAGGTGTAGCAAGTATGTGAATATGGAGGAGGCTGAAGCGGATTTCATTCAGAATGACAAAACAAAGGCTAAACAGGTAGACGAGAAGCCTCGGCAAAGTGATCGCCGAACTGCTGCTAAGGAGTCCAAGGTTGAGGAGCGGTTCAGGGGTCCGAGGTACGAGCATTACAAACCACTTAATGCGCCACAGCGGGAGATCCTGAAGATGATGGAAAAGCGGGGAGAGGACAAATTGCTCGCGCAACCAAAATCTCTGCCCCCACCGCAAAAGTTTTCAGCCAGAAAGGATAGATACTGTCTTTACCACCGTGATTATGGTCATTCTACCAATTTCTGCCGGGAGTTGAAAGACAAAATTGAGCGGCTCATCCGGGCCGGCCACTTAAAGGAGTTCGTGATCAAGGATAAGGAGCGCCAGGAAGATCGCCGTGATGGACGTGAGTTGGGTGACAAGCGGAGGAGGACTGATGAGCCACATGATAGGCCAACCAAGAAAGGCATCATACCTGTCATCGCGGGGGGTCCTACGGATGGAGATTCGCATAGGGAGAGGAAGAGGACTTACCGAGGAAAGGGTGCTGCTAACGAAGTGGCTGAGGTACAGGGGCACAGGAGCTCGGCTACTCTACTATTTGGAGCTGATGATGTGCAGGGGCTTGTTGTCCCACATAACGATCCCTTGGTTATCACTGCAGAGGTGGCCAACTATGATGTGCAGAGGGTGCTTATAGATACGGGAAGCTCGGCGGACATCATTTTCCTAAAGTGCTTGCAACAGATGGAGTTGGACGTGAAGGTCGACCCGGTCCACACTGCTCTCTATGGCTTCAGCGGCAGCGAGGTTCGCCCCGTTGGCGAAGTCAGCTTAACTGTGGCGTTGGAAAGGTCGCCTCTGAGGAAGGTGAAGATGGTCCGTTTCTTGGTCGTGGATACTAGCTCGGCCTACAACATCATACTGGGACGACCTAGCTTGAATTCATTCCAGGCAGCCATTTCCACTTATTGTATGAAAATTAAGTTTCCCGTAGGGAATGAGGTCGGAGAGGTGACTGGAGACCAGCTGCAGTCTCGACGGTGTTACAAGGTCACATTGAAGACAGCTGAGGCGCAGAATAAGAGACGGAGGGATGATTTACCTGAGTGCTCCCACCAGGAGAAGAAACAAGAATTGGGGATAAGCTCCCAGGACGAGTTGATGGAAGTTGAATTGATAGAGGGGAGCCCTGCAAGGACGACCAAGGTAGGTCGGCATTTGGCGGTCGACACTCAAGGCGCGCTGATTGCGTTGTTGAGAGAATTTGTGGATGTGTTTGCTTTTTCGGCCGACGACCTCACTGGCATCAGTCCCAGGGTAGCAGAGTACATGTTGAACATCGACCCAACCATGAGGCCGGTGAAGCAGAAGAGAAGACATTTTGGCGCTGAGTTAGATGTGGTCATTGAAGCTGAGGTGGAGAAGCTGTTGAAGGCGGGGCATATACGATCCATCCAATTCCCGGAGTGGCTGTCCAACTCAGTTATAGTGAAAAAGGGAGAAGGAAAGTGGAGGATGTGCATAGATTTCAGGGATCTCAACAAAGCTTGCCCTAAAGACCATTACCCCCTACCACGTATTGACCAGCTCGTCGACTCTACAGCTGGGTGCGAGTTGTTGAGCATGATGGATGCCTCCCAGGGGTATCACCAGATCCCTCTTGCCGAGGAGGACCAGAAGAGGGTCAGCTTTGTGACATCCAAGGGCACTTATTGCTACGTCGTCATGCCTTTCGGATTGAAGAATGCGGGAGCCACTTATCAACGGTTGGTAGATAAAATGTTCAAAGGGCAGATAGGTCGGAATATGGAGGTATATGTTGATGATATGCTGGTGAAGAGTAGGAAGGCGGGTGACCATGTGGCAGACTTGCGCGAGACCTTTGATACTTTGCGACGATATGGCATGAAGCTCAACCCGACCAAGTGTAAGTTCGGGGTAAGGTCGGGGAAATTTCTAGGTTACCTGGTGACGGAGAAGGGCATTGAAGTCAACCCAGAGAAGGTACGAGCGGTCGTGGAGATGCAGGCACCAAGGAACTTGAGGGAGGTGCAGATCCTCACCGGACGCCTAGCAGGGTTAAGCAGGTTCATAGCTCAATTTGCGGAAAAAAGTTTTTCGTTCTTTAGGGCTTTGAAGAAGGGATCTCGTTTTGAGTGGACGTCGCAAGCACAACATGCATTCGAGAGGTTGAAAGAGTTTCTGGCTGAGCTCCCTTTACTTACAAAACCGGAGCCAGGTGACACATTAGTCGTTTATCTATCAGTGGGACACGAAGCCATTAGTTCGATGCTGATAAAGGAGGAGCAGGGACAACAGAAGCTAATATACTATGCTAGTCGGGTGTTGCAAGGCGCCGAGCGCCGGTATTCAGATGTGGAGAAGGCCGCCCTGGCGCTTATCTCTACAGCTCGAAAGTTGCGTCCCTATTTTCTGGCACACAAGGTTATGGTCCGGACTAACTACCCGCTCAAAGACACCTTAGGTCGCCCTTCGGCCTCGGGAAGGATGGTAAAGTGGGCAGTTGAGCTAGGCGAATACAATGTCCACTTTGAGGTGCGAAAAGCTATTAAAGCCCAAGCGTTGCTATTAAAACGGTAGGGCCGACCTACTTTCAAAAATGGCCGCGTCGCTTGTTGATTGCCGATCTCGCTCGGTCACGCTGATGGATATGACTAAGAGCACCTTAGACCAAGTGCTAGAGGTTGAGGAGCAAAAGGATTGGAGGTCGCCTCTAATACAATGGTTGCAGGAGCCTGTCACGGGAAAGGATATCAGAGATGACCCAATCGGGCGACGAGCGTTGAGGTTCTACTTGCAGAATGGGATCCTATACAAACGATCATATATGGGGCCTCATCTCAGGTGCGTCTCCGAACAAGATGGGGAGTATGTGTTTAGGGAGGTGCACGAAGGATGCTGTGGCGACCACATAAAGGCTAGGGCGTTGGTTGGGAAGGTACTGCGGGCTGGATATTTCTGGCCTAAGATGAGGACGATGGCGCAGGATCTTGTGCGAAAGTGTAAGAAGTGTCAGAAGCATGGTCCATTGATCCATCGATCGGCGGAGAGCATGGTTCCAATCAGCTCGCCCTTGCCTTTTACTCAGTGGGGGGTTGACATAGTTGGACCCTTGCCCCAGGCAACGGGCCAGCGAAAGTTCTTAATTGTGGCAGTTGATTACTTCTCCAAGTGGATTGAGGCCGAGCCATTAGCGACGATCACAGAAGAGAGGGTCATAAAATTTCTTTTCAACAATATCTGCTGCCGATATGGCATCCCCCGAGTGCTCATATCTGATAATGGCACTCAGTTCAGGGGTCGACGTACGATGAGTTGGTGCGAGGAGATGGGCATCAAGCAGAAATTCGCTTCGGTAGCCCACCCCCAGGAAAATGGGCAAGCCGAGGTCGCTAATAGGTCAGTTCTAAATGGATTGAAGGCTAGTTGGAAAGAGCCTCAGGAGCGTGGGTTGATGAACTTGATTCGGTGCTTTGGTCATACCGGACGACGCCGAGGACCTCGACGGGCGAGACTCCCTTTAGTTGGTTTATGGTATGGAGGCCGTCATCCCAGTTGAGATCGGCCTCCACTCCGAACGGGTTAACACCTACACAGAATAAGGGAATGTGGAGCTCCGAAGGGAGGCACTAGACTTGATGGACGAGCTACGGGACCAGGCTGCTTTGAGGATAGCAGTTTACAAGCAGCGGATGAAGGCTGCCCACGACAAGTCAATTCGAGCTCGACGTTTCCAGGTCGGGGACTTAGTTTGGCGTCAGGCGGATGCTCTGAAGCATGTGGGGAAGCTGGAGCCCAATTGGGAGGGACCCTATACTGTCGAAAGGGTATTCGCTGGAGGCGCCTACGAGCTTCGGGATGCGGAGGGGCAGCTGCTGCCGCGACCTTGGAACATATCCCATTTGAAGAAATATTATGCCTAGCTTAAGAAGTGTTATTTACGTTTGTTCGCATTTGCTTTCATTTGCTTTTGTTTTTTCTACAAGACCAATAATGAGATTGTTTTTGAAGTTTTATAAACTTGATCCTTCTTATGTATGGAATTCTTTAGGGCGAAAGCCTGTTAGTCTCACCTACGCTCGCGGAGCTAGACGACGACCTCTTTAGGGCGAAAGCCTGTTAGTCTCACCTGAGCTCGCGGAGCTAGGCGACGACCTTCGTAGGGCAAAAGCCTGTCAGTCTTACCTACGCTCGCGGAGCTAGGCGACGACCTCTGTAGGGCGAAAGCCTGTCAGTCTCACCTACGCTCGTGGAGCTAGGCGACGACCTCAGTAGGGCGAAAGCCTGTTAGTCTCTCCTAAGCTCGCGGAGCTAGGCGACGACCTGAGTAGGGCGAAAGCCTGTCAGTCTCACCTAAGCTCGCGGAGCTAGGCGACGACCTTAGTAGGGCAAAAGCCTGTCGGTCTCACCTAAGCTCGCGGAGCTAGGCGACGACCTGCGTAGGGCAAACGCCTGTTAGTCTCTCCTAAGCTCGCGGAGCTAGGCGACGACTTCTATAGTTGACAAGGCCGTTGAATGAAGTGGGGCATACGAGTCTTAAAAGACTTAGCAATAATTGTGCTAGGTGCCAAAGCCCATTGTCACGATGCTAAGTGCTTAAAAGACTTGGTGAATGAAGCTCGTCACGGAAGGGTAGATATTGTTGCTTGTGCAATAATGAACTATATGAGTATGCATAAATTGACATAAGTAACGGCGAAAAGTAAATATCTCACGAAGGAATGGTGCCAACGGGCAATGAGTGAAGGCAGATCATAGAAATCGAAAATGAAAAACATGGTTCATTGAACATACCAAAAGCATACGACTAAACGAGTTCAAGGTTACATGCCAAAACAAAAGAAGTTCATTCAACACATCTACTTCAAAAGGAAATCACATAACTCTAACGAGGGGGCGCGTCGTAGATCTTCAACACATCTGCCCCGATCTTTTTTGCAACAGTAGTCACGGCAGCCTCCAAAGCCCCATCCCACCACGGATGGTCCGGGGGAAGAGACTTGTCGCCGTTCCATCCAGATGGGGTAGGGACGCCTTTCAGCAACGCGCGCTCATCTACAGAGATGGTGAAGCCTTGGTTCTCCGCCTCGGCTTGGGTACGAACGACCCCCTCATGGAAGTACTCACGGCAGGCTGTGCCCATTCGCCGGAGGAACGCTACGGAGTCATGGTAGTGTGACAACAGCTCGGACCGGAAGCACTCGACGAAGTGCTATCCTATATCCGATGATAGAAAAGATCCCTGGCCATCCCTTTCTGCCTGAGCAACGCGCTCATCAACTTCCTCTCGAAGCTTTTTCAGCTCGACGTCTTTGGCTTTGAGCTCGGCCTCTTTGGCTTGGAGCTCAGCTCGGAACTTCTGCGTTTTGGCCTTTTGACGATCGAGGGCCTTTTGAAGGTCGGTAACTCGCTCCTTGCCCTTCTCCACCTCGTCCTTGAGGGATTTCATCTCGTCATCCTCATCCTCTAGCTGCTCGTCGAGGAAAGGAGCTATGCCAGCCAAAGCCTGTTTGGGACATGGGGTTAGATTTGCATAGATTTTACAATATGTGTTTAATAAAGGTGTAAGTTAAGTGTGATAGAGTCATACCAGACCAAGGTTGTAGGTGATCGTCTCGGCTCGACTCTTCTTGGTAGGCCATTGCGTTGTCTCGCCCTTCGGAAAAATATCGAGGAGGTAAGAGCTGGTTACCGATACGTCCTTGTTCTCGGCAAATCGAGTTGGATTCTTGGCCCGCTGGGTGTCGGTGGTCACCTCGGCGCCTTG
Organism: Striga asiatica; assembly: GCA_008636005.1. Lineage (NCBI taxonomy): Eukaryota > Viridiplantae > Streptophyta > Magnoliopsida > Lamiales > Orobanchaceae > Striga > Striga asiatica. Next base: position 1,021,393 of record BKCP01011737.1, on the reverse strand, counting down.
TGCCGATGTGGTCCCCTGTTTAGGGCAAGTCTTCTTACGCTTGAAGGACCTCGTCGGATGCTCTCGGTAGACCCGGCGCTCGGGGACCTGGTCCAGGGCAAGGTTGTCCACCTCCTGCGCTGGCGCTTTGGGGGGAGTAGGCGCTGCTTCTGTGGACTTGGCAGGGGGGCAGCGTAGGTCTGGAGAAGTTCCGCTGCATGACAAGTACAAGAAAAAAAAAATTATAAGTAAACAAGTCATATGAGTAGGATTAACATAAAGAAAACAGTAAGCGATATGACGACAACTTGTGGCGTCGAAGCCTACCTATCACTCACGTGGTCGGCGGCACAGCTCGACAGGTGGAAGTGCCGAAGGAGTCGGTCATTGGTGGTCTGCTTCACCACGTGAAGGGGGGTCTTATTCCATTGGGCGATAAGGGTGTCATATTTGGCGTTCCGTCTTGGTTTCTTTCGCTGATCTGGTAGCTCGTCCAGCCACTCGGATTGGAGGTCAAAAATTTTGGAAGGGGGGCGAACGAAGAAGAATTTGTTTTGCCAGTTATGAATTTTTGATTTAGGGTTTTTTAAGAATTTGGCACTATTGCGGGGCATGAGGTAGGGTGAAGTGTTGTTCGAGGATTGGAGATTGAGACAATAGAAGCATAGTTCTGGGTCAAACTCGTGGAGGCAAGCCCGACAAGTCATGATAAAACCAACGAGATAGCGCATCGCGTTAGGAGGAAATTGGTTCAGGGGAAAGCGATATAACTTGCTCAATTCGAGTAGGTCGGGGTGTAGGGGAAATCTCAGTCCGGCGTTGGCTTGATCTATGAAGAAGCTGTAGAAGTCGGGTGGGGGGTTCTTGTATGAGTCTCCGGGTAGTGGAAGTCTCAGTTACCATCCTTGGGGTAACTCAATTTTTTTAACAAGGGCGGCTATTTGGTCGTCCGAGTAGGAGATGGGGTTAGAAGGTGTCGCTTGGGAGTGGGTGGTACCCTTTTTTGTTTTGTTGGAGGTTGTGGTCGACGAGGCTTGGAGGGCCAAAGTGACGGTTGGATTTTCTATAGGTGTGGGGTGTGAAGTAGGAGAGGATGTACTAGTGCTAATGGTGGGCGATGAGGTACTAGTATTTGTGGTCGAGGTTGAGGACTCTAATGGGTGCGATAGTTGGACAACAAATTACAAGCATATGCGAAAAATAAATACAATAAATAAACAAACGTTTTGCACAATAATAATGAGGATGATAGTAGTGGGATGAGGTCGGCGTAAAGTAGAGTGACGAGGTGGGCGAGCCCGGTCGATGTGGCGTGGTCGGCGGGTAGGCTCGAGGTTGCCGGCGTGAGTTCGGCGGGTAGGCGCGGGCTTGTTGACGAGGCGAGCTTGGTCGGTGAGGAGGCTTTGGCTCGTCGGCGGTGGCGTGTAGTCGGCGGTGTGAGGCGAGCTCGGCAATGAGGAGAATCGCGGGTAATGAATTTTTAGAGAGGGAATTTATGTCAAGGGAAAGAAGATTAATATTGAGGTAGTGAATGATGAATGGGGATAAGTATTTATAGATGGAGTGGAGGATTTTGGTTGGTGGATCTTGGATGATCTTGGCCTTCCATTTGAAATTAGATCTATGGTTGGTATTAAAACTTGGGGACCAAGTTGGAAGAGGACATGTGGGGTGTTAGGTGGGCACATGTGCCTAGGTGACATGATGAAGACCTATTTGTGGTGGTTAGGTGATGGCTCGGCATGGGCCCGTCGGCGTGCACCTCGGCGGGTCGGCATCCGCGACAGCTCAGCATCTCGTGCAGCTCGGCATCGGCACGTCGGTGTGCACCTCGGCAGCTCGGTGCCGGCTCCTCGGCAGGACAGCTCGGCACGGCTCAACAGCTCGGCATTATCATCTCCCAGCTCGGCCTACGATCACCTCGGCGTCGGCTTCACGACAGCTCGGCGTCGCCACGTGCGGGAGATCAGCTCGGCATCCTCGGCTCGGCAGCCTATATCTTGTCACTTCGGCATCGTCAATGGTAGTAGCTCGGCGCGCCTCGGATTAGCGGATCGGCATCCGCAGCTCGGCGTCCGTAGCTCGGCAGGCAGCCAGCCCGGCGGGTCGACATTCTTCGGCTCGGCATCACGAAGATGGTGCTCGACATCCTCACCTCAGCTCGGCGTCAGCTTCACGACAACTTGGCGTCGCCACGTGCGTGAGCTCGCCGTCGGCTCCTCGGCAGGCCAGCTCGTCGGCTTGGCAGTTTGGCGTGAGCAGTTCGACAGGTCGGCGCGTGAGCCCGGCGCATGGGTCACACCTCGACAGCTCGGCGGGTCTCCTCGGTGGTCGGCACCCCTTGCTAGCTTGGTACAAAGGGTCGGGTCGCGACACTTTGCATAAGACCTCGTGTGATGACAGGGAAGTTGGAAAGTAAACACGGTTATGCGATGGATCACCACGACATGAGTAATTTTTCTATTTCTTAGGCCAAGCTGCGATAGCTAGTCCTAGAAATAGGGGCGGGGGGAGGGGGGCTAGATGATACGGCCATGAGAATGGGGTTCATAAAGGACCGGTCGTAGGCTGCACTTTGTATCAGCTAGGCGTAGTCTAATCAGCTGGGCGTGGCTCAATTGGCCAGGCGGAGGTTAGCTTAGGCGGAGTGCCTAAGGTAATCGCCTAGGTACCTCGTCACCTAGGCACCTCGTCACCTAGGCACCTCGTCACCTAGGCAGCTCGACAGGAGGATTCCGCTGAGGGGACTAAGACCTAGAGGTGGCGTCGTGTTTACCAAGTTACGAGGAGGTTCACAGCAACTAGGATTCTTATGATCTGAGAAGATCTAACCAAATCTAGGGTTAGATGTTAGGAAGACTTCCAGAACAACCAGGACTCTTCATGGCTTCACCTATAAAAAGGAGCAGGTTCATTCATTCTACATAACACACATACACATATTATCTCGTTACTCTGCCGTTTTCTCTCCGAAACACCACCACTGACTTGAGCGTCGGAGTGTCCACGCCAGAACCATCGCCGGCGTGTTTTGCAGGTACCGGCGATCGAGGAGGTTCAATTCGGTTCGAGAGGAGCGGTCGAGCGGTTCAGGAATTTGTGGTATAACAACATATGTTTTAACAGGATGGAAAAGGATCAACACATGTGATATGGGATATTATATACTAGACCGGTTTTTATAGATATATTGACTACCGACTTGATAATTCGTAGATTATTCCGGGTAAATCGGATTACGAATAACGCAAGCATGATGACAACGGTTTAATATAATAATAAAGACGTCGAATGGTCCAGAAACTTTTCTCTTTTATACATGACACGTGACCTCGGAATTGCGCCTTCCCACCGACGTGGCAGACTGTCAAAACCCACGTTCCAAGTCCTCTTCGACTTCAGGCAAGTCACCGACTTCCTCAAATCTTACCACCGTCTACCGACTTCACAACCCACCTCGGAAGTAACCGAGTTCATCAATACCGAAGCAGGTGACAAGGCGCCTACGCGACCTCCTTACGTCTCGTGCCCATCGTCATGATGATCGTGGGCCCGATTGTTAAAACCGCTCATGTAAAACTACTTTTCGCACAAAACTTGAATGATTGGAGACCTCGAACAATGTGTAACAAAAACTTACTATATATAGCCTGAAATTCCCTCAGTGAAGGGGGACGGCATTTTGGACGGCATTTTGTACTATTTCCATCTCAGTTACAAACACATCGACTATTGACTAATCAATACAATTCTCGTATTATCGCTTTAATCTGTGTCATATTCACGATAATGTTGTTTCAAATCCATACGACAACAAGATAAAGATGGGAATATATTGGAGAATAAGCCTACACATGGCCTAGGACGTGTGGCATGATGGTATTGGACAAGCTCAACTTGGACCATAAGGTACACTCCCCTATGAAAGGGGGCTAAGGTTTCTCATTCTCTCATTCTCTATATTCATTCATTACTACACTCTCATTTTAGCGAGTGCTGACTTAGGCGTCGGAGGCCCGACGCCGGGACCCATCCCGGCGTTGGGTTCTTGCAAGTTCGGAGGCCGTCCGAGTTGAAGGAGTCCGGGTGAATTTCATTTCACTATTAACATGCTTCTCGTATTTTTCTTGATACGATAAAAATCCAACTCTTAAATTTTCGAAGTCGCCAACAATTATCTTGAACTTCTCACACTCACACATAGCGACACACACACATTTTAAATATAATCTTAATTGTAATATAACTTGTATGCATTTTGTAAATATTACTTAATAGACAAAGGCTAAAGAGAATATTATTTAACGTCTTACTCCAAGACAATGTATCATCATTATGAGTTGCGTAGTTTAAATCCAAAGGGATCATAAGAAGTTTTTAATCTGGCACATTAATTTTTAAGAAGTTGCGTTGTAAGAGCTTTTGGTGTTTTGAAGGATCAATGGAAAACACTGTATAAGATGCCAAAATATTCATTATTGGATCAAAATAGAATCATTTGTTCATGTTTTGCACTTCACAGTTACAATAAAAAAACACAATTGGTGACCCAGACTTTTGTTATTGATGTGAATCCTCAATTTATACTTTTTGATGACTAATGTTTTCCTTGAAAATACCTCAACACAAAGTGATGGGGAGATGAGAACTCGAGAGATGGCAAGCGTTCATAATAATATAACTTCAAGTTTGTTGGCATCCAAATATCGTTTATAGAACAATTGTTTTTTGTTTTATTTTATTTTTGCCTTTGAGATGTAATTATAAAAATTGTAAGTGACCAACATTTATTTTTTTTTTTTAATTAGTGATGACTTATTATTTGACTGGCAATTTTTCTTTTTTTTTTTTTTAACTTCTAATGACTTATTTTATTTGCTTTGTTCATATGGCGTGAACTTATTTACTCGATTAAGAATTATTATCATTCTAATTTATATTGTTAGTATATTTTAAATCACTTTACTAAATGTCTAAAATAAATATAATTTGAATTTCCTAAATAATTATAGGTTCAACATAAATGATAATACTAAAGTATATTGGTGTCTTGATAAGTAATTTTGCATGTTAACAACCAAATTAATAATGACTAATTTTACCAAATACTTATTTTGAAAACTGCTAACAGAATCAACTGTCAAAACAACTAACATAATTTGATGGTCAAAGCAACTGATACAATTAGTCAAAAACTAAATGCCAAACAAAACAATTGTAATTTCTCTTTATTACCTTATTTCTATGATAGCTTTCACTTTTAAATCTATTCAAAGTCAATCGTTTTCTTCTACTCACTCAAAGTTCTTTTCATACATGTTACCAATATCCATGAATCATTTGTAGAATACAGAAATTCTATGGAGCCATCGGATGGTTTTCTTATGGAGTCATCCATTACTTAATGTATTAACACATGTCCAAAAGTGTATTTATTGCAAGACACGTGTCAATACACTATTGGTGAATAAGTGTGAATGACTCCATAAGCCGAGCCATCCGATGTCTCCATAGCAAAACTGTTGTAGAATGACCATACTTGAATACTATGCAATGATATAAATTTATTGTTAATATCATACATTTTTATTGTTTTTTAAAATATGATATTTTATAACAAATATATTACTTAACAAAAATGGCATGTCAGCCTATTGATTAGACGAACACCAACCTAACACAACTAATATAAATATTTTTGATTGATATTTAAGAGAATGAGCAATTAATCTGAATATATTGATCATATATAAGTTTTGTATTTGGCTTTTTTTAAGTTTTGTATTTATGGTTAATGTGATTTATATGTAAATATGAATGGATAATTAATGTACACATTAATAATCACAAAATTTAACTAGCAATAAATATAAAACACTACGGGTGTGATTGAATATAATTTCATCCAGTAAAAAACTAATCAAAACTCAAATTTAACTCAATCTCATTATCCTCAATTTTATTCATATAATTAAATAATTCTAATCAATCATCATTACACATCACAATATCTTTTTCTAGTGCGTGGCCCGTGCGATGCACGGAAAAACAATATTACGATTGTATTATAAATTAAATATATAAATAACATTAATCATGATTTATCCATTGTTTTTAAATTAAACCGGATTGGACACAGTCTGACCGGATGGACCGAGAACCAGTTTATAACCAGTCTAGCTCGCTCGAATAAAATATTTGCTCCCGAATCTGTCAATACAGTCGGTTGGACTAGTAGGATCGATACGATTTTCTAAATAAATTTTGTTATATTTAAAATTATTTTAAATAAATTAAATATTTAAATAAAATAGAGATTTATAAATTATTTATCAATTAGTTTAAACATTTGAATTTATAAATTGTTTAGATATCTAAGTAACACATTTTATTTAAATTTGTTACAAAAAGTACTATATATATATATATATATATATATATATTAAAATTTTTATAAATTAAAATCTGAACAAACCACAAATGATTTAATAAAATAGCTTGATCGTTTCGATGATGGTCCAGTTCTAAAAACCTTATATTTACTGTACATTAATTAATATTATAATAAAATATTATTTAATTCACATAATTAATAATAAAATGATATATAAGTATTCATAAATCATTAAACATGTTGTCATAAAAGTATTATTAATACGATTATTTGAAGTTTGGACTACATCACATTCACGTAATAAAATATTTTCAATATAAAATTTATATTTAGGTTCAATAATCGATTTGTTGTGGTCAAACTGATACATAACTTAGTCACCTGGGACCAACCATGTTGTGTCAAATTTTATGACTATCTTAAATATCACCTAAAAGTAATTCAATCAACCTGGGCAGTATCCTAATTCAATCACCCGATTGATCCAAAAATTTTTCTTATTTTCTTTAAATATATTTAATTTTATGAAATAAAAATATTTTATGATTCATATAATAAATGTCTACACCAAATGATATTATATTAAGATTATAAATTATATATCTAAAAATGAATTAATTATTTTTACTTTATGCATATTAATAAAAAATAAACATAGTAACTTTCATAAAATTAAGATTAATTGATTGATTATGCAATTTAAGAATATTTTTAGCGTTCAAAATATTTTTTTAAAGGCACAAATATAAGACCGAGATTCTAGAAGTTTTGTTATATTTTGAATTGAGATTTTATAAATATAGAGACCGAGATTTTAATGTTGTTCGTTATTTCTAAGAAAAAAAATAAAAATAAAAACATATACACTTAATAAATCTTAGCCGGATTTTTTAAGTAATAAAATAAACTAAAACCCGAAATTTAAGGTAGAATTTAATGTTGTATGATTTTTAAAGAAAAAAATAAGAAAAATAATAAAACTTACTATTTATAAGCTGCATTAAATTCTGACCTATTTTTTTGCTACTATTTTTGGTAAATAATAATTCTTAATATATATGTATATATATATATATAATTATAGATAATAAATTAATTAATATGATTACTCTTAAGTGATTAGATTTTCGAGTTATCCAAAAATTATTGTTCCAATATTATCTCTACACCATTAATTTTGAATTCAAATTGTGATTTTTCCGTGAATAATAAACTACACAATTATTGTTTTCAAACTTTCTATAAATAGAATGTCAAATGTATTATTTATTTGGTCAAAAGTTTCCAAAAAGGATTTATCCAACAACCTTTTTATATATAGATAGATTTTACTATTCATTTATTCACATAATTTTAACTAACTATCACTTCACGTCATCTTTCTCCTACTTTTACATCAAATATATTTTAATTATCTTATTTTAAATATTATTTTAATATAACTTTAAACTCTCACTAACAACTAACCATACTANGTAAAAAACCAATCAAATTCATATCTCATCACTCATTCCATAAACCATAATCATAATTATCATGGACTCGAATCTATTGTAGTGCAATTGCCAAACAGAGCCCAACGATTTAGAGCATCTCCAATGCTATAAGTGTGAAAGACCATTATTTTTAATACATGTCAATTAGTGATTGTAATGTTAATCCACATTGGAATAATGTTAAAAGACTAAAAATTTTAATGAAACTAGTATCTCCAATGCATCAATTTGATAAGAATTTATTTATATAGGTGGACCAATTAAATAATTCATTGATATAAAAAAAATAAAAAATTAAAACAAATATAAAGTAAATTGATGAGTCATCATGTTTAACATAGTGTTAGATATTAGAAAGTGTGCTCAACATTGTCAACATTAAATGACATCCACCTCATCATGAAAGAGTTCATGATAAGATCCATAATGTCAAAATTGATGCTCTTATTGACATTTTTCTGATAAAAAATTCTCATTCAGGACCGATCTCTCTCTCTCTCTCACCGAAATTAGCAGCGGCGGGCGGCAGCCATGTCCGGCGAATCAGCATCTGCTATCCCAAGAAGCCAAGTATATATAACACATACTTCACTTTTCTGCCCATTTACTTTCTGCTTCGTTTTTACGCGTATTAGGAACAGACATAGATTTTTTAGGTATATGATCAAGCATTTTGGTGTATGCATACAGGTTGATTTGCTGGACTTCGTGGACTGGTCTGGTGTGGAATGCTTGAATCAAAGCGGCAGCCACTCTCTTCCAAATGCTCTCAAACAGGTGTATTATTATTTGCTCCAGCTTGTGATTAAGGATTTGGGTTTATGTTGTGTTTATCTTCATGTACCCCGATTTGTTGAGTAGCTTTTCCGAATAATCTGTTTTGGCTTATCTGCGGCTTTTCCTTACAATCAGGGTACTGGGTTTGAGGATTTATTTAAGCTTTTTTTCTCTGGGTGTTTGATTTCTGCAAACAATAGGGGCTTTCATGGATTTCACCTTTTGTTGGATTTAGGACTGTTATAATCAGTGTTGTTAATAGACCTNAAAAAAGAAGCTAGGCTGCTGACTGATTTCTTTTCTGCCTGATATCTTTCAGCATTTGGTGTCTGCTTTTCCTTTATCACAAATACCTTGATAGTCATCAATATCATGTCACTTTTTGTTGTGGCTTAAATCCTCTACGGCGGTTGATCTACATTTTTTTGTTAGCTTGTGTTTTCTTTGTTGTCTCCTGGAATTTGTTACTGTTGATGCTGATGTTAATTGGATTTGTTTTATTGTTGTCTCTAAATTATATTGGTTTGTTTCTTAAATCAGGGTTACAGAGAAGACGATGGGTTGTATTTGGAAAGCGATGCTGATGAACAACTGTTGATTTATATTCCTTTTACTCAAGTTATTAAACTCCATTCATTTGTAATCAAAGGACCAGAGGAAGAAGGTAAACCAATTGTTGGAAGCCTTAAAAGTCTTTTGTACTCCATTAAAATTATTTTCCTGATATCCTTCTTGTTCTGCTAATGAATATTTGTAATGCCTTTGTCTTATTGTTGAAAATGTAACCAGCGTTTCTTTCATCTGTGATGGTTGATTGCATATGCTATTACTTCACTTTTTTCCCTCCTGTTACTAATTACCTCATTCTTATTCTCACGAAAAATGTTATCTTTTTAGTGGATATGGCCACTTCCTCTTTTGTGTTCGGTGGCTGCATTTTCACAAGTTTAATAATGTACATAAATTGTACTAAAAATAATTGTACATAAATTGGTGTTTGGGCATATAATAAATTTACTGAGTTTTCTTCCAATGTTTGGATGTAATTCAACTTTGTAGGCCCAAGAACTGTAAAACTTTTTGCTAACAGGGAGCACATGGGATTCAGGTAATATGGTGATTTAACTTTTTAAGTGGATTAAAGTTTCCCAGCTTTTCAAAATTTTCCTGATTATAGTATTGTGCAGCAATGTCAATGATTTCCCTCCGAGTGATACAGCTGTTCTATCTGAGGATAACCTTAAGGTAACATTAGCGTTTTCATGGCCCCACTCAAGTAGTTGTTACAATTTTGTACTGTTGAAGACACATGATCGATATTCTGAATTTCTGTAGGGAAAGCCCGTGATAGTGAAGTATGTCAAGTTTCAAAATGTCCGCAGGTGTGTTTATTGTCTTTTGTGCCAGTATGCCGTAAGTTCTTTTATGTTTAAGTTTAACATGAACACCTTTTTTGTGGATCAGCCTGACAGTTTTCATTGAGGACAATCAATCTGGTTCTGAAGTTACTAAAGTTCAAAAGATTGTTTTCCACGGAACTACGTAAGTTCCACATTGCTCTTCTCCTATCACTTTGCGTATTCCCAGAAAGAAATAGGACAGATACTCTTTATAAGTTTCTATTGTTGCCACATTGCACCATCATAACATATCTGTCTTTGAAACTTGAGGACCGAGATTCTTGTTGCTTAACGAAATCATGCACGATTCAAAATAAAACGAAAGAAAAACTATGGAGGCCATTTCAGAGATTCTTTATTTTTTGTTACACGTGTTGTCTGCACAAAGCGATGTAACACGTAGAAAGCGAAACAATGATTTTAATCTGAAGAATTTCTCATTTCTTTCATTTGAACTCTTGAGTTAACTAATGAATAATTTTATGAACGACTGGTCAGAAGCCGGTATTAGTTGTGACACGGGAAGTGAAATATGATAATACTAAAAAGACGGAAGAGAAACTAGTTTTTCTCTTTACCATATTGAAGGGATGTTGCAATTTGTGGTTTGTGCTTCTTGTTCAGTTCATTCATATGAATCAAGGATCATTAAGATCTATTTTGGACTTAAGTGCTATTGCCCCTTTAGTGTGCTGAAGCCTTTCACCTTGCAGGGTGGAAACAACAGATATGAAAGGTTTGAAGAAGATTGAAGAGCATTAAGTCTGGAATGAGCAAATTGAAGTCTGAAATTTGTTTTATTTGGAAACTTCTTAAAAATGCATCACTTGTTTTAGCTGGGAGAAGTTGATGAACAGAGTCTTTTCACGTCAAAGTCCAGTGAGAAACTTCTTTGAAGGGAAATTTATGTGGCCATTATAGCCATTACCCTTTCATATTGTCCCAACTTTGTGTAATGGAAAATGGAAATGGGAATGGATGAACGTAGTTCAGTGTGGACATGCTGGATAAATTGCCCTTTTTTTCGGCTAAATCAGGTAAAATGTGGCTTTTAACAAATTGAGTTTAGGGGTGCATGTAAAAATGATTAGACTTTGTTTATTCATATTTCTGCATATGGGAAAATTCAGTTCTTGACGTTATGTTCCACACGAGGAAAGAACTTCCACATTCACAAAAATTATTGTAAAAAAATAGTTTGGTTCAAAATTCAATTTCAAATGATTTATTCAAACTCTTAACAATAGTTTGAGGATAAAAATATTCAAGAAATTTAGCATCACTTATCAATCAACGATATTTAGAAATAGTGTTGACATATGTATGTATTAATCGAATTCCAAGTAGATGAAATACTTCCCAGTCAAGGTTAATTGTCAATGTAATTGCTTCCTTTCTTTCAACATTTGAAATGCACGAGTCTAATCCATATTTTGGACATACGCAATAGAACAGTCCAACACTAAAATACAAGTACACCTTTGTAAGATACACTATTATGCATGTTCTCTATATTCTCGAAAAAGTACAACAGCAAACATGAAATTACAAGGTACAACAACTTTGTTAGCTTAAGCCAACTTCTGAAATTCTCAAAGGTCTATAGTTTCCAATGAGAAAGAGAAGCAATAAGTTAGAGCTTTCACTCGGGCTTTCATTATTCTAAGCCATGAACATCGTCTGTGCTTGCGAAGAGATCAATGCTGCCAATCTGAAACCGTGACGTTGATTTGGCATCTCTAACTGAAAGAAATCTAAACCTGCAATCACCATGACTCACCAGAATCAGTAAACAAAAATATTATAAATCCACTGGGATGCAAGGTTCTGACAGAACTTTCACCAGAAGTTTGTTCTTTTTTTTTTTTTTTTTTTTTNTTTTTTTTTTTTTTTTTTTTAATTTATTTATTTAAGCAAAATTAATTTCACCTGAAGGTATTTGCCACGAATGATCGGGATTTTTCAACTGTAAATGTTTTTCGCTGGAACCTCTTGCTAAATATCTGTGAGGTCTGTTCATCCAGGACGTGCCAATTGGAGCCTCCATCTTCACTTCCTTCGAGGATCCTACAAGAGTATAATTTGGATTAACCACTCGACTATCCACACGAACAAAATAATATATATATTTATTATAAAATTACTACCACATGGGTTAAATGTTAAACATTTCGAAGCAGTAGTGTGGTACTAATACAGAATAGGACTTTTGATCAATATACCAACTTGTATAAGTGTGTTAGCAGCTAATGTTGAAGCAGCAGGAATTCAACAGAAGTACAAAAAATTATCTAAATTCTTCTGACCACAAAAATGAGAAACAGATACAGAAGCCCACAATGGCAAAACCTTGAAATGTAAAATTCGAGCAGTAGTTGAATTGTACTAAAAGCCTAAACGTAGCACTGTTTAAGATATTCAATAATTACAGGCATGTATACTATAGTTTAAAGTTGGAAGACATTGAGAATTTGAGAAAACACTATACCAGTCCATCGGGTCTCTCTCTGGAGCATCGTTTGCTGACATCAATTCATAAGCAATAAGCTTGTGCATACGGTTTTCAACCACCTTATATATGATCCAACAGCCTGTAAGACCGAATGCAGAGTCAACAAGATGTATACAGTTACTAAGTTCAGATCATACAGTATATATGATTTCAGTATTTATAAATCAGTGTTTCATATAATCCAATGATCCACATATTTAAAATCCAGTTTGCAGTAGGAAAGCAGAGGAAGAAAGATTTTACGAGTTTAGTAATCTTCTCTATTGTTGATTTTATGAGATCAAAGGCATGCAAAATGTTGGACAAATTAACATTGCATAGAAATGTAGAGAAGAAATTTATCCCAAAAAGTTCGAGAGAATGTTTGGGNGTATACAAAAAAAAAAAAAGCAACGATAACCTGTTGCCCCATTTGGTTCCTCCCACTTTGACAAACGAGTCCCATCAAATGCACATGTGGCCTGATCATTCCCAACAATGATAATCAGGTGGAGAACACCAAGGGAAAAACATCTTCGAAAAGATTCTACTGAGCAGTGAAAAGTTAAAAGGTGCTTACTATCCCAAAAGGAAGCTCCTCACCACTTGCAAGTACAAAGCCAGAACAGATTCTGTTAAGCTTCAAAAGTGGCCAAGACAGAGATTCTTTGTTCAGCTTCTCGCAACAGTTCAAATTATGTATTAAATCATCCAAAGCATGGAAGGCAACAGGCAGTGCTAGGGACGTTTTTACAGGATCTGAAGCCGAGCGTATATCAGTAGCCCCATCAACGCCTGATTTGGTCCTTAATGAAAGGGCATCAAACAACTGACCGAATGAGGGAAGCATTTTACCGAACAATGAATTAGCTGACACCGCATTTATAGTGGTTCTCCTGGCCTTGAAAGGGGAGTTTTTTAGGGTGACCAAAATCCTTTTGAAAGACTCGAGCATTTCTGTTGCGCTAGATATATCATACGCTAGCTCCAGTAATTGACTAATGATGGGAAAAAATGCATTATAAATTTTCGTCACATGTTCATCCACACATTTACGGACTGGGCAGGATGAGGAACTTAAGGAGCTGTGGTCACCAGAGCCAAATTCCGATCTTGATATACGCCACTCCTTATCCCCACTTTGCCTTCCAGGGAGTGAGATCGAGGCATCGTCTTTAGAGAACAAGGCCCGTTCAAGTTCATCTACTTCATTTTTGTCACGCTCTTCAAGCTTTAAGAGTGTCTCATTGCTGAAGGTTTTCCGCCTTTCTTTTGTTATATCGGAGATTATATTTGCCAGGGTAGGCTCAGTGGTTATAACTCGTCTGGACAAAACCTGCCAAGAAAATAAAGACAACACAAACTAAGAATATGTTTTTTTTCTGCATGTGAGGGAAAAGGGAAGGCCCATGTCAGAAACCGAACGATTGTACCTCGTGCCACTTTCTTGTGTAACGCTTGGTGACATCATAAACCCCATCTTTAGCTATACCGATTACATAGTTCAATTTTTTTCCCCAGCTTCAAATAAAAATCACCGATTCCAGTTCAGGTGGCGACAATGACATTAGTATAATATCAGGAATAGAAAGTGTGAAAAAGCACATTTCTGGGTACAGTATCTGGATTGAAATAAATAAACCATCTATAAGATATTTACCCTTTCTCATATAGCAGTGGGTTGTCGTATATTCCTTCACAAGGATCAAGGTGCATCCATCTGAACATTGTTTGTCCCAGGAATAGAATATTCCGATTCTTAAACATATGGGTGAAGATAATATAAAGGAGAACAGCAGAAAGACAAAATTTACCTTCCAAGATATGGTGAGAAGCACTCTGTCCAAACATGGTCTGTGAGGTCCAAAATCTATAAATGAGAGAATCTTATTAGAAACAACACTGAAGAATCTATACTTGCAATTTTTATATTATAATGGTTAACTTATAAAAACCCGTGCATAGCACGAGATAATTACTAGTTTATTAAAAGAGAGAAAAAAAATCTTACACTCAGAATTTGTCCCCTTTCTAAGATTAATGCAAGTTACCAATAAGATTTCTTTAATAAGTGAACGTACCAACCGAGATTCGTAGCCAAAAGCTCGACAATATAGTGTGAAGCAATTCGCCCACTCCCCACAGCGTCCCCTTCTTGTTTCAAGAAGCTACATAAAAATGTTTATCAACAAACTGTATATTCAAGACCTGGTCAACTTCATGAAGTACCATACCTTCAGCGGGTCATTGTATCTCGGGAAGCGGGTTTGGTTCATACATGACTTGCAGCTGCACAAGATGAAATGGACGTAAAAAATAACTGCAGCAGGGAAATAATGTATTCTTCTCCTTGTACAGATTTCAAATACTACAAGGTAAAGGACAATGACAGCTTCTTCACCATTCAAGTTATATAAGCGAAAAAGTTTTGGTATGTTTAGTGAATTCACCATTTAACACACAGAAAGCATATTCCAGTTCCCAGGGGTTGTAATAAATTATTTATCTGCGGACATCAATTGTGTGCAGTATATATGAGAAGTAACTATTGGTGTTGACAGAAGTCATAACTCGGATATCTTAAACACCTTGTGAGATAGCAAAAAATCATCTTCACTATTGAAGGTCACAATCCACGGTAACCGTCATCAGTTACGCATTCATAAACATCATATCAATGTCGCTAGCTTAGCTCAATACACTCATATACATAGTAAAGACGAAAAGAAGATGAGGTATACAGTGTATTTAGTGCAGCATGGGTTTAATCGAGTTTCAAATACAGAACATCTGCTCATATAAGATACAAACATCTGTAAAAAATAGCAGTTGAGAAATACCGGTATACTTCAACTCGAGATGCTCCATAAAGTAACTCGGAATGATTTGCAACTCCCATGCCCTGATTGACTGTTTCACTATTGCAACTGTCACAAGGTGGTGCATTTACCCACCTGGAATCATCATAAATGCGTGTTCAGGTTTATGAAAAATGGAGGTTTGTTGCAAAAGATACTTGGAACCAGAAGTGATGAACACTTCCACCATTTGCCGAATAGACAAAGCTATCACCATAGAGTCAGCGTTTGCAGATGCTATAAACTATCACCTAGTCATACTAAGTTATTACAAATACAAAAGTTGATGATGCTTTAAAAGAAGCAGAAAATTAAAAAGTTTATCACAATCCACCAAGATCCCAAATCAAACATTCTTGAATGGATTCATTCCCGTTTTGTATCTCCGCCACTTTGCCATCAGCCCACAAATTATGCATCAAGTTGTTAGATAAATTCAGTTCCACAATCCTTTCCATTCTATGACTGCTACAAAATATGACCCGTTTCCACCTATCAACTTCATTTCGACCTCAAAACTCTATCTCACGCAGCAAGATGAAAGTGAGCACCTCAATCAACCCCCTCCCATGAAAATCCCTCACTGTCTTCTCCATAATATTTGCAAACTTTTCGGGAATCCTAAAAGCAACATAACATTTGAGAACTGCAGCTATACTTCACATATTAAAATTAGAATTTCCCTCATTCTATTCCGAAACCAGAGAAGGAAATGTCAGATCAACGGGAAGACCGGTTCCTCTGCTGGCTTGTTCAGACCCTCAGCGCTTTTGATAATGAAATAGCCGAGGACATTTCTATAGAAGTCTGCAAGATAAATCACTACACAGAAATTCCCTTTTCCATCTCGTTAAACCTCCTTGAACCTTGTTAAACCAGGTATATGTTCTAAGCAAAGTCAATTTGCAGTGAGCAAACTCGAACGTAACTTTTGGTTTTCAACTTTCTTTCCTGTTCAGTTGTTTTGCAAAATATCACTGAACATTCAAGCCTCCAGGGATCAACTTCCTCAGTGAAATATTAACCTTGCTCTTCAGCTTATAAATATGCATTTATACTATATCTCTCGAATAAAGGAGAAACCTTGATAAATAGATATTTGCTATTTTGACACACTGAAGTGCTAAATTATCCCATAACATAGAAGAGATTTGATGAAGTTGTACATAATAACGAAGAATACATCTGAACCTGAATGACTGCTTAAACCAGTAGAGCAACTGCAACAGGAATGCATGATCAAGTTGATCTTTCGTCGGATTGCAATTTCCCTCCTGAATGCAGGAAAATATAGAACAGAAATGCTAAGTATAAACTGAAATAAAGAATAACACAGACAGACATGCATATTCTTCAAAAACTGTATTATTNGAAAAGGCCAAAAGAAAAGGAAAAAGAAACGGGTGGTGGTGGACATAGGAGCCTAACCCTGGCCAAGGCAACCATTGCCTTCTCCTCAAGCTTATCCACGGGTACCGTCTTTCGAGCTGCCTCTTGCCGATGTGTGTCTTCATACTGTGCCAACAACATGCATATAGTGATACAAATGACACAATTTTCTTTTATACTCTCCATAGCCAAATATAAATAAGCCTTCTTACCAAATTGAATGCATTTCTAATGAGTAAGCAATATATGAGTACCTTTTGATCCAGTCTTACTCAACAATTTGATAAAACTAACACCACTGCACCTGAGATAATAAAACTGTTTGCAATTCCCTGGTTCTGTGCTATTACTAGTTAAAAAACGGTGAACCACATAATATGAAGCATAATTACCATTAGAACTTGATCAAGATAAGGTCGAATCTTCTGTTCAACTTGCTCTCTATTTTCACTAGTCACAAACTGTTGCATCATTAATGCCTCTTCTTCTGCCTAACAAAAGCAACAGAATCATTAAGTAATTTTCCACAGGTACTAAACAAAACTATACTTACACTGTTACACATATATCTATGTACCTCAGGGATAACATGTTCCTTCTCGAGATATCAAATCCTTCTCCAATAATTTAGAAGGAAAAAAAAAGTGCAAGTACTATACGGACAACACTCCAAATTTTTCATTTGAATATTTCACTTTCAATCTTATAGTGAGGAACATTGAGATTATTGCTCAAGCAATAACTCCAGTCTGAAAATTTAAAGTACAGGGAATCCACCAGAGAGAGGGAGAGAGTCTTATAATCACCCAAGAACTGTATTGACGGTTTAACCAAAAAAACTCCCAAGTAAAATAAGAAAATATTGGGAAAGAAATGCTAAGGATTCCAGCATATAAGTTTTTAACGCAAATTTCCAATTAAATAATACCTGCTAAGTGCTAACATAAAATAAATGCCTTGCAGATTTCTATTATGCTTTCCGAACACTTCTACCCTACAGAAACTCATCTTCTCGACCCTGATATTCAACTATTTTCTTGGAAGTCCGAAACTTATCCCAAACCTATCTTACGATATTTGGCCAGATAGATCAACAAAATTTCAGTTAAATAATAGGACATCAAAATGGAGCAACTTAAGAATAACACACAAAACCTGCAGCATTCGAGCCAATTCTTCATCAGATGTCACAAAATCAGCCACAGGTTTCTCAACTTCTTTTGCATTTTCATCCTCCTCAATTGACACCAACCGCAGCTTATTACACACTGATTCGAGATCATAATCCTCCAATACCATGTGGTTATCATCACTTCTAATTATCTGAAATTCCAAGTTAAAACATCACCAATAAATTCGACAAATCTATCTAACCAGACTCACAAGCTAGCATGAGACATCTAAGATCTGGCTTAAATAGCATGAAAATGTGGCAAAACCAAGTGACCAGTTTCAGAGAACTAGCTGGGAGATACCAACTTTAGATACGCTATTTATCCTATTCAACGATCAGCCCCCTGGCTCTGTGATTGAATTATTTGATGTTGATACGGAGAATACAAGATGGTTTTTATTTATAACCTACTCCATACATCCCAAAATAAGTGTCATTTCAGCATAAAATATATACCAAAAACAAATTTGGTTGTAAATGTTCAAGAACACAATACCCTTCGAGAATTTGCCAAGTTTGATATGAGCTCTGGAGAGGTAAAATATGTATTAACATGATCGAAAGATACAAATTTGTTTTCTTTTTTTTTTTCAACAAAAAATATAGTGATTAAAAATAAAACGAGGATCTATGCAAACTTCACAAGATTTTCCTAGGGTGGATTTAGCATGTTCTATAGAAATCAACGACAAGCTAATGTGTGATCGAAAGCTTCATGTCATAATCATGTAAAACTATAAATAATTATTCACTCCTACTTTCTACATAATGCCAGGATCTCCGTGTAAGCCTATAAAATAAGAAACAATCCTTATTAAATGCGAAACGAACATCTAAGCATCAAATTGCACAATACAGTACAACCAAAAAACAGTGAAACACGCAGAGAATTTGTCTACACACTCTTGATCCATTATAATTGGCACGATGAGCCGAAAACTAAGAAAACGAGTGAGATCGTGACCTTTTGCTGATCAGGAGGGATGGATGTGAGAGAGAAGAGCTGGAATTTGAGCACCTGAAACGCAATCGGACAAGAAGACGATGATCGGTTGACAGTGACGAATTTAATATGATAAGAGATGGATAGAGAGACGGAGCGGAAAGAAAGAGGGGTGAAGACAACAAACCTCAAAGCCGTCGTCTGTGTCATAGTCGACGTCGAAGGCTGAGCTTCCGTGTTCCACGACGAACTTGCGGAGCACCATTTTCGCCGGCTCTTCTCTTATTCCCGGAATTTGTTCCGCCGGTGACTGATAGTCTCGCACAGCAAACAACACTGTTTAGCATAGAGATTGAAAGCGTGGTTGGCTAAAAAGGTTTTCAAAGTGCTACTTATTATATTCAAGCTTTGTTAAAACTATTTATATATTTTTATATTAAATTGAATGGGTTTTAAAAGTTCTACTCTATTATTTTGTGGATTATATATACATTATGTATCTACAGTATTGAGTATATTATTTATGCAGTGATTGAAAATTTGAAACTCAAATTTAATTTATTAGAAAACAAAATCAACCAGAAAAATGAGATAAAAAAACAACAGTGAAGAAGTTATGTTTAGGAAATATAAAACAAACAAAAATCCCAACCACATTTATAATAGGAGTTTTAGAAATGATGAAATATTCTACTTGGAAAAATAAGAAAAGGCGAAAAAAAAAAAAATTTCCTTATCCATTAATCTCAAATTTTAATTTTTTACAAAATAAAAAGACACGTGGATAACAAAGAACGATAAAGCTTATAAAAAAAAGATCTTAGTAGTGCATTTGGGTATAATTTTTTTTTTTATAGAAATATTGTTAATATATTTGCATATAATAAAACTGGATAGTTGATTCAAAAATTATCATAGTATTTGAATGACTTCAAAAATAACATCTTATAATTATTCCTCACAAATGTTTAATGTAAGCATTATAATATAAATATTTAAATAATAAATTAATTTAATCTGGGCCTTGAAGGTACTTCTCACACTGGGCAGCTCAACTTCAGGCACCATTGCATGGAAGTTTACCTCGCCACAAGCCCAATATTACTGTTGATTTTCTTCTATTTCACGGTTGAGTTGGCCCAATTGTATGGGCATTCTTTCCGTAGAAAATTACATTTATTGAAAATAATATTTTTTTTTTTACCAAAACGATAGGGATTTTATATAATAAACGTGCACAAATGTGCAAAGATACAACTTGGACACAGCCCACAGCTGAAAAAAAATAGGAGGACAGGTCTGACGACCGCCTAGAAGCCCGACTATAGCAAATGCTAGAAACCAAAACAAGGCACTCAAACAACAACACAACAACACAAATAAAAACTACAACGAAAGCTCCCCACAGGAGAATAGAGACAGGAGCTGGTCCCACAGGACAATAAATTGCTCCCGCTCAAACTGAGGCCAACGGCCCAAACCTAAAACACAAAACTAACACAATCACTAACACAAACGATAAAAACAGAACAAACAATCGAAAAATACTAGCAACAAAACAACTACACACTAAAGAACACAGCCTCCCTCAACAGTAACAACCGACAAAGCAGCAGACAAAGTCGATTCCGAGGAGAGCTCCGAAACTCCGGTACCACGCCCACCACTGCATAAGCCCTAGCAAGACGATGACCCAAGCCCCAAAAAACAATCCGAGAGACCGACCCGCACTCCAACCACAAGAAGCCACCATCTCCCCCCAATCGTCTAACACCACTAGCAGATCCGACACAGTCCCGAGGCCGACTAACACCACTAGCCTACACCCAAGAACAGTCGGCCGCCCACGAACTCGGAAATCGAGAAAGGGGAGGAAGGGGGAGAAAGGCCTCTGAGCTCAGCCGCTTCGAATCTGCCCGAAAGGAGCGTCCTCCGTTCAACCCAGCCGGCAAGGATAACCCCGACCCAACCCTTCTGCACAAACGAGGAGCCGGCGACCCGGCCCCGGCAGAAACCGGAAAAGCGCAAAAGGGCATACCTCCAAGCCTTCAAGAAGAACCGCCCCGACCAAAGCCGATTCAAGCAAGACAAGCCTCATCCATGCACCGCCGCACCCCGCCGAGCCCCAACCCCACTGAATGCCGGCGACCATCTAGCGGAAAAAGAGTCCGCTGAAACCCTAGCCATTACCCAGTGGAATCAGGCGGAGGACGAAAGTGCCGCGGCTGTGGATGAGTGGTAGAGGCCGTCCACCGACGAGCCTGGATGACGGCTGAGGGAGCACAATCGAAGCGAATTGATGAACGCCGAGGAGGAGTGAATTTGGGGATTTGGTCGCCGAAGCGAATTTCTGAGGATATACGTTTCGAAGGAACACAACATTTATTTTCATAATTGCAAATATATTAATTTTTAATAGTTATAAATGTTGATGTATAATTTATTTTTTAATTAAGTCTTAAATTGCAGTAATTTTTATTTATCACTACTTTATAATGCTTTTTTTTTTAATTTTTATTAAAAAAATTATATATTTTAAATAATGTAAAAATACTTATTTATTTTTTAATTTAATTGGTGCAATTTTTTAATTCACAATCACATGCTCGGAAGTCGAAAAATGAACGAGATATTCAAAGTCAAATACTCCGCGATTTTTTCAGATCTAATCCGTCCTTTTCTGAAGTGATGAAAATCAGCCCAGAGTAAAAAAAAGGCTCTAAAGCTAAAGCGCGTAAATTAGTGAAGCATTAGCCCAATAATACACGCAGCAGTGTTGAGTTGAGCAATGGCATATGGCCTTCAACCTCTCCACCACTCTCAAGATCATTCTCATCTCCCTCATCCTCCCCGCCGCCGCAACTAAGTGCTCCCTGTCCGACCTCACCTCCTCCGATGGACTCCTCAACTACTCCTCCGTCCATACCTGCCTCTTCCGCGGCACCGCTGTACTCTCCATCCCCTTCCTCGTCCTGGCCCTCCTGCTGCAGTTCTACGTGCTGGTCAAGACCGCTCAGGATCGATTCTCAGTCGTCGTGACCAAGCTCTCGGCCCGGATGAACCTGTCGCCGTCGATGGGGGCGGTGACGCTGCTAGCCCTTGGAAATGGGGCTCCCGATGTGTTCGCGTCGGTCGCAGCCGTTAGGGGGGGCCAGCCGAGGACCGGGTTCGGGGCGATATTGTCAGCGGGGACCTTCGTCTCGGCCCTCGTGGTGGGCTTCGTCGCCATCTACGCGGCGCCGTTCTCGGTGGATCCGGCGCCGTTCGTGAGGGATGTGCTATTCTACCTGACCGCAGCGCTTTTCCTGTTCTACGTCTACCTGAGCGCTGAGATCTACCTGTGGCAGGCGGTGGGGTTTGTGGGTTTTTACGTTTTCTTCGTTGGGGTTGTGTTCTGGATGGATTTGGGGTATGCCGGTGGGGAGAGAAGGAAGAGATCCGGTGATTGTGGTGCCGAGTTGCTGGGTTCGGTTGGGGATTGTGAGGCTCTTGGATTGGACTGTGAAAATGGGGGGTTGGGAGAGTTGGAAGTTGAAAGGAGGTCGAAATTTGGGTTGTGGAAAATCATCGAGAAGGTACGTTTGCTGCAATCCGTTTCTCTTATCGATACTCGCATAGTGCTTTGGTGATTCTTTGGTTTCGACAATGGCACTTTTGTTTGCATGTTTGAGCTGTATATGTTTAATGGCCTTTCCTTTTATTGTTCCTGCATGTTTGTGATGGCTTAATTGGATCTTTTGCCACTGCTGAGATGATTCGAGTCTTAAAAATGAACAATGAGATGATGTTTGAAACTATTGCTCATGGCATTTGTATCGTATAAAAGAACGTTGTTTTATTTGCTTTATGTATGGCCTTTGCAAATGTTTCAGTTTGTCTCTGCTCCCAGTCCTTACAAATGGGACACTGAGATATGAAGTGACCCAATTTTCTATGCGTAGAAAGTCAGTCAATATTGAAAGAATGACAATAATTTATGTGTCAAGGAAGAAGGAATGATGGTATTAGGCAACTCTTTTGTAGGCTATTTTTTTGAATGACAATCTTAGTAATTAGCATATCAGTTATTCTCTACGGATTGCCTTTTTAGCATTCTGAGATGTGAGATGTTCTAGATATTGCTATAGTAGGAGAGGAAATTTGGGATGTTGAAATTCAAAAATGTGATGTGTTCTGTCTTTGACAGAACTTAAAGAATTCTTTTCCGAATCACCCTCCTTACTTCCGAATCTAGTTTGTCACCAGTAGTTTGTTGAGAATAAGATATATCAGTGGTGTCTTACTACGTTAGAGTGAAGTAATTAGCTTTGCTAGAGTTTCTTAAGGGAACATGGTAGTTTCCTTACAATGCCCATGATTGAATTTATCAAAACTATTTGGAATGCCGCTTTTGCAAGCTAATGGTAAATTTCTTTGAGAGGCTGGGTTATCCAGTTCCATGGATGAGGCAGTACAACATTCTTTCCTTTTTCCCATGACATTTATTTCATTATTTGGGTGTCTAAATTCCATTTGTGTGTTTTTAGACGTGATTTATAATCTCCATTGTAATGCTGACTGCTTAAGATATATATAAGATATTCTTTCAGCATGAACAGTGCAGCTCGGACTTTATGTCCCTTCTTTATTCTACTTCTTGCTGCATATGAATGTAATCTGGTCGGTATTTTGATGTTCCAATCATAATCCTTCTGTGTGCATGGAGATGGAGTGCTTCAAAAGAAAGAAAGAAGCTTACCTACTTTCGATAGTTCATTTTTTCTTTTTGGTCATGCATATCTTCAGGTATTTATTATCTGTATTCTGTAATTTAATCTTGGTAGGAAGTAGGTGAACATTGTGCCATTGTCTCATCAACTACTTTTGTCTACTAGACAAGAAAACAGAAAGTCTAAATAACACATGAAAAATATACCTATAAGTATAGCCACGTCACTCTGTTATAATTTTTGAGTTTCTTGATTTTATTATGGTATATGCGTAAGACCAATGGCAATAGCGTTGGCCTTCCCAAATTCTCGTGTTTAACCATCCACTATCATCATTTTCTAATCAATTACATAATCTTGTTTTTGGCACTCATTTAACAAACATAAAATGCCTCATACTTGCTTGTTTCCTTTTGTAACCACAATATTTGGCCAGGAATGATCTATACTTTATTTCTATCCGTCAATATGACAATATTCTGATTAAAAAATTACAATAAAACCAAACATTTGTCCTATGGCCCTATATATGCACATGCTCGATGATAATCCTGTACTGTGATCTACGCCAATGATAACACGATCAACTCACAACCCAGTTTCTAATTTTCAGAAATTAGTTACTTTCATCTCTACATTACGCAAAATAATTCACTCCCACATGCCCGAATAATCCAAAATGCTACTCTCTACCTGCAGATTTCACGAACATGGCAAGTCCCCGTCTCCACACTCCTGAACCTCACCATCCCCGAAACTTCCCCAACCAAGTGGAGCAGATTTTACCAGTCGGCCAACATCGCCGTTTGCCCGCTCGCATTTCTCTACTCTTGCAGATCATTCATGCCTTTGGACCATCCCGTCATTTTCCTCCTCCCAAACACTCATTTTCCTCTCTGGTCAATCGTCTTCTTCGGGAGCTGCTCGCTAGCTGTCCTCCACTATGCACTTGAGCGGGACCCACCCAAATCTGAACAAATCCTAGTTGTGCTGGCCGCTTTCGCCATGAGTGTCTTCTGGATTTCGACAGCTGCCGGCGAGCTGCTCGGCTGCCTGGCCGCGCTCGGCGAGCTATTGGGCCTCCCGCCAGCCTTACTTGGGCTGACGGTGCTTGCGTGGGGGAATTCGTTGGGTGACCTCGTGGCTGATGTGGCGGTGGCGCGGGCCGGGCAGCCCGCGATGGCGATGGCGGGCTGCTTCGCGTGTCCAATGTTCAATATGTTGTTCGGGCTTGGGACGGGCCTGGTGATGCAGACGGCGGAGGTTTTTCCTGAAGCGTATAGGCTTCGGTTCCACACGAGCATTGTGGTGGCGTTTGTGTTTTTGTTGGTGAGTTTGATGGGGTCGTTGTTGGTCGTGATTTGGAATAGGTTCAGGGTGCCGAGGTTCTGGGGGTTCTGCCTTGTGGCGCTCTATGTGGTGTTCATGGTTGTCAGCCTCATCATTGCTGGATTCTCTTTATAGTTCTCTTTATGGTTTGTCGTGTGATGACGATTGTGCATGAAAATACCTTCTACGTCATCAGCAAACATGCACCCCAAATAATTTTTATGTGAATTTTTTTTTGCACGAAGTTACGTAGCAAAGAGAGATATTTGTCGTACGAAGTAGTAACCCAGTATAGTAGTGAGTGATCCATGTGATCCATCAGTTTTAACCAGTACTTTTATTTATTAGTGGTATATGAATAACCAATTTTGACAGTTTTCATTCCATATCTAGTCGATTGTTTTTAAACAGAGTCCATTTGTAAATAAGTCAAATTAAAAAAAAAAAATGGAAATGCTAGATATGAAATGAGAATTGGTGAAATTGGTTATTCATATGCTGTTGATAAAAATGAGGCTTACTACTAGCATCCATATATGACAAATATCTACTTCGTGCAAGAAAAATTCACATAAAAATTATTTGGGTTGAATGTTTGCAGATGATGTAGAAAGTATTTCACCAACTAGTTTACAGGATCATGCATTAGGAAAGATTTGGATTGTTGATTTGGACAATAGTTTGCAACTGCCACTGGCTTGAGTTTGGGTGAAAATCTACATCTGTCCTGAGAATTGAAGCTGATACGACTATTGGATTTTTCATATGAAGGAGACAACCCATGTCGTAGACATGGCTGGCTGTGCACATGGATCTTGCGGCCTCATAGTCGACCGTCGAGACTTGGCCCAACTATTTTGTACAGCTAAATCTTACCTCCATTTAAAAGTTTACTTGGCAACAGCTTTTTGTAAGGCCATATTTTTCTCAAAGAATGAGGAAAGGTTAAGAATAGTGGTTGCTTTGCATAACGTAATCGAACTCTTTTGCAGCCCATATGCTAAGCAACATTTCAAGTTAAAGCCAAGCCAGTAGCTTCTGCTTGGAATTGGTTGTGCGAGTGCCAACTTTGGCTATATCACAACAATCGAGTACAAAACAGATTCGGTCCTACACCTGTGGGTAGTGCTATTACACGATTTTTAGCCATCAGATCATATACTTTCACACACCCATGAGTGTGTGTTGATTTGATGGCTCCACATGGATAGTAGGGGTGTTCATGGTCCAGTTTTAATCGAAAAAAACTGTCAATTCGGACCGCGGATAGGTTAAATGGTCAGTTAAAAAAACCTTAAAAAATCCGGTGGTTAATTTTTTTAAAAATCCGCAATAACCGGTCCGGTTAACGGATTACCTGCGGCAAACCGCAGGTTTAACCGGACCGGACCGACAAATATTAAAAAACTATAACAAATATATATATACATTCAGTTATTCACTATGGCCGACAAATACAATATATTTATTCACTTTTTGGCCTTTTGTTGACTTAATTTCGTAAGACACGATAACTTTTCACTTTTTCCCACCTTTGTTTTTTCATTTTTCAGATTTTCCCATCTTCTCTTTCTAATTTTTTGAGTTAACCCTAATTTTTTCCATCTTCCCACTCCCAGGCTTCTCAGTTCCCCGACCTTTTTTCGACTTATTTTTTCCTTCAATTTCCCACCTACTCAGGCTTCCCTCATGACAGTCGCCGCCCTCTTCGTCGTCGGCGCCTCAAACACACCTCGGCTTTCGCTCACGTCACGACAGCCGCTGTAAGCACATGTGTGTTTTCTTTTTTCTAATTCTTTTCGATTACTCCATTAATTTATGGGACGAAATGTGTATTTTTATGCTTATGGGACGAATTGTGTATTTTTTATTTCATTATTGTTGTTTTCTTAAATTTTAGGCCTAAATAATCTCTTTTGGCCCAAAATTGAAAAATAAAAATTAAGTCCAAAATGAAAAAAAATAAAAATTGAAGGTCCATAAAAAGGATTTTGGATTTAACCGGTTAACCGCCAAACCAGACCGTCCAATGCGGTCCAGATTGTGGTCGGTTAAAAAATAAAACCGGTCCGATATGGACAAGAAAAAAAATTAACCGTTAGGTCCGGTTTGGTCATGGTTTGGGCTAAAATCGGACCAATCCGGACCGTAAACACCCCTAATGGATAGGATGAAATTTTTCTAGTAGTGAGTGAAGGAACAATAATAACACTGCTAGATTAGCTCGTACAACTTTAGTATTATTTTGCACGGGCATCACAGTAAAAATGGTCTTTAATATAAGATTTTCATATGCAGTCAACATGGAAACATAAATCACAATTATTGGGATTTCACATTTTGTTGTTTTATCATGTGGATCGGTTGTCACATAGATTAAAACACGATGTGTCGATACCTAGATCTAGATTGAACTGGCTGAGAAAAACCTTCGATCGTCTGAGAATAGTTGATTACCTACAAAATAAAGGATGGGGAGTGATTCCCAGCATGAACACTGCGACGATCAAACCAGTAATGGGGAGGAGATTGTAATGTATAATGTGTCTAGAGAATTCTGAAAGAGTGCAAAGACTGTAGAGAATATTGCAATTTTATCTCATTTTCATTTTATACAGGAATACCTTGGTGCCTAATATAAGTTGTCTGGGCTACCCAGCTACCCTTTCTTCCCGAAGCTGCCCTAATCATTATCTACTTAATCATATGCTTAGTGTTCATCCTTATCATGATTTTATTTTTATCATCATTAGATTTTTTTTTTAATTAAATCCACCTTAACTCAGGTCTCTTAGTGTTCTTAGGTTCCTCACTCCTTAGGTCGGAGTGTTAGATATCCATAGGTCATGACTCCTCAGGTCATTCTACTGAATGGTAGTAGGCTTATTGTGTTTAGGTCTGATGTTCTCCATTAAGTCGTCTATTCTAAGGTTAAGGCACATGACTTGTTTAACGATCATCTTTTTTTCTTTGGTAGGTCTATTAGTAATAACTGTCTTCGTCATGGTTCATCGTCATAGTTTAGTCTGTACTAGCTTAACTTAACATTTAATCATTTAATCCTCCTTATATGTCCTCTTGGCCCATTCCTGAATCGATTGACTTGTTTTACTTGGCGTTAATTCAGTTTAACCAAGTTATGATTTTATGGTCGTAAAATTTCATTCAAAAAACCACGATAAGAAATAACATAAAATCACGATTAAAAATATAAATTTCCAAACGATGGTGAAATTTTGCCTATAGTGATATCTAATCATGTGCATCTTTTCATGATTTAACATTTGAGTAGACCGATTAAGCTCTATGAACCAATTCCCTTTTCTTGCGGCCCATAGGCCATAGCATTCGATTAAATCAGTCCACATGCATAATAAATATAATAATAATAATGAAGTTTAAAAATAAAAATCACGAAATTTCATTTCCTTTAATTTTATTTTACTTTTTCAAAATTTCAGCTCGCACAACAACGGTATACTGTCGAGAGCAATGCTCGTCTGAGTTTCCACTTTTCCAGTGCAAAAATATGCAGATAACCTTACGTCTCGCATCAAATCCCTCTTTTCTCTTCACCCCTAATGGAGGTAGATGTATCCCTTCACTTCGCACCGTTTATTTCGCTCCCGTACCTCGCCGGAATTCTCACCGGTTATCAATTCTCTGCGCCGCTAACAGGAGGAAGCGATTTGGGATCGGAAAATCCGGAAAATTGGTGCTCGAATCAGCTTGCGTCATCGCATCGAAGCTAGGGTTTTTACCCGAGCCGTTAGGGTTGTTGCTGCGGCAATGCGTCGGCGGCGGCAGCAATGATGGAGGTGGGAATGGGTTCTGGAACGGGTTCGGGCGGGGCTGGTCCGATGGGTGGAGAAGGAGGAGAAAGGGGAAATTGGGGATGGTGGGCATTTTGGTCATTTGTGGTTTGGTGGGCGCGTGGTTTGTTCTGGGCAAGGAGTTAGTGTTAGACGTTGATGCTGTGATTGGAGGTTTGGGTTTGATCCTGTTTGGGGTTTCGGCTGGAGCGTGGAGGACAGGGGCTAAAGATTGGATTTTGGGTTTCTTTTGCTGTGCTTTTTTGGTGGGTTTGGTTTCGAGGAAGGACGATTTTCGGGCTCGGGTGGTTAGGTATATTGGAACCGCGAAGAAGAACTTGAGGAGAAAAAGGAGAGTATTTTGAGTTTTTTGAGGAGTGATTGCTAGGATCTTACGTTGTTTGTTGCTGCGTGTTTTTGGTGGGTTGGTTTTGAGGAAGGACGATTTTCGCCTTTCAGGCTCAGGTGGTTAGGTATATTGGAACTGCGAAGAAGAACTTGAGGAGAAAAAGGAGAGTTTTTGAGTTTTTGAGGAGTGATTGCTAGGATCTAAATTGTTTGTTGATTTGTGTTTTTGGTGGGTTCAGTTTTGAGGAAGGAAGATTTTCGGGCTCGGGTGGTTAGGTATATTGGAACCGCGAAGAAGAACTTGAGGAGAAAAAGGAGAGCATTTTGAGTTTTTTGTGGGTGATTATTGCTTTGGATCTTACCTTACTTTTCCGTGTGTTGTTTATGTATGTGTGTGTGTGTGTGTGTGTGCGCATTTGCTTTCTTTCTTGTTTTTCGGAGGGAAGTTTTGTTCGGCTAGGTTCTCTTTGTCATATGTCCCCAAATTGGTGCTCTTGACGTTTCTTTATTTCTATCATATAAATATAGAAATGGTACTCGTTAGGCTCTCAAGAGTGAGATCCTTTGTTGCTGGTTTTAATAGTTTATGTTTTAGAAAGTTAACTAGTAATGGTGGAATAAAGAATTGATAATACCGGATATATATACTGATTTGTGATGAGGAGATTGATGATCTGACAATCTGTTATCCTGTTTAACTTGCACGCTGCCATGATCTGTCGACATCACCTTTTTCATAGACGAATATTGTTTCGTGACTTTCTGGAATATCATGTAATTATAAGCATTTACGCGGAGAATGAGTCAACATTTTGATATTCATGATATGTACTTTGCTCAGATACTGATATATGATTGTAATGACTGATGATATCCGGTAAACAGTTCATGCATTGTTTTTGACTTTTGCAGTTTTTGAATCAAAGCATGAGAGTTTGGCTTTACAAAGCACTGAGTTATGTTTGAAAAAATGAAACTTCATGAATCAGGTAAATCTAATGGATTGGCTTACTCTACAAAAAATGCAAATCATAATTTGGTGTTTTGTTTAACTTCATTCTTTGTTTATACCCTGCTGTTCTCATCTCCATATACTTTGTTGTTGCATTTATTACTACACAAAATTAAGTGGAGAGCTCTGACTAGCATAAGTTGAACTTCACCCTTTCAGTTTATGTGCCAAATTTATTGTTGTAGGATTATATACTTCTATTTTACTTTGAAGGTCTGAAAGTTCCAGGCTTGTAAAATGTAAATTGTGTTTGAAGATGGATTTTAGCACAAGTTTTATAAAAGCTTTTCCCATTCCCCTGTACTCGAAATGATATACCCATTGCTTATTGATGTTTATGTGCAGTTTGTACAAATGATTTGATTTATTTGAATACAATGATTTTATTCTGTTTTTGCTCTGCCATATCGGATTACACGCGGAGGGCTAGTGTGCCTCCTCTTGAGCAATGGTCTTATTGAGCTGAACTCGATTTTGTTTGCTGCTGCTCGAGCTCGACTTTTCAATGCTTGGCTCGATTTCATCAAAAAATACACAAATGCTCGAGATCGACTCAGAATTTCATTAGCTCGAGTTTTTCTATTCAAATAAGATTTTTTCTTGACTTTAGCTCGAGTTTGGCTAAAACCTTGCTTGAGCTAGGGATATGTAGGTAAATTGTACATTTATTCGAGTGGCTCATCAAACACTCGAGCTAACAACGAATAGGCTCGAGTTTGAGTTCGAGGTGTTTGAGCTCGAGCTGAGCCGTAAGCCGCTCGATTCTTTTGCATCGAAATTTGGTTGTAGAAACCAATAAATAAGAACGTAAAAATATAATGGTTCAAAAATTATTTTAGTATTCGTCCAACTATCAAGTTTAAGGATTAGTTTAACAAGATAAGATAATG
The DNA here is from genome assembly GCA_008636005.1 of Striga asiatica. NCBI lineage: Eukaryota > Viridiplantae > Streptophyta > Magnoliopsida > Lamiales > Orobanchaceae > Striga > Striga asiatica. Next base: position 990,392 of record BKCP01011737.1, on the reverse strand, counting down.
TATAGCTTATACTAATCCTACCCTTTTTTTTAACTCTTCTTCATGAGACAAAAACATTGATTTTGTTTGGGAACTTTTATTCTTTCTTTTTTCTTTTAATTAATATTTTAAGCTAAATTTTTATTCACAAAAATTAGACCTGCGAGGACTTTTTCTTAACCAAAATAACCAATCCGAAATCAGTTTTCTAGAAAGAAAAGTTAATTGGAAAGGTGAAAAAACAGAGAAAATAAAAAGAAGTTTCGTAAAGACGAACGACGTCGTTCTCAAAAACTATAAAGGCATCTTTTTCAAGCTTAATCTTCTCTCGCATGGCTGAAGCTAATAGCCCGACTGTCTCCTCTTCCAAAACGGACCCAAATCCGTGTCCGATTTGTCTTGCATCAGTCACCGAAGACTCTTATCTGGACAAATGTTTCCGTACGTTTCTATGAACCTCTCTTCTTTTTTATTTGAGCACATTTGTGCGTTCTTTAATGGCAATTTTGTTTATTTACAGCTTTTCCTTTCTCCTTTTTTGTAAGGGTTTAAGTGAATCTTGCATATAACGTACTTTGTAGTTTCTGTTCATTATATGTATTCGCTGCTCTGCTTCTTAATGATTGAATTTCAGAAGTTTGATGGAGTAATTATAGTTGGATGAGGTCAATGGGTGCCTCAAATTGCAATCTTTTCATGTGGGGATTGTATAAATAACACATGGGAAGGGTTAAGTTATAAAATCTTGAAAAGTAGTCTTTAAGCCTATTGTGATTTCAAGTAGTCCAAGTTTGTAATTGAAGTATAAGTGGCAGAACGTTGATGTTATGTATTCTTTCTTTTTTTTTTTGTAAGTTTGGACTTCTGAGGTATGGGAACCGAGAAAGAATTGAAAATTGAGTTGCGTTTCGACCATTTTCCTTGTAATTTATGAGAATCTGCAGTCTTGTGTATTTCAGCCCTTCAGGATTCTATTAGGCTGTTTTTTCAAATTTGATTTCCTCGGTAGCTGGTGTTTCAACTGCTGTACGGTAAAGAATTAGGATTAGTTGACTTGGTCTTGACGAACTCAGACCTGTTGATTTCAGTTAATGATCTTATTAAGTTAAGAGTAACTTCTCCAGTAACTAAACTTTTTCCTTTTATGCTTTCTCGGTCATCTAATCCCTTATGTCATCATTGAAATTCTTGAGCAAATGTGGAATTCAAGATCTGATTTGTGGCTTAGGGTTCAATGTTTGCTTATTTCTGTGTATATATATTTTGTCTAACCAATTATGACTTTTTCCTATTTATTTTCTTTGTTAGTATGTGGATTTAGACGATGAAGTAAACAAAATTAGGATTTTGAAGTATTAAGTTGAAACCCTTTTATGTAAAAATATGTGTAAGCTTATCCAATCATTCTGCTGAACGTCATCTCTCTCTAGATCCGTTCTTGCACTTCATAACGAATGTTTGAACTACTGAAAAACTCTGTAACTCTTGTGTAGATTGTTGCGAAACTCTGACATCTTTGTAGGCCTTAATTTCAGCTGACATAAATACTATTATTTGTATTTTTTGCTTGATCTAGTATTTAAAAGGATGGAATAATGGTTTGCAATACACTTGATGCCTAAGCCACTACCTTGCAGATAAATTTTGCTATAATTGCATCATAAGATGGACGGATGTAGTTGCGAGCAAGCGGTCACGCGCATCTTCAACACTGGCATGTCCTTTATGCAAGGTTAGTTTAATCATATAAATTTTCACAATTTATGTTAATCCAAGATGACCGAGAATATTTAAAAGTGTGTTTATTTATAAAAATATTCATACTCATACTCAAAATTTAACTCAACCCCACTATTGTCAATATTATCAATATAATTAAATAATATCAATCAATCATTTTACACATCACATCAACTTTAATTCACTATTCATCCGCTCATAATTTTAACTACCTATCATTTTCAATCTTTTATCACCTATTTTTACATCAAATCAATTTTAATCATTTTATTTTAAATATTATTTTAATACAGATTTAAAATTTCACTAACAAGTAACCATACCAACATTTTCAAACTGGTTAACAAAAAAAAAAAAATAATTATGTTAAAAAAAAGCAGTAAATTAGTAAACAAGCATGCCCTTGGAGTTTCATTCAGACTTTAGATTTGTTCGTGAAAGTTATTTTGGTCAGGAGTTCTTGTTGCCTTGTTTCTTTGAAAAAATAATTTTGCATTCCCTCAATATTGGCTGTGTGACCGTGCCTTGTTTTCTGTAAATAGTACCATTTTCTTGCAATTATGGTTGGCACTATATTTCAAATCATATGAGGTTTCTCTTGTGGCTTAATGATAGGATCTTAATTCACTGCTAAATTTATATCGTCCTTCAGACAGAGAACTTGTCCATTATTTACGGATATGATGGGGCTTCTTTTCAACAGCACTATATCTGTAGGAGTTTGAGGAATAGGTATTCCTTTCGAGGCTATGTCAGTCATACAATTTTTTCTTTCTTACATTTCTATTTGAGATAATTGTTTGAGGTAATTTATTATTTCTTTCAGCAGAGAATTCTTTTCGAGGGCTCACAGGAATAGATTAAAATGTTACTATACTGAACCAGGTACTTCTCTCTAATTATCTTTTCATACTTTAGGAAATTTCTCTGTTTTTATGGTGTGCTGATATTCATACTCTTTTTGTCAATGTGGGGCAGGTGACCTAGCCGATAAACTATCTGTTTCACGTCATTGGAAGTTGCGCAAGTATTTGAAGCAGAATCATTTTTTGCCAGTCTGGTTAAGAAGAGAAATTCAGGCGCTAATGCAGGTTTCTTAATTGTTTTTATTTTTACTCTTTTTTTTTTCTCCATTTCATCTATGTTTTGTCTTTGTATGTAACTCTACTCAAAATGTTCATCTGCTACTTTTCTTTTATCTTTCGAATCCATGACACATAAATGTACATCTCAGGACCAATTTTGTGTACCGAAGCATATTACATAATAAAAATCTATTGTTTTGCTTCATATGCAGGTGGAGGATGTGGATGTTATCGTGTACCACATACTTGGCGTGATCGACTCATTGATAAGGTAAATTCGAGCCTCTTCAAAATATTAATCAGTAAATTATCAACTGAACTCCTGAATTGGCATTTTAGGTAAACTATTATTCATAAATTAAACCCTCTTTAAATTAATAGGTTTACTCTCTCTCTCTCTCTCTCTGCAGAGATTGGTCGAATAATCCAAGAATTTCAAGTGAAATGGCACGGAAAGAGTTCAGGGTTTCAGTATCTGAAGCGGTTAGGCGTTTTTTAACTGGTAGAACAGAAAGGTTTGTGAACGAACTGGAGCTTTTCCTGGCTTCAGGACTAAATATCGATGCCTTTGATAGAGTCTATGCCGAGCATTTAGGTTGGGAAATTCATGAAATAAATGAGGCTGACCGTGTTGATTCTCCTCTGGAGCAAGTTCCTACTGTTCCATGCTTGTACATCTTTGATGAAGAAGATTTTGATGGAAATTGAAATTTGTGCTGCTTTTTAAGGTGGCTTCTATTGTGTTGTACAGAGTGTCCACATCACTTGAGAAGCAATATGGATGTTCATTAGGTTTATAAAACTTGTGTTTGCAGTCATATAGTGAATTGATTACTTGTAAACTCATATTGTAACACCCCGCCTACTATAACTTTGACTTACAAAAATTTTCGCGACTGTTTTCGAAATATACTTATTTTGTTTTCGAAAAACGTTTAAACTTACTAACTTGTGGCACAACGGCCTCTTACTCTATCGAGGTCGGGTTCTCGTGCCGGATGAGAAACCACTCCGCGAGAAAATCTTGCAGCACTTCCACAATTCTAGGCTAGATGGACACTCTGGGTTCTATGGGATGTGGGCAAGGATGGCCAATACTTTCTATTGGCCGGGACAGCAAGGGGCGGTGCGCGACTATGTTGCGCGCTGCGATGAGTGCCAACGGACCAAGGCCGACGCTCGGCGACCAGGCGGGCTGCTACAGCCATTGCCGGTACCAGCTAGGATTTGGGAGGATATCACGATGGACGTTATCGAAGGGTTACCATTGTCAAATGGATTTGATGGCGTAATGGTCGTTGTTGACCGTTTGACCAAGTACGCACACTTCGTGCCATTGGCGAACCCGTACACGGCAAAGTCCATCGCAAGGCTGTTTGTGGAGTATATCATGAAGCTACATGGGATTCCAAGGTCGATTGTTTCTGACCGTGACTGGATATTCATGAGTAGTTTTTGGTCCGAGTTTTTTAAGCTACAAGGGACGGAGCTATCAATGAGCTCGGCCTACCACCCACAAACGGACGGTCAGACCGAGGTCACCAACCGCACATTGGAGCAATCCCTAAGGTGCTATGTGCACCAGTTTCCGAAGCAATGGGAAGGGTACTTGCCTTGGGCCGAGTATTGGTATAACACCACCTATCATAGCTCGACAAAGGCGACACCTTTCGAACTAGTGTACGGGCGAAAGCCTCCAACGCTAGTGAATTATGTCGCGGGGAATGCCGTAAACGACTAGGCTGATCGTGAATTAATGGAACGCGACCTGATGTTGCGTGAGTTGAAGAAAAATCTTGAAGGCTCGATCAACCGAATGAAGGCCTATCATGATGCAAAGCGACGCGAAGAGAGCTTCGAGCAAGGTGACTTTGTCTACCTTAAGTTGAGACTTTTTAAGCAGCGTACGGCGGCACAAAAGGCCGCAACCAAGCTCGGCATTCGCTACTACGGCCCATACCAGGTTCTGAGTCGCGTAGGCAAGGTGGCCTATCGACTTGAGCTTCCGGAGGATTCACACATCCACCCGGTGATTCATGTTTCACAGCTCAAGCGAAGTTTAAGTGAGTCACACCGAGTGAATGACCGACTGCCGGCAACGACACGAGATGGACACATCGTTGTGCGACCCGGTCGCGCGGTCGAATATCGGAAGAGTAGGAAGGCTGGTCAATATCGATGGGAGGTGTTGGTCGAGTGGGAAGATTTGCCGACGGAAGAAACGACATGGGAGGACTTAGAAGAAATGCGAGTCCAATTTCCGTCTTTCATCCTTGAGGACAAGGAAGCACTTGAAGGGGACGAGAATGATGAGAATGCGGCACGACAACTCAAGAATGCCGCGAGTCGGGCTTATCACGCGAGGAGGAGGTTAGCACGGAAAGGAGGCAACGCGCTCGTACTCGAGGCAGGTATGCTCGGGCGCAAAGGCGACGCGCGCGAAGGAGTCGGGGACGCAAGCGGCGCGGGCTAGGAGGCCGCGTGGGCACGCGCTGGCGGGGAGACGTACGCGACCATAGTCCTCGAGGAATCAGGAAATGCAAATGGGGAGAGTGCACGCGTGCGCGGGGACAAGGATGCCTTAGTCCTCGAGGCAATAGGCGAGGCGTCCAAATGCGAGACCCATGGCGGTTAGGGTTTCGGACGTGCCGCGCAAGTCAAGGATCTTTAGAATTCTTCTAGATCTTTAGTTTCCTTATTATTTTATGCTTTCTAGGTTGTTTAGGACTCCTAATATTTTATTGCTTTATTAGAGTTATAGTTAGATTAGGAATAGATCTATTTGATGCCTATATAAAGGTCCTTCCTCTTGTTATTTTGATCATTCAGAAATTAATAGAAAAACCGAACTTTTGTTCAAACACTTTGCCTTAGATTTCTTCTAGATTTCTTTTGCAATTTTATTCGTTTCGAAGGGGCGCGGTTGTGTGAACCTACGAGGCACCTATCGGCGATTCAAGGCACGAGTTTGTGGCTTATCGGCAATCGGGACACGCGATCTTCATCACCCGGGCTTCACGCGCACGGCAATGGGCAGGTAAGGCCTCCTCAACTTTTTCTGATTTTTGCTAAGTGTTGCTCGAGCTTCTAATGATCCAAGAGCTTAAAATGCACTGGAGGTGAGTCCTTAAATAGGCTGAGGGGCGGAGCTCACAAGGTGTGAGGGTTGAGGACCAAAATGAGTGGGAATCTCTCCACTTCCCATGCGCATGGATTAAGGGTTGGTCTTGGGTGGTTTTGTCCGAATTATGGTGGTCTTCTAGGTGGTATTCAGAGCACAATGAGGGACAAGGTGAATCTGGTCAGGTCTGGCACGAGGGTGGGGGACAAGGGACTTCCCAAGACATTAAAATATTCATTAGCCCACATGCACTACCATTAAAATATTGCCCATGCTTGATGACTTTGCTAATCACTTTGTCAGGGCCATATTAACTCAAAATGATCCTCATTAAGTGTGTAATACACGCATGAAGAGGTCTTGGGTGAAAATGGGTCAGAACTTGATCATTTGGGCTCAAGAAGATGGGCTGTGCACGCTGCCGCTGGGCTAGGCGCTGGCTGCTGGGCGCGGCACTGGGCCTGGGCGCGAGGGCGTGCATTTTGGGCTCGGCTGCGCATGTGGTCCCAAAACTTAGGAAAAAATTTCCAAGACTTGAACCAAGAATATAACATGGCCTAGGACAAGGCTCGGGTGCCCTCGGGCGCGAGATGGGCTCGGGTACGAGGCTAGGGCACGAGCGGCTAGGGTAAGCTCGGTTTACATGTTCAAGGCTTACTTCTTGATATTCCAAGACTTAGAAAATTATTCTAAGTATAAAATATCAAGACCTGGCTAGGCTCGAGAATTAACTTGAAAAATAATTGGAACCAAACTAGGGTTCGAAGCTGATAATTCCTCGAGTCGATTTGCTTTAATTTTAACAACCCAAATTAATGGATTGATCTTGACTTGTACTTAATATAGAAATATTCCAAAGAATAATCTATCCTTGTGAGCATTTAGCATATAAAATATAACTCAGGAATTTCTGAAAATACGGATATCACTTATAGTCGAGCAGTGAAACCGTTCTTAATATTATTACTGATTTGGGGCGTTACAATCTATCCTCCTTAAAATATTTCCGTACTCGGAAATATAAAACTAAGACGTTAGGCCAGAACATCCTACTACAGAACTATATACATAAGAACATAAATAAAAGTACACAAGGTACAACTGATGCAACTCAAAACTCGAAATCTGGATATCGAGTTCTGATCTCGGCCTCTCTCTCCTAAGTGGCTTTCGACTCGTTGTGGCGACTCCAGCAAACTTTGACGTGCTCTATATCTCTGTTCCTCAGTCGACAGACCTTTCGGTCCAGAACTGCAACCGGCTGCTCATCGTACGTCAGGTTCTACCTGACCTCTAACTCATCAAAGTTTACTACGTGGCTCGGATCGAACATATACTTTCTCAACATCGACACATGGAAGACATTGTGTACACTCACGAGCTCTGGGGGTAACGCCAGACGGTAGGCTGTTACGCCAACTCGTTCGAGAATCTCGAATGGCCCTATGAATCTAGGCTGCAGCTTCTCCCTCTTCCCAAAACGTACAACGCCCTTCATCGGCATGACTTTCAGGAACACCTTGTCTCCCTGCTCGAACTCAAGCTCCCTTCTACGCTTGTTAGCGTAGGCCTTCTGTCGGCTCTGTGCCTCTCTCAGCCTTGCTCGGATCTCGGCAACCTTCTGCACTGTGTTCTCGATCAACTTGGGACCGAGAACATGCTTCCCGCCGACTTCATCCCAATAAAGGGGTGAGCGGCACTTGCGCCCGTACAAAGCTTCGAACGGGGCCATCTTGATCGACGAGTGATAGCTGTTGTTGTAGGCAAACTCCACAGTGGGTAACAACTTCTCCCACGAACCACCTCGCTCTAGGACACAAGCTCGGAGCATGTCCTCAAGTGTCTGGATGGTTCGTTCCGACTGCCCGTCAGTCTGTTGGTGATAAGCAGAGCTAAACTTTAATTTCGTCCCCATGGACTCGTTCAGACTCTCCCGAAAATGGCCAGTAAACTGGGGATCACGATCTAATACAATCTCGGCAGGAACGCCTTGAAGTCGAACGATTCCACGAAGGTACGTCTCGGCTAGCTGCTCTATGGACATGTCCATCCTAACGGACATAAAGTGGCCGACTTCGTCAGCTGGTCCACTACAACCCATACTGCGTCGTGATGCTCGGACGACGTTGGTAATCCCGTGACAAAGTCCATGGTCAGCTTCTCCCACTTTCACTGCGGGATCTCTAAAGGCTGTAAGAGTCCTGGTGGAACCTTGTGCTCGGCCTTCACTTGCTGGCAAATCAAGCACTTCTCGACAAACTTGGCGACGTCTCGCTTCATCCCTTTCCACCAAAACGACCCTTTCAAGTTGTGATACATCTTGGTGCTACCGGGGTGCGCCAAGTATGGAGCACTGTGCGCCTTTATCAAGATCTCCTTCTTTAGGGCCTCGACGTTTGGCACAACAATCCTTCCCTTGTACTCCAAAGCACCATCTGTGCCTCGGTAAAAGCCCTCTACTCCTCCGGCATGAATCTTTTGCCCCCATCGAGCGAACGAACTCGTCGAAGGCTTGATCCCTCCGGATCCTGTCTCGTAGCGTGGGCCACACTCTCATAGCTCGAATACCTCCCACAACTGGCAACTTAGGAGGTGATTCGACCACTTCTAGCTGCATCCGAGCGAACTCATGAATCAACTGACGCTGTTGAGTGATCATACATGTCAGCTCGCCCTTTCCCTTACGGCTGAGGGCGTCGGCAACTACGTTCGCCTTGCCCGGATGATAGTTAATGGTACAGTCATAATCCTTCACCAGCTCTAACCATTGCCTTTGACGCATGTTGAGCTCTTTCTGGGTGAAGATATACTGTAGGCTCTTGTGGTCGGTATAAATCTCACATCTGCCGCCGTACAGATAATGCCTCCAAATCTCCAGGGCGTGAACCACTGCTGCCAACTCAAGGTCATGAGTCGGGTAGTTCTCCTCGTGCGGCTTTAGCTGTCGAGAAGCATAAGCCACAACCCTGCCTTCTTGCATCAGTACGCAGCCTAGACCCAACTTCGAGGCATCACTGTAAATAGTGAAACTCTGAGTGGGATCCGGTATAGTCAACACAGGCGCCGTCGTAAGCCTTCCTTTGAGCTCTTGGATGCTCGTCTCACAACGGTCACTCCATCCGAACTTCACCAATTTCCTCGTCAATCGAGACAAGGGTAGGGCTATCCTGGAAAACCCCTCGATGAAACGCCTGTAATAGCTAGCTAATCCGAGGAAACTACGAACCTTCGTGGCATTCTTTGGTGCTGACCAGTTCCGGACTGCCTCGATCTTCGATAGGTCAACCTCTATTCCTCCCGCCGTAACAATGTGGCCAAGAAAAGCCACTCGATCAAGCCAGAATTCACATTTGGAGAACTTGGCATAAAGCTTCTCCCGTCTAAGAGTCTGCAACACAATCCTCAAATGCTACTCGTGTTGCTCCGGACTACGAGAATAGACCAAGATGTCATCAATGAAGATGATAACAAACTGGTCTAGGAAGGGATGGAAGACACGGTTCATGAGATCCATGAATACCGCCGGTGCATTGCTCAACCCGAACGGTATCACAACGAACTCATAGTGCCCGTATCGAGTTCTGAAAGCGGTCTTGGCCACATCGGCCTCCTTGATTCTCAGCTGATGGTAACCAGAGTGGAGATCGATCTTGAAAAACACTCTGGCACCCCTCAACTGATCGAACAGATCTTCTATCCTGGGGAGAGGATATTTGTTCTTCACCGTCAACCGGTTTAGGTCCCGATAGTCGATGCACATTCGCATGGTCTCATCCTTGTTCTTGACAAAGACGACAGGTGCTCCCCAGGGTGAAACACTCGGTCGAATGAAACCAAGCTTGAGTAACTCCTGAATTTGATTTTTCAGCTCCTGCAGCTCCTTCGGGGCCATTCGATAAGGTGACTTCGAGACTAGTCTTGCCCCTGGAACCAGATAAATCGTGAACTCCACTTGGCGATTCGGTGGTGCCCCAGGTAACTGCTCTGGAAAGACGTCGATGAAGTCGCGCACCACTGGGATGTCTCTAGGCGTCCGCTCCTCCGATGAGTCCCCGACGATGTTCACCAAGTAGCCTTGACAGTCCTCCTTCTGCAGATATTTGATCGCTTTCGCCATTGAGATGACACATGACAAGGTTCTAGCCTTCGTTCCGAAGAACGTGATTTGCTCTCCCCCAGTCATCTAAAGCGTCACCTCTCTGTCTTTTCATCGGATGTTCGCGTGGTACTTCGCCAACCAATCCACTCCGAGTATGAGGTCGAAGTCCCTCATCTCGATCACAAACGCATTGACCGCAAGAGTTTTTCCGCCAATATCAAGACTAAGGTCCTTGGCCAAAGAGTACGTCACTATCTTCCTCCCTGAGGCTAGGCTGATCTCAAGGGGGTCGACAGTGCTCACTCCCTGAAGTTGGAAAAGCTGCGAGACACTTTGTGGAAACGAACGAATGGGTCGCTCCCGTGTCAAACAAGGCAAAGACTGGTACATTGAATAAAGATATCAGGCCAGACATTGTACCTAGCTGCTTGGCTACCTCCGTCTGGTTAAGGGCAAAGATCTGGGCTGGTCCACCTCCAGGTCGGTTCTGGGCCTGCTGACGCTGCCCCTGTGGATTCTGTGTGCGGTTTGGGCAAACACGAATACCATGGCCGGGTCTACGGCAGTGATAGCACACATTCTGACCAGCTAGGCACTCCCCACGGTGGTTACAGCCGCAGGTAGCGCATGGTGGTACAACCTGACGGATAGGCTGTACAGCTTGAGTTGGTGCTGGTGTTGGGCCTCTCGGTCCGTTCCTGCGATCATTACGACCCTTCCACTTCCTTTTGTTGGGTCGCTGTGCCTGCTGAGGCTGCGCCGGCTGAGGTGGCGCTTGTTGTGTACAAATTATATTTTTACCGAGTAGGGGATGACTCCCGACCTCGGGTCGATCTCACAAGGAAGGCGGTTTGGAATTCAACTTTGGTATCCATCACACATAAAAAGAAGATAAATCCTAAACACTCTAATCAGATAAGGAGAATATATTATCAACTAAGAAATCAACAGCAAACAAAAACGAACCTAAAATACGAACTAGAAAGTGATAAAGAAGCTAGGGAATCGGGGATAATTAGTTCAAGTTCTAGGCAAAACCGGACAATCAATTGTTCGGTTCGAGATTGACACTCTCGCTTAGACATCTAGCGGTTCGCTCCCAATAACTCTTCGTAACAAGGGATTGAACATGGACGAGCTAGCTCGAGCATACAATACAGGTCAATTTTCCCAGTCTCAATAACTTTTCGTAACAAGAGACGGGTCATCGGCAAGTACGTATTTCAATCCAAAACCTATAGACTATTCAGTTACGAAATCATCTATCTCATGCGAGCCTAGGTCTACGACTTCTCCCCTTTCGGTTCTAAAAGTCGCTAATTCAATCAGAAGGTGTTTAATCAACTAATCA
>BKCP01011737.1:899357-978516 GCA_008636005.1 Striga asiatica | reverse complement strand
CGCTTCGCGGCGCGGTGAAAGGGCGCTTCGCGCCGCGGCGGGCGCGCGGGCCTGGACAGCTCGCACTACTTCACATTTTGGAGTCGTTCGGGCTTGTCTGGTATCGGAATTGAGTTCCGTTTTTTCCTGTGTGTTCCCAACGAACTCCTCTATCTAATTACGCTTGCCCAACTGAATTTTGCCCAAAATTCGATCTTCCCGAAGCTTTCGACCTACACACCATAAACGAAGCAAAACCGAAAAAACATACGGAAAACACAAGAAAAACCAAGATAGAGGAAAACACGCAATAAACTACAAAACGAGATAAAAACTAACTAAAAGACCTAATATGGGGGAAAAAGAAAGGAAAAATAACAAGGAAAAATGGAACAAAAATGGGATAAACAGCGCTATCTGTGGTGGGGCTGGCTGAACTGGCAAGGCCAATGGTTGGACTGGCTGCCTGACTGGGACACGGAACCGGCTGGCCTCCACCACTATACTCTCGGCCATATGCTGGGCACGAGAAACTATCTCAGCATATGTCATGGGGCCTATGGCACTAATGGTGTGACGAATCTCTCCCCGTAGGCCCGCCTGGAATCGCTTCGTCCTCTTCGCCTCCGTGTCAACGAGGTTTGGCGCGAAGAAGGCGAGGCGAGAGAACTCGAGCTCGTACTCGTCAACAGTCCGGCCACCCTGCTCCAGACTCAGGAACTGTCTCTCCATCCTCTCAACGTAGTGATCCGGGTAATACTTCTCTCGGACTACCTCCTTCGCTCTCTCCCACGTGAGATTAGTCTTTTCCCCAGGCCTCATGGCCCAGTAGGCATTCCACCAAAGTCCCGCATCCCCTGTCAACTGAAGCAGAGCACACATGACCTTGACTGGCTCGGGGCAACCCATGACCTCGAAGATAAGATCAAGGTTGCGCACCCATTCTTCAACTTGTCGAGGATCTCCCTGTCCGTTAAAAGCCGCTGGGTGAAACCCGCGAAACTCTACGACGCGCTTCCCCAGATCCCGCTCGGGAACTACTGGAGGGGCTGCGACTGGTGGGACTGGAGCATTCCTATTTCTGCAATTAGCCATCTGGATGGCCAGTTGACATGGTTAGCATATAGGGGAGTTTGGTAGAAGAGATTAAATATTAATAACTCGATGATTTACAAATTTCTTGACGAGTCGTCGATAACATACAACTTATCCGTCTAAGGTTCTGAATCAAATAGGAGTTCACACTTAGACTAGAGTTCTGAAACATAGTTCTTTCTAGAGTTCTCCCTCTAGAGTTATCTGTCTTATAGGAGGATAGTTATCTAGGCCCCATACATGAATTTGAGTAAGCACTTGCAAAAATAAAAGACTGGTTTAGGTGACTTACCTCGGAGGCAGCGCGAGCGTGAGCGCGGTGTGGTAACTTTGACTGAATTTTGGTCTTCAGAAACACTAACTGCGCTCTGATACCAAGCTGTAACACCCCGCCTACTATAACTTTGACTTACGAAAAACTGGGTAAAATTTTCGCGACTGTTTTCGAAATATACTTATTTTGTTTTCGAAAAACGTTTAAACTTACTAACTTGCGGGATACTACTTATTTACTGACTTGCTTCTCTTTTTCTGTTACTTATGCACATACCCAAATCAACATATAAGTTCCGACTGGGGAAAATACGGATAAGGGAAAAATAAAGCGTGCATACATACTAGTCTGGGTTGGAAGTACGGAAGCGTAAAATAAAGTACGGTACAGTCTGAAATTATTTATACATGCCAACATAACATAAACATAAACAAATGTCCAGCTGACTCGGACACCACCACACCACCAAGCTCGGCTCACGCTCCGGGCTGCACTCCATCACCTAAAAAGATAATAGCGGGGGGTGAGTACTCATCCACTGTACTCCGCAAGAACCAACACTGAATATACAACACGTATAATCAAATATCATAAACTCAACATATACATAAATAAAACTGTACTGTACTGGTGCGGACTACCGGTAACTGACCGGTTCTCAGGTGATCACGTTCTGGGGGTCGCCTCCCCAGAAACCCAGGATGACTCTACTGGAAGTCAAACTATACTGGGCGAGTGACTCTACTGGGAGTCAACATAAACTGGACCACGAACGGTTAAACTGGACCGTTCGGGTAAAACTTATCTATATACATACCTCATAAATGGTACAAGATTATAGGCAATGTAATACCTAGTGCAGGGCCCCCACCTGGTAATACTGAAAATCTGGCAAGTGCTCGAGAAACTGTAGTAGCTGTCGGAGGCTCGACTCTCCTTAAGCTACATAAACATATAAGCAAATAATTGCCAAGTATGAAGGCTCGGAACGCTTAATTATGTGCTAAAATGCTCGGATCTATCTGATCAGTTAATCTGGACTAGTTTGGCTCGGAAAATACTAAAATTCCCGAATAAGACTCGAACCGGAAGTCACGAATCAAAACGGACTCAAACTGCCGGTCGAACTTAGGACTTTAATATTTTATTGCTTTAATTAGTGATATAGTTTCCTTAGGACTTTATTTACTTCCAAGCATTAGGAGTTCTTCTTAGACTAGGACTAGACTTAGTTTGGCATCTATAAATATGCCCCATTGTCATTCGAAAATATCATGCAGAAATTAATAAAAAAGTCGAACCTTGTGTTCAAATTTTTGTGTTAGATTTCTTTTGAGATTTAGTGCAAAACCCTTGTTACGAGAAGGGCGTCCCACCGCATTGCTCGAGCAAGACGAGTTTGGCAAGGACATCCGTCCGAGCTGTCTCACCTATCGCGAGAAGATAAGGAGATAACCTCCGAGTCGTCCGCAACCCTCCCCGAAGATCGAGTTCACGCAACATCCGAGGCAAGGTCACGAGTCGGGAACACGCGATCCCTCATCATACTGCTGGCACGCTGTCGCGGGCACTGGTGCTGCGGGTACCTCTCGCATGCTGGCGCGGGCACGGACTGGCTCGGGGCCGGGTACTGCCGCGCTGTGTGCGCGGCCAGTGACCAAGGCCGGCCCTTGCCGGACCTCCGGCGACTTTCTCCGGTGACATGTATGACATATGAACTTAGAATGATAAAATAGGCACAAATATGCTATGAAACACTAGTGGACCCCGGGTCCACATGCATGCTACTCGATAAGGCATAAATTGCACGTACGAGTACTTAACCTCCGAACCAACATTCTTAACATGCTAAAATGATTATGGTCGAATGATTATCATAAAAAATGATGGCTAAAATGGCTAGGAACATGGTTCATAACTTGCATGCATACAGGTAAGCCTCGGGTGCCTAAGTTAGCATACTCTCATGAATGATTTGACCAAGGTAATGAACTCCATTTATGTTCAAACTTTAACATCATCAAAGATATAATATTTAAGGGTGATTTAACTAAAAATCTCGACTTTTAACATGCTTGCTACTAAAATTTCATTTTTAAGGCCATTAAATCATTAAATTAGAAACTTGACTTTAAACACATGCATGGCTCGATTTTTCTTCATTAAAAATCTTAAAACATCATAAAATAATTTTGGGAAGAAGTTGAATCGGACTAACCTTCACCAAAATGCAAGAAACGAAACCTAGGGCTTGAATGGGCTAGGCGCGACTTTTAGACCTAGGCTCAACTTGGAGTTGGAAAAGCTGAGCTTTGTTGAACTCAAATGACTTATAAAAATCCAAGATACACTTGGATAGTGATAAACCACGAGAGAACTTGAGTGGAGATGGCTGAGGTGCGTGGTGCTGGTACCCGGGCTTCACGCGCGCAGCAATGGGCAGGTAAGGCCTCCTAAACTTTTTTTGATTTTTGCTAAGTGTTGCTCGAGCTTCTAATGATCCAAGTGTTGGGATCTGTGAGGATCTCGTTATGTACAAATCACGAATTCAATAGCAAACGTAAACCTATGCGCAGCGGATCTAAAGGTTTGACGTAGAGAACTTACGGCTTAAAATTTATGTAGATCTGGTTGACCACAAACGGTTGACCGCAATTGATTGACCGCAAATCACGTCTTGGGTTGCACGAACAAGATGAGATCAAAATCGGATCAAACGGATGCAAACAGATCAAAACGAATTTTTGCAGTCAGGCACCTTCCGGCGGCGGGTGAGGGCGCGTGCGGCGTCGGATTCCAGCGACGTTGGCGGCGATGGAAAGCTCTCGTCGAGGCGGTCGTCTGGGTATACTGTACGTCTCAATCGGACTTCCGGTTAGTTCTGTAGGTCAAAATATATTTCGTCTCGGTTTACCTACAGATCTTCTACTGTATTACTCAATACACCCTTCTTCAACTTGTACCAGTGGAGCAACAAGAAGAAGATAAAGCTCGAATGAGATCTAGAGAGAGAGATGGTTTCACGTGAGAATGAGACTTCTATTCTCTTCTCATGAGCTTAATGATGTATATATAGAGCTACAGTAGGGACCCTAAGGAGATTAGGAAAAGGGCTCCTTAATTAATTAGACTAACTGTGGGCCAAACCCACTCCTCTAATTAATTAAATAATATTAATGGGCCACCAACATTATATTATTGCACTCCCTTTCCCTAGCCCAAATTACATTTGAGACTCCAATAATAATTACTCGATTTACCTCCCCACGTTTAAGATATAATGTCCATTAATTAATTCGATTACTGACAATCAAGAATTAATTAATTTATTATTATTTCACCGAAGCTAGCGCTCGTTCATCACATTCTTATTATGCCGGAATTTAATCCACCTGCAGGGTTTAGCATAACAATCCTTCATGAACTCACTCCGGGGACATCATCAAACTAACGCACATGGTGACCGTAAATATCCTAACAGCACATCCTATATATAATAATATTACCCAAAACAGTAGGAATATTAATCCAGCGAACTGAACCTCACCCATGTGAATCAAAGTAATATATATTATATATATCTGCCTGTTTAATATCTTACGGGTTAAGAGAACGCAGTAATTAACCGAGGCCTAGTTCATTTACGACGATCAGTATAAAATGAACTTCTCCTCTCTGGGATCCTGTTCAATACATAAATGTACTAGTGCAACTAATCAGTCAAGACAAACTGTACAGTTGACACTACAACCGTGCGGATGGGGTGTTCATGTCCATCTAGGTTGTGAACAACTATTCTTGTTCGCAAGTAACTAATAGAGTGATCTTCGGTTCGCCCGATGACGACCCACCCTATCTAAGTGCAGAACAACAGAACGTAGAACTTATTTAATCTAACATGATTCTCATTCATAAAGGGTAAATGTGTAATAACATGCAAAGCCAAGCTTTCAGTATATAACACTAACAGCAAGAGCTTAAAATGCACTGGAGGAGAGTCCTTAAATAGGCTGAGGGGCGGAGCTCACAAGGTGTGAGGGTTGAGGACCAAAATGAGTGGGAATCTCTCCACTTCCCATGCGCATGGATTAAGGGTTGGTCTAGGGTAGTTTTGTCCGAATTATGGTGGTCTTCTAGGTGGTATTCAAAGCACAATGAGGGAGAAGGTGAATCTGGTCAGGTCTGGCACGAGGGTGGGGGACAAGGGATTCCCAAGACATTAAAATATTCATTAGCCCACATGCACTACCATTAAAATATTGCTCATGCTTGATGACTTTGCTAATCACTTTGTTAGGGCCATATTAACTCAAAATGATCCTCATTAAGTGTATAATACACGCATGAAGAGGTCTTGGGTGAAAATGGGTCGGAACTTCATCATTTGGGCTCAAGAAGATGGGCTGTGCACGCTGCCGCTGGGCTGGGCGCGGCACTGGGCCTGGGCGCGAGGGCGTGCATGCTGGGCTCGACTGCGCGTGTGGGCTGGCGCGGGAAGGCCTTAGGTCGAGTATATGGACTGTTCTTAATATCCCAACACTTAGGAAAAAATTTCCAAGACTTGAACCAAGACTATAACATGGCCTAGGACAAGGCTCGGGTGGCATCGGGCGCGAGATGGGCTTGGGTACGAGGCTAGGACAAGAGCGGCTCGAATAAGCTCGGTTTACATGTCCAAGCTTACTTTTTGATATTCCAAGACTTAGAAAATTATTCTAAGTATAAAATATCAAGACCTGGCTAGACTCGAGAATTAACTTGAAAAATAATCGGAACCAAACTAGGGTTCAAAGCTGATAATTCCTCGAGTCGATTTGCTATAATTTTAACAACCCAAATTAATGGATTGATCTTGACTTGTACTTAATGTAGAAATATTCCAAAGAATAATCTATCCTTGTGAGCATTTAGCATATAAAATATAACTCAGAAATTTCTGAAAATACGGATCACTTATAGTCGAGCAGTGAAATCGTTCTTAATATTATTACTGATTTGGGGCGTTACACATATGGTCTGAACTCATGGCTACCAAGCATATAGCTGTTCTTTTATATTTCATTTTCCATAAAAAATATTTATTTTTAATACCAATCCAAAGCCTGTCAGATTAGATACCAACAGTTTCGTATTGCATTTACCTCTGAACACATACAATCTGATGGAAACAATGTTTGGATGATTTTTTCTATCATCCGTGGAAGAAAATAGAACAAGTTCATCGAAAAACAATTGTTTGTCACGCAATGGTAAATCACTAGATTTACACTGTAAAGACTAGAAAATGGGCAGATAGGATTATCATCTCAACCAGAAGCTATGTGAATCATAACTAAACCGTACGGCAACAAGAACCACATAACCAAAACCAAATTAATAACCTGCACTAAGGAGTAAGGATTATAACTTGGGATGGCTACTTCAACTCCACAATGCACAATTGGAAGAACGATGAAATTATTATTATTCAATCTTTTTTAAGCTGATGCAGAAAAAAAAAGGCTCGATGGCAGAGAAGTCTTATAAAAGTGTTGCTTTCAACTAACATATCGTGAAAAATAATCGTACACGCATTAAAAAGTTGGGGTAAAGGATCTTTTACATCTGCAAAATAAGTTTTGAAGGTACTTGGTCCAGATCTTACGCTTAGAATGCCACTTTCGAGCCACATGTTAGGAAAAACCACTGAAACTAATCTCCATGCCTCTTCCACCAATTCCCGCAATCAAACAGTGGAACCCACACGAATCCAGATCAGCAGTAACTTTATCGACAACCGTTCCTGATAATACTGAGTCGCAAAGTTAAGAACATCAATTTCCCAATGTAAACATAAACTGAAAGAGAACATAGATTTTGACCATAACATGATAAGATTTTGCCATTCGTAAGTACTGCCCTTCATAAGTTCAAGTTGCAAACTAAAACGGAAGTCTGATATTCGAAGTTTTGAATGGTAACGGTTCCTTTTTAATAGTCTCAAAAAATGATGATTTTTATAATATACCCAGTAAGATTAAAAAAATAAAAATAAAAATAAATAACAGGAGTAAAGGCAAAATGGATACAGGTTGGAAGTAGCGTCAAAACGCAGCCTCCTCCACCAGCTCCTGTGAGTTTAGTAGATAGTTTATATTTTAGCGTAGTTCTAATCACAGTCTCGATTGATGCATGGCTGACCCCCATGCACTGCAGTAGCCCTTGATTCATCGCCATTAGTTCTCCAATTTTTTCCTCTTTTTCTGTGATTGCAAGATCATCAGAAACTGGTGATTGGATTATGGCAGCTAACTCATTGCTTATGGAGTCAACAGCATTAAACACAGAAGCCATTGCAGTTGAATGCCTCAGTGTCCTTTCGGACACGCTGGCTACCAATGATTTTGTATTTCTTCCGACTTTCGTATTAGTTATGAGCATTTTAAGGGGCATATTTGTCTTGATGCGCGTGAGTTCACCAGATCTGAATTTTATCATGTTACCTGAGAAAAACAGTTCATTAGCCAAATAACAGTATCAAATAAATTGCCCCAACATTGTGCCCTAATTATGCCTGCCTTAGTAATTGGCATTGCATAGATCAACCTTTTCAGCTATTATGTAAATTTAGTAATCAATTATGCTTCCTTTAAAGGCCACCATGCCATAATGTGCCCATCTTTGACAGAATCCACGAAATGGTTGTTCAACCCATTTACGTTCTTAAATTACAAACCTGCTAAATACTTACCAAAATATCATAATGAAGAAAATTCAACACATTTTTGGGGGTGGGTTCGTGAAGTTTAACAATCTAAGAACACATTTTAAGAGGCATGTCTAAGGATGTGAGTAATGACTAAAAGAGAAGGATGCTTACATACCATAGGTACTGACTGTATTGTCTATCCCAGATGGCTTCCCATGGATGATCTTTTCACCTTCAAAAGCCCATTTATTCACGAGCTCCAACTCACTTTCTCCAAACATCTGCCAACCTTGATGGCTAAAATCCAATTTTGCAGAATCAGATAGGGCAAGGAGTGCGGCAGAAAGTGCGACACAAAAGGCGGCAGACGAACCCAAACCCGCGCCTAATGGCAGCTCCGAGGTCACAACAATTTTAGCTGGCTTATTGCTGATAAATTACAAAATGCAACTCAATCAGGGTATGCAACTCAATGGGTGGAGCAAAAGAATTTTCTTGAATCAGAAGTGATCAGAACATGAATAAGATTTATAGACATATACCCATGAATGGACGTGTACAGCCAAAGAAAAGCTGAAACGCCAGATGCGATTCCAATATTGGCCTCGGGAATATTTTGATCTTCAAGTAGAGAAGCAATTGCTTTTGACGTCTCTAGGGAACATGAACAGGGAGAGGACGCAACACGGCTGCCTAGATCGGGCAGAACTTCCATGATTTTCCCAACTGGCCAGGAAAGTTCTAAGGCCAGATCCTTGAGATGAAGCTTTATTGCATCATCATTATCTATGAGACAGATGACAATTTGAAAAATAGAGACATATTTAACAACAAGTAATAATCAATAATAACAATGATGATGATGACATCAACAGCACATAGCAGCAAACACCATTGTAGAAGCACGGGGTCGTGTTATGAAAGGCTAACAATGCTAAATTGACATATCAAGTAAGAATAACAAATGCTGTTAACCATTACACTGAAATCATGCATTCTTTTGACATTATTCTCTAAAGAAACTACAGTCTTGATCAAAGATTCATAAGAAAAGCCACCCTCTAGGTGCTCCTTGATCAACGTCACCTGGGCATACTTGATTTAGTGGTAACAGAATCAGGAGTTGTAACCTGAGTCATAAGTAGTTACATTTGTATATTCCATACAATTCATAAACAATAAATCCAAGGACAATTGTCTTCTTCTTGGGATAACAATTGCCATAAAAGAAATGAAAATAATGCTTCATTTTATAAGAACAGCATCTCACAATAGTTGCTAGCTAATCTCATTCATTTTGTCCACAATTATCCATAAAATTTTGCGTCAAAATCACTTCCAAGTCAATTATGCTCTTCCTGAACCATTCAGCTATCCAGAGATACA
Organism: Striga asiatica; assembly: GCA_008636005.1. Taxonomy (NCBI): domain Eukaryota; kingdom Viridiplantae; phylum Streptophyta; class Magnoliopsida; order Lamiales; family Orobanchaceae; genus Striga; species Striga asiatica. The sequence continues at coordinate 969,094 of BKCP01011737.1, read as the reverse complement.
TAATACTTATAAAAATGATTCGTAATAACATATCTGAAGACAAATCAAGCAATCACAAACCAATAGCAAGGCTAAGTACCACATACATGCATGAAGGTTCACAAACTTCACATCATTTCAAAAATCGGCTACAAAAGAGCTCAGCTGAAGCTCTTGTCATTTAGTAAACCATGAGAAAACCACTTGAGTTTAATGTTTCATTGCATAGATGCAATAAAACTAACGATTCAGATACCATGTCAGGCTTTCAGCCGAGACTAGCAGCATACAACAACACAATATCCATTGTTATATGACATAAAGTAAGATTAACAGGAACCTGATTGATGGTCAAAACAGCACACTGTTAATTTCTCCAACGTGCATTATCTTATATAATAAGGTCGGTAACCTAATCAAAACAAAACATACTAAAACCAACTCTAAACGATCAATATTCTGATAATACATAACCAATGTGTCAATTATACCACAAAATTTGAGGGGTTTGGGAGAGTGAGTGGGTTTATCGACGGATTACCAGATGGAGTGGGGAAGCGAAGAGAGACGTAGGTATAGAGATCGATCGCGGCGGCTACGGCGGTGGATCCATGAACCACGGCGTGTTCTCCGGCGAGTATGATTTTTCCGGGTGCTCTGGCTCTGACCTCCATTTTTGCCCTTGTGTGTTAGATCTCGTCGCCGATGAGTTTGGAGGGAAGGAATGCTTTGTTTTTGTAGGCTTGTGCGTGGTGGATTTGGCGGAGAATTTTCACAAGCAGCAAAACTTTGAATTAGTGACCGATTTTACATTGCTTTTTGGTTGCTCGTGAATTAATTAATTACTCGTGAATTAATTAATTATATAAAATTAGAGAGAATTAAAAATAAAGAAACTGTATTATTTTGGTGGGTTTTTCGTTATAACTGAAGCTCCTATTTATAGGAAAACTTCTAATAGCACAATTGTAATAATACAATTACATTAAGGGCAAAATAGTCATTCACATATAATTTTTTAATCACCTCATGAAGTGCATGCACATATTTTATAATACTCCCCCTTGAATGACTATTTTCTAAATATCATTATTTAAATAAAACATAATCTAAACATCTTGAAGTGTATCTTGTGACCACCAAATACTGCTGCTTCAACATGTCAGTAAAAATAGCTAGGATAAAACCTGATCATTGTAGATTATCTTTATTGGAGTATTCTATTGTTGCCTCGTTAAAACCTTGTCAAGAAAATCCATTGGGAAAAACTTAATCGAAGGAAAAAGGGTACAACTACTCCAAATCATATCAATTATCCATTAATCCTCATTATACCATGAATATGTCTCGTTAAGACTTTATTAGGAAAAACCCAATGAGACAAAATCCTAATGAAAGAAAAAGAGTACACTATTCATGTGAATATAACATCTTTGTTGCCTCATTAAAAACCTTACTGGGAAAACCCAATGGGGCAAAACCTCAGCTAAGGGAAAAAGAGTACAACATTTTGTCTTCAAGACTTAATCTTCTGGATTATTTTGAGTTTGTCCCTTTCCAATACAATAATTGTATTTTTCAAAAGTAGATGTAGGAAGGGATTTGGTGAATAGATCTGCCAAATTCTCGCTAGATCTTACTTTTTGTACAATAATCTCACTGTTCTTCTGAAGCTCGTGTGGATGAAAGAATTTTGGAGCAATGTGTTTTGTCATGTTTCCTTTGACATATCCACTACTCATTTGTAAAACACAAACTGCATTGTCCTTGTAAAGGATAGTGGGGGTTATATCATTTGTAATTCCACATGATTCACGAATATGTTGGATTAAAGATCTTAACCAAACACATTCTTTTGAAGTTTCATATAAAGCAATTATCTCTGAGTGATTTGAAGATGTAGTAACCATGGACTGTTTGACCGACTTCCAAGATATTGCAGTACCACCACAGAGAAAAACATAACCAGTCTGAGATCTGGCATTATGAGGATCAGACATATAGCCAGCATCTGAATACCCCACCAATGTCATATCTTGGTTATTTTTATAAAGTAAACCGGGATCTTGTGAATCTTGAAGATACCTAAAAATATGTTTAATTCCATTCCAATGTCTCCTCGTAGGAGAAACACTAAACCTTGCTAGCAAGTTTACTGCAAATGCAATATCAGGCCTGGTGCAATTTGCAAGATAAAGTAACGCGCCAATAGCGCTTAAGTAAGGAACTTCTGGTCCTAAATTTTCTTCGGTATCTTTTTTAGGTCTAAATGGATCCTTATCCGCTTCAAGGGATCGGACAACCATTGGTGTGCTAAGTGGATGAGATTTATCCATGTAGAATTTTTCTTAAACCTTCTCCAAGTAGGCTGACTGATGTACAAAAATTTCTTTAGGAAGATGCTCGATCTGCAGGCCGAGGCAATATTTGGTTTTACTCAAATCTTTCATTTCAAACTCCGTCTTTAGGCATGAGCTAGCTTTATCAAACTCTTCTTGTGTGCCAATTATATTTATGTCATCTTCATAAACTGAAATGATACAAAAACCATTCTTTGACTTCTTTATAAATACACATGACACATGAGCACACATCATTATTCACATAATTATTTTTCAACAAAAACTCACTCAGTCGGTTATACCACATTCTACCGGACTGTTTTAAGCCATATAATGACTTTTGTAATTTAACACTATACATGTTGCGTGTTTCATTTCCCTTTATTTCGGGAACTTTTAATCCTTCAGGGATTTTCATATATATATATATATATATTTGTGTCTAATGACCCATATAAATATGCGGTCACGACATCCATTAACTGCATATCTAAATTCATATTTACTACCAGAGACATTAAATAGCGGAACGTTATTCCATCCATTACAGGAGAATATGTTTGATCATAATCAATACCGGGTCTCTGCCAAAACCCTTGAGCAACTAATCTCGCTTTGTATCTCACCATCTCATTATTTTCATTTCTCTTTCGTACAAACACCCATCTATATCCTACTGGGATAACATTTTGAGGTGTGCGCACAATAGAGCTAAAAAATTTTCGTTTATTTAGCGAGTCTAGTTCAACCTCAATTGCTTCTTTCCATCTTACCCAATCTGAGCGCTTCCGGCACTCTGCAATTGTTTTAGATTCTGGATCCAGATTATTAGAGATGGTAAGAGCAACTATAGCGGCAAATGTGTCGTCGACGACTTTGTTACTTCTGTTATAAGTTTCTCCTGTATCAACAAAATTCATAGCTACTTCAATATTTACATCTACCAGATCATCATCATTTCCCAATATATTTGGATCAGGATGTTCCACAATCCTAGTATTTTTATTATTTGTTGCACGTGCATTTAAACTAGGATTTTCGCCTTCTGGACTATTCTCTTCTGGAGATTTCGGGAGTGATTCAACATTTTTATTAGATTTTATTTCCCGCGGATTATTATCTTTTGTACCAATGGGTCTCCCACGCTTCTGGCGTAGAGCATCTGTAGGAATATTATATTTCCTGGGGACTTCCACTTGTTGTGGTGCATTTATAGAAGGTACATGTGATTTAGTCACTCCTTTATGATCAGTGAATGCATGTAGCAAATTATTTGCTAAATATTGCAAATTAATTATCTTTTGAACTTCAAGTTCAGTTTGATTAGTGCGCGGATCTAAATATTGTAAATTTTGTACATTCCAAGAAATTTCTCGGCATTTATTTAAATTTGGGCTTTTATCTCCCCCTAATGCCGGAAAATTCGTTTCATCGAATATGCAGTCAGCGTATCGAGCTGTAAATTGATCCCCAGTCATGGGCTCTAGGTACTTAATAATAGACGGAGATTCATATCCAATATATATACCTAGCTTTCGATGAGGGCCCATAGATGTACGCTGTGGTGGTGATATAGGAACATATACTGCACAACCAAATACTCGCAGATGGGAAATATTAGGTTCTTTACCACGCACTATTTGTATAGGGGAGTAATCATGATATGCAGTAGGTCGGATTTGAATTAGGGCAGCAGCATGTAAAATTGCATGTCCCCAACATGAAATTGGTAAGTTGGAATTTTGTAGTAATGGTCTAGCAATTAATTTGATGCGCTTAATTAATGATTCGGCTAAACCATTTTATGTGTGAACATAAGGTACCGGATGCTCCACTTTGATGCCTAATGACATACAATAATCATCAAAAACTTTCGATGTAAATTCGCCGGCATTATCCATTCTAATAGTTTTAATTTGATAATCAGGAAATTGAGCTCTCAATTCAATAATTTTAGCAAGTAGTTTTGGAAAAGCCTGATTTCTTGTGGATAATAAACACACATATGTCCATCGAGTGGAAGCATCTATCAGGACCATAAAATATCGAAAAGGTCATGATGTTGGATGAATTGGTCCACATATATCACCATGAATTCTATGAAGAAACATAGGAGATTCAATTCCAACTTTAGTACGTGAAGGTCTTAATATCAATTTTCCCTTTGCACAAGCATCACAAATAAATTCATTAAAAGAAGGGAGGCTGCTGTTTGATACGTTATGCCCAATAGAGTTAGAAATAATCCGACGCATCATACTAAGCCCAGGATGACCCAATCTCTCATGCCATAATTTAAATGAATTCGGGTCTTTAAATTTTAAATTCAATGCAACATGATTAATAGAAGGTCGAATGTAAGTATGATATAAGCCTGAGGAGAAAGAGGGAAGTTCTTCTACAATTTTCTTTTGACTTCCTTGTGAATGAGTCATAAGAAGGTATTCTATATTATTTTCAATCTTAGTTTCAAGATGAAAACCATTTGATCGGATATCTTTAAGACTAAAAAGTGTTCTTTGTGATTCAGGGTACAAAAGCGCATCGTTAATTATTAATTCGGTACCCTTAGGAAGAGTAAGTAAAGCTCTGCCGGAGCCTACTATCAAGATTTTATTTTGAGCAATTGTAGTAACACTCCCTTTCTTTTCATTTAAAGTTTGAAAAAATTTCCAATCTTTCAAAATAGCGTGCGTAGTAGCACTATCGACCAGGCATAAAATACTCTCTTTCTCCATGACTTGCAAACTATTGAATATTAATGGCACACTAAAAAGAAAAATAAAATATTATAAGCAAACATAATAATGATACAATCCCAAATTAAAACACAACATATGGAAACATACACATGAAACCATACAAAGGAAAACATACAAACGAAAACACAACATATGAAACTTACAAATCAAGTCCAACTTGAAATAAAATATTCAGTGATAAAACATAATGCATATCACACATTATCACCATAATCCTCGAACTCGAACTTCAGTAAATCATCATCATCATCATTGATGACTAAATCTGCTTCAGGCAAACTGACATGATGTGATTCACCTTCAGGGGTCTTTCCTTTTTTATCTTTGAGCATTCTTTGATAGGCCTCGACTAGATGCCGAGGAGTACGACATGTGCGGGACCAATGACCATCGCATCCACATCTAAAACAAACCTGCTTTTGATCTTTAGGCTGTGGATGTGAATCGTGTCGATTTGAATGATCTGCCTCAATGTTCAAGTTTTCATTACGACCTCCCGGGATGTTATCACTATGACCTCTTCCTCCATCTTGAGTCCAAACACGGCCACGACCGCGTCCACCACGATGTGGCTGGTTATGGTATCCTCGACCTCTTCCGCTAATATTATTATGCCTGTGAGTAGTCGCATGTGCTTCAGGCACAACTTGAGTTCCAACAGGCCTAGCACTATGATTTTTCATCAATAACTGATTATGTTTTTCAGCCACAAACAAGGCCGAAATCAGCTCAGAATGCGTCATATAGTTTTTAACCCTGTACTGCTGTTGGAGTACAAGGTTGTTAGCATGAAAAGTTAATAAAGTCTTTTCAAGCAACTCAGTCTCGGTAATATTTTGCTTACAGAGTTTAAGCTTGTAGAATTTCCAATAAGGATTTGTAATATTATAATTTCTGATACAAAGGATCGTCTATAAGACGCAACTGTAGAGCATACTCTTTTCGTATTACAAATCAAGCTCTAGAGGGTAGAGACTCGTGCTGATAACGTGTTATAAAATTATAGAGAATTGAGAATAGAGAAACTGTATTATTTTGGTGTGTTTTTCATTATAACTGAAGCTCCTATTTATAGAAAAACTTCTAATGGCACAATCGTAATAATACAATTACATCAAGGGCAAAATAGTCATTCATAGATAATTTTTTAATCACCTCATGAGGTGCATGCACATATTTTATAATAATTACTATGTGGAAAATAAAAATTGCCCATAAGTCTCGCATCTTTTTAAGCATTGACAATCAAAGGAAAGAAAAATTCCACATGGGTCTACAATGATAGACAGCTGCAAACGAGTTGAGTCGAGCAAGAACTTTTGTCGAGCGCAGATCGAACTTTTTTCTTCAGTGTTTGAGCACGAGCTCGACATGCCATATAAAATGGTGCTCGACTCGACTCCTAAAAATATGCTCGAACTCGACTCGATGCTCGACGTAGCTCGAGTTCGGCTAGAAATTTTAACAAGAAAACTAAATATAAAGTTACAATTTTTAATCTAAATAGACAATTTTAGCCTTGACAATCTAATATTTATATTAAACTATATGAGTATTTATGTATAAAAAGTCGAGCGACTAGTTGAGCTTACGAGTCTCCTGGAATGATGCTCAAGACTTGACTTGTCTAATTGAGCTCAGTTCTAACATTGACTCAAACACTCGCGAGCAACTCGTGGACCGCTCGGTTCATTCGCAGCTCTAACCCACACACACCTCTGCATGCGTGTATGTAAATGTATGTGATCGAATGATAAAACATCGAGTGAGGGCAATGAGGTCCAATTATCAGACACGATAATTTATGAAATCTAATAATAATGAACTATCCAAAATTATCATAATTTTCGAATCTCTCTCTCTCTCTCTAAAAATTGTTATAATACAATGAGAACTTTTGATATATACACGTCCTTTTTTTGTAGTATCTCTTAAAAGTCTTATGGCATGATTGGTATGATGGAATGACATGAGAATGGAATGATCATTCCCTTACTCATTCTTTATCCCATGATTGATATATTTTTTGGGAAGAAATGACCATTCCAATGGGATGACAAAACCCATCTTCATGGGATTAGCCGTTCCATAGTAAATGGAGGGTTTTCTCATTCCCATGTGTGTAGGAATCAATTTTTAAAAAAATAAAATTAACAAATAATAATAAAAAATAAATATATAATAAATATTATAAATCATGATTAAAATATATTAAATAAAATTATTTTAAACAAAAATTCAAATAAAAAAATTAAAAACTTACTTTTATTTATTTTTTAATTAGATATATTAAATACTTATATAAAAATAAAACTAAAAAAAGCATTTATATATAATTTACAAATATATTATTTTATTTTTATATATTATTAAAAATATATTATTGAAAAATATTAAAAATATATTACTTTATTTTCAAATATTATTAAAAATATATTATTTTAAAAAATAAAATTCACATAAAAAATTAAGACTTACTTTTATTTACTGTTTAATCAGAAAATAAAATATATATTATTAAATATATATTACTTTTTATTTTTAAATATTATTAAAAATATATTATTTTTTATATATTAAATATATATTACTTTTAAGAATATTTTATTTTTTATATATAATTTAAAAATATATTATTTATTTTTATATATTATTAAAAATATATTATTTTTATATTATTAAATAATATATTATTCTATTTTTATATATTATTAAAAATATATTATTTTAGTTTTATATATTATTAAAAAAGCATTTAAATATAATTTATTAAAAGTATACTATTTTTTAAAATAAACTTTTATTTATTTTTATAATAAAAAAATGATAATATCATTCCATTCTAGTCCTATTCCTTCTGCATACCAAACGCATCAATGACAAAACATGTTTCATTCCATTCCCATAATCATTCCATTCTTCAATTCATTCCATTCCTACGAAATTCCATTCTATCATACCAATCATGCCATTAATTGTTGGAAAGCTTCCTCAACTGATGACCGTTCGAGTTCTCCAGAATCGCCTTTATTTTGAAGTGCCGAAGTAATGTAAGAACACGACCTTCTTTAATTGCGAGATTGGGCGGATCTTGTTTCAGTTATTCCATAATTGCATTGTTCTCTTTCCATTTATGTCAATGTCACGTCCAAATCACAAAGCTTACGATACGCTAAATAAGAAAAAAAATCTAGCTCAATATTCATCAGTTAAAGCACAAGGAAACTTAATAAATAAGTTAATCTTCCTTTTGTCTTTCTTCATTTTCAAGTGATATGTAGAGAATATAATCAAATATATAAAACAAAAATGTTATTTGAATTATATCAGTTCAAAATCAGGTACAAAATTTTGAAATGGGAGTTTAGTGTATGAGAATTATGATTGGTAAATTTTGAAATGCATTACTCGGTTTGCTGTTGTAGGATCTCATAAACTATCTAATTCGTAACATTTTATTTGTTTGGGGAAAAACTATGATATGTATCAGAATCTATATATCTATATAAAGAGGGAGTTGATGGAATTTATTGCTAAATAAAGATGATATGCAATGACTATAATTGGCAACATTTCTACATTTGGTTGTATAATTGTAAGTTTATTTATTTTTGCATTTGTCAATAATACTTTAGATCCGTGTTTATATTTACACTTTCTATTAACTTAACTAAATTAGTATCCAATTAATAATTCAAATTAATATGGAATCTACATTAATATTTATGCGACTTACTATTCAGCTACCTTTGAAGTTCCTAAAAGTTATTGATTGAGAATTTTAAGTAAAAAATCTATATAAAAATAATAATAAATTTCTGTTTCAAGTTTTCTAAAAATAAAAAATCAATTTTAAGTATGAGAATCATTCTGATATTTAATAATGCATAAAAATATATATTTAATAATACATAAAAATATATATACCACCAATTAAGATAATGACACCCAATGATACCATTAATATACGAACCTATAATTTACCATAAATCTATATATATATATCTATGTCTATACCTATATCTATATAATGAACCAATCTTTATTGCCATAATTGACATGATTTTGGGCGAGAAATTTTTTCATCTATATTTGTCATTTAATTAATATTTATTTATTAGCAAATCATATGCATAAAAAATATAATTAATTTTTATACACTCAATGAGACAATGACTATTACTCATTAACTACAAATTGACTTAAATTGAAATTTTGACTGTAAATTTATTAGATATATTTTAAGTAAGATCTTCTATTAATTTAATAGTAATTTATTAGCATAATTCAAAAAACTATTATGAAAATTGATTTGATTAAATATATTATCATCTATGGCAGTAGGTATTAATTTAATTAATTATACTCACTATCAAAAGTCCTTAAAATATTTAATAAAATAAGTAGAATAACTATGTTTAAATCATAATAACTTAATAAATAATCTAAAATATTAATAAAAGTTTCAAATATGTAGTCAATTTAACTATAAAAATGTACATCCCCATTGAATATATCACATGCAGTAATAATAGTATTGAAAATTTAAATAATACTAATAAAAATAAAATTTGATGGTCAGGTGCAATTCAAAATTATAAATTCCACCTTAGAAGTACCTATGTACATTAAAAATTATCCAATTTTTAAAAATATTTATTTTTTTCTTATATACTATTTTATAAATGAAAAATAAGTTAATAAAAAAGGAATGTATAAAAATTTAGATTATAGCACTTGGTAATCATGAAAATATATAATATATTAAAATATTCGAATAGATACTATGTAACTCATTATATAGGTTGAAAAAATGAATTAAAGAAATAAATATAAATAAAAATGGAAACATAAAAATAAAATATTTAACCATAAAAAAATTGTTGCATAAGGATTAAAGTCACTAAAAATTAAATTTGTTTATCAAAGTTTTTAACATTTAATGCACTTAATAATTCTAGCAGAAGATAAATATTATGGGTTAAACGTTGGTCAATTATCAAGCAATGTGCAAATTATGAATTGTTAAAAAAATTATAAGACTATAATAAACGACAATTTTATAAGTACATACAAATAATTTGTATGAAAATATCATGTGATCTTATACATTTATAATATTTTATAAACTTATAAATAATAAAATTTATATATTAAATAGTAAAAAACTACAAAAAAAAATATACAAAAATAGAAATTAACAATAATAATAAATAAATAAATGTCATATTATTACCGAATAGAATATTGTGGAGAATATAATTTCATATTATCTTAAATAATTTTATAATATTTCAATAATAAATATTTTTAGTATTGAACCCCGTGCATCGCACGGATATCAACACTAGTTAGGACTAATTGTCAAGAGTTTTGCATGTGCTTATTTTGATGTTTAGTAAATCTGGGCTACCGTGGCCTTTTTTTTTTTTTCCAGAACGATAGAAATTACTATAAACTGAAAACCGAACATAGTTCGAATACAAGCCAACTGTCCAAATAGAAACATGAGAGGCACATCAACATGATGGCCTAGAGCCTCAACAAAATAGAAAACTAAGAAAAATCTACTAACAAATAAAAAGGAACAAGAGTTGTACCACTGCCTCAAGGCCTAGCAAAACATCTTGCCCTATACACTAATAACAAAGAAAGAACAGAACCAATAGAGAAACAACAAGCAGCAGCAAAAGTCCACAAGCAGCAGCAGCCAAGTACATCAGAACAAAAAGGAGAAAACAAAGCAGCTAATGATGAGAAGAGCAAGCAGCAGCAAAGTTCTTCCAGTCTGAAATTGCTGCTTTAATGACTATCTGAGGAGGAGGGATGGAGTTTTGAAAAATCCATTGGTTTCTGGTCTTCCAGAGCCACCAGAGCAAATAGGTAGATAATTGTATTCTTTGCTCTGCTATCTCTGAGTTGTCAATGCTGCAAACAAAGTGCCACCAGCCTCTGAATGAACAAGTGTGCTGCAAAATGCCTGGCCAAGAGACTAGTGCAATCTCCCAAACTTCACAGGCTCTGGGACATTTAAATAGAACATGCTCAACAGTTTCAGGTGATTCCTCACAGCTTCTACAAATCACATCAATGTCCAGCCCTTTCCTCTTAAGATTAACCAGAACAGGCAATGCACCTGTAAAGCACTTCCACAAGAAAATTTTCACCTTCATTAAGACTTTCAGAGACCAAGTTCTTTTCAAAGATGACTTCCAAGGATTAGGAGAGTGGCTACTCTCTGGTTGGTCCAGTGACTGAACTTTCAATGAGGCTAAATGAGCATAAGTGGCCTGTTGGAACATGATTTATTCGTTTATCATTTGTATTTAATAATATATACTAATACAACACTCGTGTATTACACGGGTGCTTACTAATTTTTTTTTTCTTAAAATTTAAAATTAATGAAAAAAAGTGGTTGAAAATTTAAATATTTTTTTTACAAAAAATATATATTATTATATATTTTAGTATGACACTTGTTACTTGTGTGACTTCCATGTGTTATATTATAATAATTTTTCTAACTTATAACATATAACAACATTAAACATAAATATATAAATTGAGAAATAATTTTATTTTTCTAATTAATTTTAATAAATAATTTTATTATTATTATAAAGATAAATATAATTTATTTATTTTATATATACAATATGGATTTCAAATCGAAGCTCATCAAAAGATAATTAATTTGATATATTATATATGTAAAACTGATAAGAAATACAAAAGTTATCAATTTTCAAAATACATTTACAATTCAATGGTTATAATAGGAAATAATATTAAAATCTATTACTATATAATAGAGAGAAAAAAACACAAAAATAGTATGTAAGTTTCCCGTTCATTTTTTCGTTTTTTACCAATAGAGATATTTTTTTTTCTTTTGAAAATTTTTGGGAGAATCTCGCACATGATTTTTATTCAATTTTTTTTTATTTTTTTTGAAAAAAATTAAATTCAAACATTTGAAGAAAAGATTACAAGAAATTTTTTTTGGTACTTCTATTTTATCTCAACTTCCATCTAAACACATTCCTAACAATTAATTAATATAATATATTTTTATCCAAGTTATCTAATCGGGTATTTTAAGATATAATTAATATAATATTTTATTTAATTAGTTATACAATTATTCTTACGGATATAATTACTAAACTATTAATTATTTTAGAATTTTTTTTAAAAATTTGAATTATCATACCTTTTACTTTATATGAAATTCAAAATTACATATTTTAATATATTATTAAGCGTTTATTATTTATTTTTTTATTATGTGGTATAATTTAAATTTGGTATTAAATTTTTAAATTCAAACATTTAAATAAAATGATCCTAAACAAATTATTTTTGGGTAAATTTCATTTTATCTTGATTTTCATATAATCACATTCATAACAAACTAATTAATATTATATTTTTTATCTACATTATCTAATCAATTTTTTATGATATTAATTAATATAATATCTTAACTAATTAAACATTTATCTAACCGAATTTATCTCTCTAACAAACTTGACAATTTTTTTGAAATTAAAATGGTATGATTATTCTTACGGAGATACTTACCAATACATTAAACATTTAGAAACTTTTTTTAAAAAAATGAGTTATCCCTCCTTTTACTTTATTTGAAATTCTAAGTTATATTTTTAAATATATTATTATTTTTTTTACGTGAAAATATTTATTATTTATATTATCTAAGTGATAATTATTATTGATTTATCTTTAATAAATACTTATTATTTATTTTTTTCCTTACTTGATATAATCTAAATTTGGTTATTAGATTTTTAAATTCAAACATATAAAGAAAAAATCACAAGCAGATTTTTTGGGTAAATATTATTTTATCTTGATTTTCATATAATCACATTCCTAACAAACTAATTAATATTATATTTTTTATCTACAGTATCTAGCTGATTTTTTTATGATATAATTAATATAATATCTTAATTAATTATTTATCTAACCAAAATTATCTCTCTAACAAACTTTCAATTTTTTTTTTTAAATTAAAATGATATAATTATTCTTACGGAGATACTTACCAATATATTAAAAGTGCTTCCGCTTCCTCAGTAAATGTCTTAGTCGAAGATATATTTTCTCGAAAGTTTCCAAAAATTGAAGACAGAGATCATGAAATCGAATTTCAATTATTTGTCGAATGGATCGGATTTTGCTGTTTTTTTTGCTGTAGTACCTCGGCGTGAAACTAAGCGGAGGTCCGAGCCGACTGATGTTGAAGAATCAGCGGATGAGTATCTCATTTAAGTTGGGCTAGCCTCTTCCTGTGATTTACAATGTTGATTTTGAAATCTATATATTTTTGTGGTAATTGTGTTGAATATTGTCCAACAAATTGTTTGTCGACGACTGAAGAATATGAACTTTCTACATATGATCGCCATGAATTGAATTATAATCAAATTACTTTAGGTCGGTTACCGCGGTTCGAATCCAAGTAGCGGCATGTAACTTTCGAATTTCAATTCGTTTGAATAGATATTTGATTTTCTAAGAAAATCATGAATAGTTTATCGGTTTTGGCGTGGATGATCGTATTTGGACCCGATAATTTATTGGGCACTGTACGAAGTATTCTCTTCTAGGTCCGTCACAAGGAAAACGAAAACCAAGATTTGATCAATTTTGATTGATTTAAATCTGAACAAAAATGAAAGAAATTCCATTCTAACAAATATCGAAAAAATAAGAGAAGCAATTAGTACTAAATTGATTGAAACTAGAGTTCTTCTATTCTATTTTTATTTTTTAGAAAAAAAATAATTTCCTTTTGGTTGGCCCCAAGCAAACTATTCCTTTTTTCGACCCATTTTTCACATATTAGAAATAAAATAGAAAAAAAAAATTTCAGTATCGATTCTCATAGTACTGTTGGGGGAGTCGATAAGCTACTGTGGATGAGCTGCTTTTGCTAAAACCCTAGCGGTTTCTTGAAAACTCGCTTCAGATATAAAACATTTAGAAACTTTTTTTTAAAAAATGACTTATCTCTCCTTTTAATTTGTTTAAAATTCTAAGTTATATTTTTAAATATATTATTATTTTTTTTTACGTGTAAATGTTTATTATTTATTATCTAAGTGATTAATATTATTGATTTATCACTTTAATAAATGTTTATTATTTATTTTTTTTCCTTACGTGAAATAATCTATATTTGGTTATTAGATTTTTAAATTCAAATATTTATCTAATTGGAAAAAATCACAAGCAGATTTTTTGGGTACATTTCATTTTGCCTAAACTTTCATATAATCATATTCCTAATAAACTAATTAATATAATTACATTTATCTAATTGGAATTTTTAAAATTTAATTAATATAATATTTAACTAATTAATCTTTTGTCCAACCTCATTAACCTCATTAACAAACTTGCCAAAAGTTTTGAAATTAAAATAGTAAGATCATTCTTACGGGTATACTTACCAGAATATTAAACACTTTAAAAACTTTTTGAAAACAAATTTGAATTATTCTGTCTTTTACTCTATTTGAAATTCAAAATTAATTTGTAAATATATTCATAAACATTATTATTTATTTTTTTTCCTTATGTGATATAATCTAAATTTGGTTATTAGATTTTTAAATTCAAACATTTAAAGGAAAAGGTCACGAACAAATTTTTTAGTTACATTTCATTTTATCTTAACTTCTATATAATTACATTCTTAACAAACTAATTAGTATAATATTTTTTTATCCACATTTATATAATTGAATTTCTTAAAATATAATTAATATAATATTTTAACTAATTAATCATTTGTATAACTTGATTTATCTCATTAACAAACTTGCCGAATTATTTTGAAATTAAAAAAAATGGATGATTTTTATTTGTAAATAATTAAAAATAGCTTTACTTTAAAGTCTGGATTTTTTTTCATTATTTTTTTACATTAACAATCATATATTAGATAATTGATTTAAATAAAAAAAAATCAAAACTGTAAGGTTTAATAATATTCCTTAAATAAAAATTATTGTATAAAGAGAAGTGTTTAATAATATATATTTTTCATTGTTTGTATTTATTTTATTTCCATTATAGATGAGATGGGAAAAATATAAAGAATTATATTTAAAATAAAGTTTAAAAAAAGGTTTAAAATATCATGAGCTCCTCTGTGCATCGTACAGGATAAACACTATTACAATTAATACATCTAAAATGACCATAAATAAATCAACATATTTATGGTAATCCAAACCTAATTATTTTTGGATTGAAATTAAATTAAAATCTATTCAAGCCAAATAATGAAGTATGAAATTTTAACACCTAGGATCTCGAAGCATGTGAGTCTGCCACTTAGATTCAACAAATTCGAGAATTATATAGATGGGATGTTTAATGAGATTATGTTGGCCTTAATTGGTGGTTAGAAATTTTGGAAGTCTATGTTTGAATATCAACCGAAGACTTGCACAATTACTATTTGTATCTACTTTAGTCAACCATTGTAAGTAATATTTTAATGACTAAAATGTAAGTAAACGACCAGGAAGTTTCTTAATTAATGCACTCTAATTCTGACCAAGCTTCCACCTAAAATTCCAACATCCTATTATTAAGATATTTTTCGTGTTCATATTATAACGATCACGAGACAGTTCATTAGAATAATTAAATGTTTGTTACAGAGATTTAAGAAAACTAGTTTACATGCACAAATGTAAATAAAATTTTATAGATGATATGTGTATATATAATATGTAAAATTACAAATAAAATAATGAGCATATTACATTTTATAAATTTTATCATTTATAAAAATAAACAATGTAAATATAAAATATTTAACTTACATGTTAATTTTATTACTGATGGAATAATATAGTTTTTGTTGCTGATTATGACCAATTAATTAAAAATATTAAAATTGTTATTATAACAATTGTATACGGAATTTTAGAGATTTTGTTATGCCATAAAAATAACTAATAATTTTAATAAAAAAAATTCTTAATAAGCTTAAAAAGAAAGAAATAATAATTTTAAAGAAATATTAAAAAGAAATTTTACGATATAAAAATATTTAATTTTAATTTATAATTAGTTAGTAGTGACAATTATGTAATAAAAAAATAAAAATTATAATTACTTAATTTAATGCAAATGTAACGGAAAAATCGGGAACGAAAACAATTTTTATAATTTTTTTTCCAACAATTATATATGTATAGATATTATACTTTATTTATGTTATTTTTTAAAGTATGATATTTTTGTTTGAAAATAAGTATATATATTAAAAAAAATTATGATTATAACCATTACGTATTGAGCTTGAATTAATATGGTGGAAATTAATTACTATTACTCATTGCAATTGAACAAAATTGAGTTGTTTTATTTCGTTATATCATTATAGAAAATGAAAAGAGAGAATTATTGACTATGCTTTAAATGCTGGAAGCAAATATTTAATAATAATAATAATAACAATAATAATAATAATAATAATAGCAACAACATAACTAGTTTATGGAAAGTTAGGTGTCACGTATATATAATCAATTAGCTAAAATTGATGACGTAAAATTTATGAGGTTTTATTTAATTGATTGCTAGCAATTATATAGATATAGATTATTAATATTTATCTATTCTAATTTATCTCCCCTTATTTCATTACAAGAAACTCTGCAAAACTTACATTGTAGTCTGTATAACCCTATGATCCAACAAATATTCTAAAACATTGGCTCAAATTACTTAGCGATAGCAAATCAAATTATCTAGGTTTAGTTAGTAGTTTTAATTAGTTGATTATGATATATATTTGGTAAATAACTAGTTGTTTGATATGTAAAAACAGCTCACTTTACAATCCCCTACTCCCAATCATAAATTGATTTTCTTTTTTGTTTTGTTTCGAAATTAATATTTTTGTTCCAAAAAAATTATTTCAAATCACTATTTACCAAATAATTAAATTAGAAATTTTGAGGGGTCTAACCTTCTAATTCACCATAAACCTCTAATTCAACCTCAAAAGGTTGTTTACCAAACAAAATATGTAGGAAGCATTTATTATAATATTTTATGAAAAATTGAAGAACATGAGATTTGGTTTTATTTAAGTTTCACAAGTGGTTCACAAAAATATATTGGAAAAAGTTGCCCAAATAAGAAAAACATGCATNTGATATTGAAAAACTCTTAAAATGTATTTACTAACAAGTTTGAATTTACGAAAATCAAATTGTCATCAAATAACCTACATATAGCACAATCGACACTTTTTATGAATAGCTTATGGAAATCCAAACGTCAAACTTATATAATGTGTAACTTTTAAAAAATTGATCTTGCAAGCTTTCAAATGATATCATCAATCGACAATCAATTTTCTAGATTGGCATAGCCAATTGTGGAAAAACACATACAAATGTTTGAATACATAATCGTCGATTGCCTTCTTCAATTTAGATTGTCGTAATTTATTGTAAAAAAAAAATAAAATAAAAAAATGTCTAAAACACACGAATTCCTACCTCCTTCAATGCGCTACATCATCGAATCCAATTATGAAAACAAAGACGCAATGTTCAAACAAGTACTCGTCGACCACCTTCTTAGTACGTCACTAATGAGTCAATCATTAGAAATTAATAAATTACACCTCATCCCGCTCTCTTTTTTTGTGGGTTCCAAAAGACGTCATTCAATTCTCGAAGCCAATGTGGGAAAAACAAAAACGATATATATTTAGACAGATGAGCGCACTACCTACCTTTTTTTCGACATTCTAGATTGTCAGAGATAATTAAAAATAAAAATAACAAACAAAATGTTTAAGAGGTACGTGCCGCCTACTTTTCTTGATGTCCTAGATCGTTGAGTACTAGTTATTGAAAAAAAGAACACCAACGAATTGTTTAAACAAGTACGCGTCGTCTACTTTCTCTATATATAATTGAAAAATTAATTATTCAAAACCCGTCAATAAATTTCGCTATCGATTTCACATATATAATTTATTAAATTTATAATAACTTTAAATTTGATTTAGGGGTTTTCACTCTACTTCACTATTCAACTCACCATTTGCCCATTTTTCTATGAAACATTGTCCAATTTTGACCTACCGTAAATGGCGTCTGAAACTGAGACACTCACCCACAGTCAACCTTCGTGTGGTCACTAGAAAAATGGTGAAAAGGCACAAAAGAGCCGAAACTTCTGAATATCACACACACAGTGACCCCACACAAACTGAATCCCAGACACGTTCTCCTCAATTCCACGCCTTTGTACAAACCGAAGGAATAGCATCACCTAGAACACAACTACCATGATTATGATATGAACCCGAAGACTTTTTGGGCTCCCCCAAATTATTTCCCCCTTTTTTTTTTTCAATTAATTTAATTAAAAATTAATATTTTGTGACGCTGATTCTGTGATGATAATCGGGTCGTCGTCTTCCTCCTCTACCTGTATTTGACTTGGCTTATTACTCGGCAGGTACAACTCCCTTTATTCTCCTCCCCCTTATAATTCTTTTTTCACACGCATTTGCACACATACATACGCGCACGCAAGTACATAAGAGCTAAGGGGGCGTGTATTCCAGTTGAGGGGGTTTTTTTCGTTTTTGATCATAAAAATTCGGTCTTTACTGTTTTGATTCAATTAAGGATGTGTTGGTTTAAGAAATCAGTTGTTGAGGTTGTTTTGTTGCTGATTGTGGTTGGGTGCTGGGTTAACGTTGATGTCTGCGAAGCCTTTGGGACGTTCGGGTTCGACATCCACCATAGGTATTCGGACAAGGTGAAGGAGTTCTTGGACGTCGATGGGTTGCCGGAGAAAGGCAGCCTCGGCTACTACGCCGCCATGGCCCACCGTGACCAGCTCTTCAAGGCCCGCCGGCTGACCACCGCCAACTCAACCTCCATCCTCACTTTCTACGGCGGCAACCAGACTTTCCGCATCGCTTCTCTTGGATTGTGCGTTTTCTATTTTCCTCGCTCTGTATCTCATTTTGTTTATTGGGATTTATTTATTTATTTTTTCGGTAGATTTTGTTGTGAATAATATTAGTTTCGAATTTTATGTGGTTTTACTTGATTGAAAAAAGTGATTCTCAGCTAAAGCTGGAAATGAATTTTATGTTGTTTTTTTACTTAACTTTTTTTTTTTGTTTAATTGAAAAGGCATTTGTTAGCACCTTTTAGTTTACTGTTGAAGAGACGGATAGTTACATGACTTTCAATTGTGTGTCTTCTGGTGAAGTCTTCTACTATATATATAATATGAGTGTTTATAGCGTCGAATATTGTTCAATATGGTAATTATTTTCTCCATAAGTTCATGTAGACAGAAAAAGCAAGGTTTTAGAAAGCTTGATGCTTAATGACGTGAGAAACGTGAAGCATCGAGCATCACAAGCTTCAATGAATGCTTAACTTCTGTTTCGATCAGTAAAGATTAGTATGAACTTTGTGGCATAACACTAAATGAAAAATGGCCTTTTTTTGTCTTTCTTTAGAGTTGTTAAAATGGTCTACTTAATATCTCAAAGAANAAAAAAAAAAAAAAAAAATTCGGCAACTTAGAGTCATGGTTTACTGAGGGTTGTTCGAATTCCGGCAGTGCTTAACGGAGATTTCTTTTGAGTAGCTTTAATCCTTTCTTGTAACTTTTACTCCTACAGAGTTGGATTATTTAGTTCTTTATTTTAGGTTAAATAGAGGTTATGACCTACCTTTTGAAAGAACGAACTAAATAAAGTCATGTGACTTCCAAAATTTTCAAAAAGTAAGCACCGCTGGCATTCGAAAGAAGTCAAAAAGGCTGATGGATTTGGAATAAAGTCGATGCAACCGGTGAAATTAGAATGTGTGCACACACTATACGCAAGTGTTCGTGAAAAATCGAAATCATAATCCCATATTGAATGATATTTCAAACAGTAACAAGAAAAGTTATCTAAAAGAATTTTGGTATTATTATATTCATCTACGTGGCAAATCAATTGCAAACGACTCTATACTTTCTAATACATTAAAATTTCCTCGAAAGGTTGCATTTGCAGATCATAACTTTTATGTTCATATAGCAACGAAAGTCACTCAGAGTTATTTCTTTTCCAATGCCTTTATTCTAGAAAAAAAATTATCATTTTTTTTTTTGGGTATTTGCAGCTTGCATTATGCAGTTGTTGCTGTGGGTACCCCACCCTTAGCATATCTTGTGGCACTCGACACGGGCAGTGATCTATTTTGGTTACCCTGTGACTGCACAAACTGCGCGCGTAGCTTGAACTCATCGAATTCAAGGACGGTNGTGGCGTTTTATTTACTACCAACAATTTTTATTTTCTAATTAAAGAATTTTTGAATGGGAACAGGGATTAGATTTAAACATTTACAGCCCAAGCAATTCTTCAAGTAGCAACCCTGTTCCATGCAATAGCACAATTTGTGAAAGGAGAAGGAGAAGAGGATGTTCAACGAGCCGAAATGCGTGTTCTTACCAAGAAATATACCTCTCAAACAACACCTCAACAGCAGGGATATTGGTGGATGATGTTTTGCATTTGGGCACCGATTCTTCTCAACAAAACATTGTTGAAGCTCCTATTACGTTAGGGTGAGTTGCTACTTTTTTGGTTTTTTCTCTTGAGAGAAACTCATTTTGTTGAATTTTTGCAATAATTAGGAAGACAGCTTTTAGACGTACTCAAAGCCGTTCTAGGATTGTAGGAACGTGTTTGGCGAGAAATACTTTTGCAATGTGGGATATAATAACTCAAAATCAAGTCAAAATGGCCAAAACGAACCTGTCTTTTATAAAAAAGGCTAGAAGTATTTTTTTTTTCTAGAAAGATTAATGGCCAAAATTGCTATCATATAATTATTTAGGAATTATTCTGGGGGATTTTTGTTTCTTGTTGCCCTCATTAATTTTTTTTAATACAATTCATGTATGCTTTTCTTAAAACTTAGTTTAAGCTAGTCAAAATGGCGAAAACGAACCTGTCTCTTAAAAGAAAGGCTAAAAGTATTTTTTCTGGAAAGATTAATGGCCAAAAATGCTGTCATATATTATGGGGAAATTCGTATTTCTTGTTGCCCTCATTAAATTTTTGTAAATATAAATCATCTGCAACGCGTATGCTTTTCTCATTTCAGGTGTGGAATACTCAAACAGGTGATTTCTTGGAAAGATTAATGGCCAAAGTTGCTGTCATATAAAATTTTAGAAATTATTTTGGGGAAATTCATATTTCTTATTGCCCTCATTAATTTTTTTTAAACGTAATTCATCTGCAACTTGTATGCTCTTTTCTCATTTCAGGTGTGGAACAACTCAAACAGGTGATTTCTTGGATGGTGCTGCTGTTAATGGTCTGTTTGGACTTGGTATGGACAGTATATCTGTCCCGAGCATCTTAGCCAGTCGAGGACTCACAGCAAATTCTTTCTCAATGTGTTTCGGGTCCGATGGAATAGGAAGGATTAATTTCGGGGACAAAGGGAGTCCAGACCAGAGAGTAACTTCATTTAATCTTGGACAACAAAAGTAAAGAACCATTTTTTTTTGGTTATAAAATGTTTATCCTTATTTTCTCATAATTCAATGTTTGATCTTTTCCGGGTTTTTTGTGGCAGCCCGACTTATAATATAACCGTGACACAAATAGCCGTGGAGAATAATGTCACGGATCTTGAATTCACAGCTGTCTTTGACTCGGGAACCTCGTTTACGTACTTGAACAACCCAGCTTACTCTGTTATTGCAGAAAGTGTAAGTTATAAATCATATTACCATTGTTGATCTCGAACATGTAATGAATAATTTCATAAACTTTCGAGCCGTCTCAGTTATTATATCATAAGATACAATTTCAAGTAGATATGTTTGAAATAACAATGTTCAATATGAATCTTAAAAAATAGGAGATTATATCATAAGATACAATTTCAATTTCAAGTAGATATGTTTGTAGTAGCAATGTTCAAGATGAATCTTAAAGAATAGGAGATTATATCATAAGATACAATTTCAATTTCAAGTAGATATGTTTGAAATAACAATGTTCAATATGAATCTTAAGGAATAGGAGATTATATTATAAAATACAATTTTATGTAATTATGTTTGAAATAATAATATTGTGGAATTCGTTCATTGTTTGCAGTTTAGTTCTCAAGTAACCGAGCCTCGTTATCAACCTACGAGCGACATTATCTTTGACTATTGCTATTCGCTCAGGTCGGTTTTATTTGGCAACAGATCTAAATATGGTGTCTCGATCATGCATTGAAATTGCCTTGTTTTTTTTAAAAAAAAAATTCCGTGCAGTTCAGCACAAGGAAGCTACAACATTCCGAGCTTGAACTTGACAATGAGAGGTGGAAGCCAATTTTCTGCTCTTGCACCAACTGTTGTAATTCCCCGCCAGGTGAGACAAATTTCATTAAGATCCATTCGCGAAAATCCCATCTGAAAAATGGGCTAAGAAAAAGAAAATACGGTTAATTTGCAGGGAGGGTATGCATATTGTTTGGCTATCGTCAGAAGTGAGGATATTAACATCATTGGACGTGAGTATCAATATCATGAAAATATTTCCTTGCTCTTATNCCGTATGGTCTTTGATCGTGAGGAGATGGTATTGGGTTGGATAGAATCCGACTGTAAGTTGCAATTTCATATATATTTATGTTTCTTTCCAATCCGGTTTTGCATTAGATTCGTGCAGACCATACCACCTTTGGAGCTATTTCCTTAAAAAAAAAAGGGTCTCGTACACATTTTATCGCAAAACAATACTATTCAAGCAACATTTCATATAGCAAAATTGTTTTTTTAGTTCAGCTGGTTTAATGCCCTAGCAATTTTTGTTCCAAATTATCCACATTTCACTTTTGTCCCGTGATTTAAAATTTTGCTGCAATTTCAGTCGTCAAGAAATTGCAACAAATTCCAAAATTCCCGAATTTTCGATTAGCAATAATATAAAATTTTGTTGCAGTTTCAGTCCTCAAATGACTAAAATTGCTATGACGTTAAACCAACATGACTAAAAAAACATTTTTGCCTTTCATATATCTAACGTGAAAATCTACTTCTCAAAGATGAGTTGAAGAACATATCACTGTTTCGGAAATTACATGGTTCGACTTTAAAAGTACGAATGCTTGCTTGAAAATGTACAAATGACCGTCGCATGTAAAATTTACGTTAGACCGTTATAGACCGTCTTACGATATACTTACTTTTTCCATCACGATGCAACTAATCGGGATAAATGTTTCGTTTTTCTCCTAGGCTACGATTCAGTCTCATCTAACACTCTACCCGTAAACAATACCAATAACTCGACTATTGCCCCTTCGCCTTCGGCCTTGGAACCTGAAGCTACGCCTGCAAACAGAAGCCAATCGCCTGTCCCGAGCATTTCACGGCCAGCTCAGCCTCTGCCGCCACCATCACCGCCTGCCACATCACTTTCCGGTGGTGGTGCCGCCCGTTTGAATGGTTTGGTGAAAATCGTACTTTCGATTTGTCTCTGCAGCTTCATTTTTCTCTGTTTATGATTTTTTTCTTTTTAACATTAACTTGTGCCTGAATTGAGTCATCAGTTGAAAAATTAATTAACAAAGGCTTTGTTATTACTTTATTGTTTTGATTTTTGATATCTTTTTTCTAGTTTATATTTGTTCAATATACATACATAGATGGTCTGAAATATACATATATATATATGTACATGTGCATATGATTGAACTTGAATGTTTTAGTAGAGCACCCTTTGTATTGAGGATGTTGATATAGTAGCATTTTGGAGCCTCTTTGTACCTAAACATTGTTTGTTATAGAGTTAAAATTGTTCTTATAAATATATTATCTTAATTCGAATAATTATATTAAGATACTGAAATTAAAAGTCATATAGAAATGATTTACTCGTTATTCTTTTCGCAAGTAATTATGATATAGAATAGTACTGTCTTTATTAGGTCCTGTTTTTCTTCTTTGGCTTTCAATTAAAAGTTGAAAAGAATAGTACTGTCTTTATTGTTTACTTTTATAGCTAACTTATGTGCACAAGACTTGATGGTTAAGTTATAATAAAATGTACACCTTTTAGATAAAACGAAAACACTTAGCACTTAAGATAACGAGTTTCAAACAATATACTTCTCCTAGGCAAGACGATCAGTCATGTTATAATTATTTTTTCTTATAGAAAATGTATATTACATTATAAATTATGAAATGATATACTTTATTTTTTAAAATATAACAAATTATTATAAAAAGCATGCATATTTATAACATGACGCGTCAGCCTTATATATGAAAATTTTCTCTCTTTATCATGGCATATTTATAACAAATAATGTTCTTTTAACATACTAATATCATTCTTCTAGATTTTTTAGTAACTTTTTTTGAAATAATATTATTTAACTTCTTGGTAGAAACGAACTTCAAATTAGTCATCTAACACATTGTGGGACTTTAATGATATAAACCAATTCATTTTAGAGTGCACCCCTTCATGCGATTCACCTTTTAAAATGCTTTATGAAACCTTTTTTTTTTTAGTTGGCACATAACATCGCATCAAATGCCTTTATGCAAATAAACCAACATATTTTTTTTTTTCTTTAAGCATAAAAAATTAAATATAGAAACAGCTGTTTCCTGTCAAAGTAAAACGCAGGAAATGCAATTTAAGACTAAGAAGTCAAAAAAGAAAGAAAAATGGGATTTTTCAGAACCTTTACATTTGACAAATTAATTTATTTATTTAGGCATATGTTGTTAAAGGAACAAGCCGTTAGTAAGCTCAATTTTTTTCAATCTCGTTTAGTTAGTCAAACAAAAAAAAAGAAAAAAAGATCTTTTCAAGGTCTTTACATTTGATTAATTTATCTAATTAAGTGATGTATTCATCCGTAATTCTTAAAAACTTTGGAATTTTAAGAATTATAGTCGTAAAACTCGACAGAGGTATTCATTTTATTTATTACAAGAGTTTGTCTGAATTTCTTAATACATATTGAGATTTTCAAACCGAAAAACATGAAATTTCCACGCCAAATCCCATCACTTGACATAATATTTCCAAGAATTCATTTTATTTTAAGTCCTAAAAGTCTTAAAATTTAAAAATTCATATCACCAAAATTTCAGACAATACTAACATGTTAAACAAAATGAGCTCAGTTCATTTATCGAGATTAGTTACTCGATTCGACTCCTTAAAATTCAAGTATTTAAACTTTTAATAATTTTTTATAACTAAATTTGTTAAAATTTTAATTTAACTTATTAATATTAATAAACGATTGAAATTCGTCAAAATTTAAATTTAACTTATTAATATTAATGAACAATGTAAAGTGCAAACTCGCTAATAAATTATTATACTATATATTTCCTTTTACTCTTTGTTAGTCATCTCCATTGAATATCTAACACGTATATAAGGGTGGCCTCGCAGTGCCTGAAGATACACATATATACCTGTTGTGACGGTTTCTAGAGAAGTCGTCAAAAAATGGCGGTGGAGAGTTTCGGTGACATACACGCGCTTCCGGAGGACTGCATAGCCAACGCCCTATCGCTCACGAGCCCTAAGGACGCCTGCCGGCTGTCGGCGGTCGCCTCCACGTTCCGCTCCGCCTCCCAATCCGACGTCGTTTGGGGTCGGTTCCTGCCGTCCGATTATCGTGATCTGATAGCCGGTGCCGTCGACGGCCCTGATGCCCTGCTTTCTAAATTCCGTTCTAAAAAGGACCTGTATCTGCACCTGTGTGATAATCCGATTCTCATCGATGGCGGCCGCAAGGTCGGTTTATTTCCTTTTTTTGGCTGTTTTTAGGATGAAATCGATTGGTATTCATACGATTCTAAGTTCTGATGTGTGCTATATAAATTGTTACATGTGGGCATTTTTTGAAAAAATAAAAATGAAATTGGTCCTGATTTAGCATGGCTGATCAAGTTTGGATTTGTGCCTGATACTATGAGTGTATATGTTTTCCGATCCTTTTGACGTCTCCTGGTTTCTTATTAGTATTCCGTTGAGTCGATTGGCACGTTTAGTTGATATCTTAATTTTCATTTTACATGTTTGTGAAGATTGAAGCATAGATGGTTTTTGTTTGTTTGGACTAAAAAGTATTTCAGAGAATGTGGTGTTGGAGTACCTAAGAACCATTGTTGTGTTGCCAAGATTGTGGATTAAATTTTGGTGTTACCTTCGTAGATTGGATCGAGTTAGTTGTGATTGGGCTGACAGATATAAAGCCAAGAAAATGATGGAGATAACACTGTGTGATGATTGACCCTTCTCTTGATAAATGTTGAAATGGAATATTGTGTAACATAGCAGAAAGGCAATTGCCTTATGACATTGGCAGCTCACAAGTTGTCATTTTTATGGTGATTTCTGTTGTAATCTATGTGTCTGCTCATAAGTTGTCATTTTTATTTTGATTTCTGTTGGAACCTAAATTTATTATCGTCTTTGTTTTCCTTTCTATCCTTTCACCAGTGTTGCTGGGAATGGTAAACGTGTAGATTGATCAGTCTCGATTGAGTTATTTGTAGCATCATGTCATTCCAGGGTTCTGAATTTTTTGCCTGGAGAAGGTATTTATTATCACGGTCTGTCTGATCATTTTCTTTGACATTGTCTAATGTTGAACAGAGCTTTTCATTAGAGAAACACAGTGGAAAGAAATGCTACATGATAGCAGCAAGAGATCTCTACATTGTTTGGAGCGATACTCCTCAATATTGGCAATGGGTCTATCTTCCCGAGTCTAGGTAATTTGAGCCTCCCTCTATTCTTGGTTATTCATTTCGCTGCACGATAAACATAAGAACACTTAAGTTTAAACTAAACTCTCATTTTTCAAACCGGGTTTCTTATATGTGCTAACTCAGTCCATTTGCTTCAGGTTCCCTGAGGTGGCAGAGCTTATTGACGTGTGCTGGTTCGAAATACAAGGCAAAATCAGTACCAAGATGCTTTCGCCCGGCACATCCTACGTGGCGTACCTAGTGTTCACCCTCAAATCGAGCGCTCATGGATTCGAAAACCACCCGGCCGAGGCTTTTGTTGGGTTGACCGGTCAAGCGAGTCAAAGGTGCAGAGTGTTTATAGATCCAGACGGGGCCCACAGGGAGAGGCGCCAAATCGTGCCCCGAAACCTTGGGTCGGCTTATCGTAGGCTGCCTCGTTTGGTGAGAGAACAGATGGTGGAGAGTGCATCTGCCGAGACTGTTGATACGAAGCGCCCAAAAACGAGGGGTGATGGGTGGATGGAAGTTGAGTTGGGAGAGTATTTTGTCGAGGGAGGAGAAGGTGGTGATTTGGAGTTTGGTGTGATGGAGGTGAAGCACGGTAACTGGAAAAAGGGCTTCGTCTTTCAGGGGATTGAGGTCAGGCCGAAAGGCGTGTAAGTAGTTAAAAGTTCGGGTTGAATTTTAGTTAAAGATGGTGGTGATCTTGGTTTTTATTCATGTTGATAGTTACAGTTTTCGAATCATCTGTTGCTGTACCTCTGGTTTTTGGGATGATGATGTTTTTCGCTGCCTATGTGTTTTCCGTCTTTAACATATTTTCATGTTGAGCTTCACGGCTTGTAATGTGTACCTCCATTTTAGTAGTTCAAGTTTTTTTTTTTAGTGGTAACAATTACTAGTTCAAGTTTCTTGATCTATATGTGCTTGTGGTCTTTTTACTTGGGAAAAGAAAATGAAGACATGCTTGTGGTCTTTTTACGACAAGTAATTTTTGCTGCTAACGCAAGAAATTGTGTGAAGAGAGGGAATGAAATCTTAACTAAGAGAAGGGAAAAATAACTAAAATTTGGTTTTGAAAACTTTCATTTCAGCTGGGGAATAAGAGTAGAGGTACAAAATGCAAGTAGTTATGTTTGGCAACATCATCATGTTTCGTGTTTGGATCATTTTGTCTAGAAAAAGCTTGATGTTTTAGTTACTTTTGTTGTTTTGTGGTGCTTAGTGGCGGATCTACATAAGGGTTCCTCTAGAATTTTTTAGTAATACATAATATATAGGAAGATTCGATGCGAGGCAGTGCTCCCACATTCTTTTTCACCTTTGATTTGCACACATTCACATACATCCATGTGGGTGTGTGTGAAATCAAAGGTGAAAAAGCATGTAGGGACATTCAAAGGTGAAAAAGCATGTGCAGCATCGAATTTATCTAGTATATATCAGTGTCCCCACATGCAGCATCGAATTTATCTAGTATATATATGTTATATGTATAAATATATTATTATATTGACATAAAAAAATATATATTATTAATTATTATGCAAAATTATTTCAATATAAAAAAAAAATGTTTAGAATTATTTAATCTTCAATAGTATGTTGGTTTTTAAGTTGTGCAATTTATGCTTATGTTATACTGAACTTCTTGTTTATTTCCTTTTCCCTAAAAAAATACATAAAAAACAAACATTATCCATAAATGTATATATACTACATAGGGATTTGATCAAATGTGTCCTTATTCTTAAAATGAGAATGTGAGACTAAACTATAGTTATTAAATAAGAAACAAGGTGTCTGGTCAAGATTTAATCTCAAAATTTCAGGTCACTTGGACGATCCGATCATTAAATACTACCTCCTATTTTTTTTAAATGTCATTTTGGCTTTATCAACAATTAACCAAATAAATGACGTTTTGGATCTTTTGTACATGTTTTTTCATTATTACCGTCATCTGCTAATAAATACACTACGTCTTTTCATATTCACACTTCATCTTTTCTCAAAACATCGATCTTTATCCTCATTAATCTATATATATATAATTACTAGCTAATAGAATTTAATAAAACCTATTTAATTTTACCTATGTGGCAATTTAACAATTTTCCCTCCAAAAACCATTACATTTTGATGTATTTAATCTTTCATTTAATCATTAAATAATTAATACTCATCACTTCAAAATTACAAAAATTATTTTAAACTTTTGATTAATGACAGTTGACCATATAATGTGTTGACCGTATAATGTGATTAGATGTTATTATTGTTGTTACATTTAATTTTTTTTTTTTTTGAAAATAAAAAATATATTTAAAATTTCTAAATAAATAATAAATAATTCACAAATAAAGACGTACCAAAATGTACATTACATCCAATCAGATAAACGCAATTTAAAAAAAAATTCCAACTCTTTTAATTGTAAATTTGGTCTGCAAAAAAGTGAAGAAAAATAATTAATCATTATATGTACAGACTCACAATAATTTATTTATATCTGTGCAAATGCACAGGTCGAATACTAGTGAGGGTTATTATTGACATAAAAAGATTCTTAATTACTGTGCAACTTCTCAAAACGACACTTATTAAAAATAGGAAGGAGTATAATTTTTCAAAGATCAAATCAATAAGCTAGGGATCTGAGTTAAGGGCTAAAATTTGAACACAATACTTATCAATATAACAGAGATTGACCCTCTAAGTTTCAGATCAAATGGACGAGTACACGATTTATCATGATTTTTTAAAGTTTCTGATGGCACAATGGCTTCAAAAGTCCAAATAGGCAATAAAACTCAACAAGATCGACCAAGGCCTTTCACATCAGACCAAAGATGACCAAAAGTTCCGTTTTTCCACAAGAGTTCACATGAACAGGCAAGATCCATCACTTTATCAAGCAAAATGAATAGATCACATAAATAACCTAGATCCAATCCAAAACTCAAAAGGTCTATTCATATCAATCAATAACACTTAAAAATGAGGGGGTTCAGCCATAAATTACCAGCACCAAGGAATCTACACGTTGGTTGGCCGAAAGAAGGGTTGCAAAGACTTGGACGGCGTGAAGCGCGCGGCCTCGGCTTGTGGGCGTGCAAGCGGGCGCCTGGCTTGATCACGATACCTCGGGGTGTCGTACCCCCGACGAGTGCTTGCGTAGTACCATTTAGGCCTTATGCCTCTTTCATTGTACAAAAAAAAAAAAAGTTGATGTATGTGTAAAAATTATTGGTTTATATTATTTAATTATATTGATAATATCGCTATAGTGAGGTTGAGTTAAAAAAAAAAGTTAAAATGTTTGAATTTTTTTAACAAATTTTATATCAAAGCATCCTCTAATAAATTGTTAGATGGGATTGTGATTTACAGTGTGGAAATGTTGCAAAAGGGATTCAAATATTGTGGGCTGGTAAATTCATCTACGTTTTCCCTCTACTTTTAAGTTTTAATCAATCAACTAGGCCCCACAATTATTATTACTCTACTATTTTTTCTTTCATTACTTTTCAAACAATAAAATCAATTCATTTTAGAATGCATTCACCTTTAAATGCTTTACGAAACCTCCTTTAATAGTATCCTGCCTTTTTTTAGTTGGCACATAACATCGCATCAAACATATTATATTAAGCAGAAAAAAGTTAAATCTAGAAACAGTTGTTTCCGTCAAATAGAAAATGCAATTATATACTTATATTAAAAAGTATACCATTTACCAAATTTAATATAAAAAAAGTCAACAATATTTATTGCATTACTATTTTCGTATTATACAATCTAGAAAAGTCAACTGCATTAAATGTCATACTATTTTGGTACTATAATATTTTATTTATTTAATTAATTTATTTATTTGTTTTATTTTAAAAAGGTAAGTATAATAAAAAGATTTTAATAATAAAAAAATCAAATACGAAATAAAAATATACAGTTTGACTTATTTGATTATATTTGGTATTTGATTATACCAAATATATTCCTATTTAGTATATACATTAAATACTTACTAAAGTATTTATTTGTTTATTTGTCAAAGTTAAGTATAGATTTGTTTATATTATCAAATCATAAAAAAATATTAAATCCATATTGTAAAAAGAAAAAATCATATAATTTTATAACAATTCTACTACACTATTTAACAATATTTTTTTTTATTATATAATAAAATAATAGTTAAATATTATATGGTAAATAACAATAAGTAAAAATGTTACTTTCTCTTATATCAAGGGATAAATTTATATGCTAAAATTAAATTTTTATTAGTATAAATATTTTAGTGAGATAATATATTAATTATTTTACAAGCTAGCCTTAACATGCTCATATTTAATATTTTAAAAGATGAAGAAAAAAAACTTATAATAACTCTATTGATTTTTAGACTTAAACTTTGATTAAAAGAGGTAAAAATTCTAATTTTTTAGACTTAAACGTTGATTAACACCATAGATTGAGAGTTTATATTCAATAAAATTCCTAATTGTAATAAAAAAATTAATTTTTGCTATATTTTAGAATATCTTTAAATTCATTATAAAAAACGAAAAAAAACTACAATGAAAAAAGCAAGTCAGCTACATATCGATTTGTTGTACTCCTCAAATCACATTTATAATTTGGCTACAAGGAAAGGAAACTCATTGATTAAATATTATTTTGTCAGTAGTCTTAATGTACAAGAGACTTTAAG
Source organism: Striga asiatica (assembly GCA_008636005.1). Lineage (NCBI taxonomy): Eukaryota > Viridiplantae > Streptophyta > Magnoliopsida > Lamiales > Orobanchaceae > Striga > Striga asiatica. Next base: position 937,448 of record BKCP01011737.1, on the reverse strand, counting down.
ACTCCACTTGAATATTATAAACCTTTATTGAACATGGTACAATTTTCTTGCGTATTATAAACTTTTATTGAAGCATCTTATAATATAAGTTTCTCCAAATAAATATATCTCGTGTTTCGCACGGGTCACGTACTATATATATTCCGTATATTTTTCTTTGTTCATGTATATAATTATAAGCCTGAATAAATAGACTTAAAATTGTGCACCCGAGAATCGCACGGGCTCTTTACTAGTGAAGACTAATAAGNAAAAGAATTTTCAGGACCTTTATACGTTTCAGGACCAACTCATTAATAAATATACATATTTCCTTTTCTCTTTGATAATGTATTTTCGTTGAATATCACTGTCACACATGTACAAAATACATGCAAAGGATACATACAATAATATATAAAGGGTGGCCCCCTTCTTTGTACCCAAAAAAAAGGTGGCCTCGCAGTGTGTGAACTTCACTGCTAGCTCGTTTCCTAGAGAAGCTTTCTTGAGAAGGTTGTGAAAAAATGTCGTTTGAGAGTTTCGGTGACATTCACGCGCTTCCGGAGGGCTGCATAGCCAACGTCCTCTCGCTCACGAGCCCTAAGGACGCCTGCCGGCTGTCAGCCGTCGCCTCCACGTTCGGCTCCGCCTCCCAATCCGACGTCGTTTGGTGTCGGTTCCTGCCGTCCAATTATTGCGATCTGATACCCGGCGCCGTCGACGACCCCGATGCCCTGCTTTCTCAATTCCGTTCTAAAAAGGACCTGTATCTGTACCTGTGTGATAATCCGATTCTCATCGATGGCGGCCGCAAGGTCGGTTTATTTCCTTTTTTTGGCTGTTTTTAGGATGAAATCGATTGGTATTCATACGATTCTAAGTTCTGATGTGTGCTATATAAATTGTTACATGTGGGCATTTTTTGAAAAAATAAAAATGAAATTGGTCCTGATTTAGCATGGCTGATCAAGTTTGAATTTATACCTGATACTATGAGTGTATATGTTTTCCTATCCTTTTGACTGTCTGCTGGTTTCTTATTAGTTTTCGATTCGCACGTTTGTTTGTTTGTGGGTGTCCGGACTCCCGATTATGCTGGTATTAGTGTTTCCTTCTTAGATTGCATTGAGTTACTTGTGATTAGACTGACAGATTGAAAGCCAATAAAATATCACTGTGTGATGAGGATTGACCCTTCTCTTGATAAATGTTGAAATGGAATATTGTGTAACATAGCAGAAATGCATAATTGCCTGACATTTGCAGCTCACAAGTAAGTTGTCATTTTTATACAGATTTCTGTTGGAATCTAGGTATCAGCTCACATGTTTTCATTTTTCCCGAGTCTAGGTAACTTGAGCCTCCCTCTATTTCTTGGTTGTTACAACTTACAAATCAGCTCCCCTTGCAGCTTTGTGTTAATCAGTCGTGGTCTTGTCACTCATTTCGCTGCACGATAAACATAACAACACTCTCAGTTTGAACTAAACACTCATTTTTCGAACCGGGTTTCTTGTTGGGAAAATGTTGGACCGGGTTTCCTCCAATATCGGTACAATTACAATGCTTTGAGTTCATTCAAAAAAAATATACAGGTCATGTAAGAATTAGACCCAATAAAATTATATATACTGGACTTGCCGCTGATGTGGCAGCATGAAAAAGAGAGTGGGTATACCTTTAAGTCTATTTTAGACCTAAGAGACCTGTTAATTTTGTTACTTTTATATATTTTTGTCCATGTCATCTAAAGACTTAGGTCTACTTACATGTCACGGAAGCAAAATTAGATTATGCTCTAACTCAGTCCATTTGCTTCAGGTTCCCTGAGGTTGCAGAGCTTCTTGCTGTGTGCTGGTTTGAGATACGAGGCAAAATTAGTACCAAGATGCTTTCGCCCGGCACATGCTACGTGGCATACGTAGTTTTCACCCTCAAATCGAACGCTGATGGATTCAAAAACAACCCGACCGAGGCTTTTGTGGAGTTGACCGGTCATGCGAGTCAAAGGCACTGCGTGTTTATAGATTCGGACGAGATGGTGGAGATTGCATCTGCGGAGACTGCTGATGATACCAAGCACCCGAAACCGAGGGGTGATGGGTGGATGGAATTAGAGTGGGAGAGTATTTTGTCGAGGGAGGAGAAGATGCTGATCTAGAATTTGGCGTGATGAGGGTGAAGAACAGTAACTGGAAAAGAGGCTTCGTTATTCAGGGGATTGAGGTCAGGCCCAAAGCCGTGAGTAGTTAAAGTTCGGCAGGAATTTAGTTAAAGATGGTGAGCTTGGCTTATTTCTTATTGATAGTTATAATTTTCGAATCTTCTGTTGTTGTACCTTCGCTGCCTGTGTTGTCCAGTCTTTAACATTTCGTATGTTGATCCGTTTCGTGTGAAGGAGATTATTGATATTACTTGAACCTGGTGTGGGTAATACTGATGAATGTTGGAACCGAAGTTGGTAAATTCACCCTACTTTTATGCTGTTCTTGAGTCCACTTCATAATCTTCTGAGTTTCTACCTGGAAAATAGAATTGGGAATAGTGTAATGCAGTTGGAGTGCTCGCCAAAATACTTAATTGAGTCGGGATGCTTGGATGCAAATTTTTTTTTTTTTATTGGATTTTTTGGTTTAGTTCGATTAATTTTGAAAAAGATGGTATGGTTAGTTTTTAATGGATATATTAAATAATATTTAAAATAAATATTAAATTTGATTTGATGTAAAAGTATGGTTAATTTTTTAATGGATATATTAAATAATATTTAAAATAAATATTAAATTTAAAAAAGATGGTATGATTAGTTCTTAATGGATATATTAAATAATATTTAAAATAAATATTAAATTTGATTTGATGTAAAAGTATTGAAAGAAATGATTTGAAGTGATTGTTAGTTAGAATTATGCGAGTGGATGAATAGTAAATTAAAGTTGATATGATGTTGATGTGTAAGATTGATTGATTATATTATTTTATAATAATGATAATATTGATGAGAATGGAATTGAATTAAGTTGCATTAAAAAAAAAATAATTGAGTTAAAAACTAAAAATTTGTTACATCTTGACAGTTCAGTACACTGAAAATTTTACACACAATCTCGAAAAATGTCGACAGTTCAGTACACTCAAAAACTTGCACTCAAAACCTCTCAAAAAATTGGAATTCTACCGCAACTCATTGTTCACAAATTTTTATTGCCAATTCAGTACACTCACAAACTTAATGGCCAAGGAAAGCCAAACATGGAATAGTAGACTTGCACAAGTTGAAACCAAACTGGAAACATAAAGAACTGCCAATCATAAATTGAGATCAAACATGAAACAATAAGCTTTTTCCAGAATAAAATGATCCAAACACAGTACAAGCTGTGAAGCTCATACACATTATTTATTCACATATCACACAAAAGCATTACCCCCTTACAAACCCAAAATCCAGTACACCAAACACCAAAACACACTAAGAAGAGGAGCTAGAAACTATATACATGCTTATACAGAATCAGGCATTGACGATTGTGCCCCCATTCGGGTGGAGCACCTGTCCCGTTATGTAAGACGAGTCGACATTGGAGGCAAGAAAAACGTACGAGGGGGCCACCTCAATAGGCTGCCCTGCCCTCTTCATTGGGACTTGCTTACCAAAATTCGAGCTTTCATCCTCCGTGAATGAGGCCGGTATAAGTGGGGTCCATATGGGTCCAGGGGCAACCCCGTTGACTCTTATGCCACGGTCAACCAGCTGAAGGGAGAGGCCACGTGTGAAAGCTACAATTGCACCTTTTGTGGCCGTGTAGTCGAGCAGCTTCGCGTTTCCCTTGTACGCGTTGACTGAGGTCGTGTTGATTATCGACCCGCCTTCCTTCATGTGCTTCAGCGCGTGCCTGCACTCAAATTTGAATTTAAAAGACTTATTCCCGTTATGTTGATCAAGTTTTATTGGGTCTACTATATCAATATTTTTTAACAATTCAAGTATAAAGTTTTATTTAGGCAAGTATATATATCAATATATATTTCATTAGTATAACTATGCATGCACCTGGTGGTGAAGAAGTATGAGAAAATATTGGTCCGAAAAACCCTCTCGAGCCTAGGCTCGTCGATCTCCTCCACGGAGCCGGCCTCATACTGCTCGGCCGCATTATTGACGAGAATATCGATTTTGCCGCCAAAAGCGGCGGCCACCTCCTCCACGACCCGCCTGCAGTTTTCGTCAAAACCGAGATCAGCGGGCACGGCAAACGGGTCCTTAGCCCCTTCATGCTTAGCCTTCCTCAACATCTCTAATGTATCGTTTGCATCCTTGTCCTCGTGGCCCTTGACGTACGTGAATGCCACGCTGGCGCCTTCGAGGGCGAAGCAGTGGCACACGGCCCGCCCAATGCCCGAGTCGCCTCCGCTCACTAGGGCAAACTTCCCCTGCATAATCGAAAGAAATTATACGGCATGACCAAACAATTTTAACAGTGAGTCTTGTTTGTTGACAAAGACACAATAATATAGTAATCATTGATTGAAAGTGATGAGAGTTCAATTAATAGACCATAGATTTGAATTGAAAATTTGTATCCAGTGTAAAAAAAATATCCGGCAAGACAAAACCAAAAGATTTAACAAAATAATTTTGTTTCAAACCAATTTGAAGAAAAGGCGTACCACGAGCTTATTAGAGGCCTTGTACTCTTGCGCGGTGGCTCGAGGGGTTGGGTCCATTAGATGCTCCTTTCCGGGCTGGGTGTCCTGTTTCTGAGGGGGGAATTGTTGGGCCATTGTTCTTTTCACCAAATTGTTGGGCCTTTTGGAGCTACAAAAGGAAGTTACTATCAATTGATTGAAATGAGATTTGCTTGTTAATAAAGGGTTGTAATAAGGGAGATGAGAGCTAAGAGCTAAACATGTTCTTACAGACAAAACTAGTTTTGTGGAGATGAACATTGACTGTGCATGTAAAGAGGAGTTTTTGATGGATTTTATAGTTGGCTTGAACGTGGCATTGGAGGAACACGTGGCGAGAAATGAGGTAGTGTGTGTGCTACAAGTACGTACGCGGCGGACACGTCCGAGGAAAGCGACGTCATAGCTGCTTGCCACCGCAAATTTTCTTCGGATTGTTCTTTATCTACACCGCTAAACAAATATGGATATATTTTTGTTCAGAGTAAACAACCAGATGCATAGACTAAGGCCAAAGAATTTCGAGTTAAGATCTATGTTATAAAAGTAAATAAATATATATATTTTTTTTTGCTGACTAAATTGAAATTTAGTTACATTTATTGTTATATTTTGCATGCTTAAACATAAATAACTGAATATATAATAATTAAGGGCTATTCAATNAAATCCCACTCATTTTTAAAATTAATGTGGGGAAAAAATGGGTACATTTTTCATTATTTAAGTATAATAATGTTTACTATTTCTTCATATTAATTTATTATAAATTCATACTAAATAGTAAATAGTATAGAAGTTTATCAAAAATCCTATTTCTTCAAGCTATCCAACGTTATCTTTTATTTTTCACCTTATTAAGCATTTTTAAATGATTATCTAATAGTAATTGATTGAAATAACCGAACTTGTTAAAATTGCACAAACAATTTCTACAATAATAGCAATTTTAAATTTTTAAAACTAATTAATTGATAATTAACAGTCCATATTTGGCGACTCTTTCGTTTAATAGCTCCACATTCGTCGTTACATTAATGCTGAATCCACAATTGCATCTAACCTGAAATACACACAGCCCCCACCCCCACACACCATCATTGTACATTGAGAATTAAAAGTACTTAATTCAAACACAAACCATTACAACCATGCACAGCAGCCTAGCCAATAATATTCCCAAACATCAACAAACCACACAAAACAAAGCATAAGCCATAAACAAACACAACACAGTCACACACACATCATCATTTAAACAGAAAACCCAGCCAACACAACAAAGACAAGATTCCGCCACGTCAGCACCAAGCTGGCGGCCCCGCTGGCAAAGCTTCCCGCGGCCGCTGCAGTCGTGAGTACAATCACGGTCCAGTCATCCTCTGTCCCGACTCCAACCCCAGTGAACCTGGAGTCGTTGAGGGCCCTGGAGGCCCGTGGGGAGTGGGTGTAGTTGGTGAGGACAAGTGTGGCCACGCGGTGGGGCACGCAAACGGGCAGGACGGAGCCGCTACCTGTCGTGGTGGGGTCCACGTGGCACTTGCGCAGGGCGTCGGGGTAGCTGGCGAGTGACGACATGTTGTCGGGGGTGGGCCCCACGGGGCAACGCGTGTCCTCCAGATGGTCGGCTATCTCGTCGGCCACGCACTCCGCGCGGTCGTGCTTCGCGAGGGGCGCCAGGCTGGACGCCTGCCGGAAGCTGTTGATCCCCTGAAGCAGGTTGTCTTCTTCCTTGTCTGTGTTGTGTAATAAATTAATCAACGAAAGTTGGATCTTAGATTCTGAGTCATATGAAAGAATGCATCAAGTAATTTTAGCTCTAATGTTTTAACTTTTCGCCTTTTGGTCTTTTGTCCCGTGATTTAATATGTTTCTGCAATTTGAGGACTGAAAATAAAAATCTATAAATTTGGGAATTTGTTGCAAAAAATGACTGAAATTGCACCAACATCACATGACCAAAATGCGAAATGCTAGAATCTTGGGACTAAATTTGCTATGCTGGTTCACTAAAAATGCAATTTAGTCGTCTGCATACTATTACTAGGCAAACAGTTGTTTTAGAAACTATTTTCTGTGGCTCCAAGAATGATTTCTTGGATCCAAGAACTCATGAGCATGTTTCTTCGAACCGGGGGGATGGTTTATAAAGAAGAACAAAAAGGGCGAGAAAATCATGATCAAATGGGCAAGAATCGAGAGACCAAAATCGAAATCCTTTTCACTGTGTATTGGTACTCTTAGAGGTCAAATGGCCTAAACTAACGTGCATTCTTACTCTAAAGTCTAAACAGAGTATCAAGACCTCGGAAAACCAAAATCATAGGCAAAGAGACACAAGTACACGACCAAGAAATCGATTAACTGATTCTCCATGGCCGATATCAGTCAAGAAACAACGTCTATATAGGATTTCTCAAACGAAGGTTCCAAATATTCATAGGTGAGACTCTAAGACAAGGTTATGATAAAGCTGAGTGAGCCGAATTGAAGTAAAACTCAGAAAAGAAAAAGAAATTTCCTATTCCATTTAATTTATTGCAAATAACCCAGTGAGAAGTTCATTTTGAGTGCAGCCCTCACATATAAATTTCTCCATTTCCGAAATTTCGAATTTTAAATGACAAAATTACTTCTGTGCATGTGAAATAGAAACTACAAAAAGGAGCATGCTTGCAATCGGAGTCCCCCTTACTTTGCAAAATGCTGAATACTTGATATAATTTCGACCAAGAAAAGGACACAAGATCCATATACAAAGAACCGATTTTTATACATATCATCTCCCAATCATTCTAATCACAGATCAAAATTCTTCACAAAATTCCCAAATTTTGCATGGCAGCTAAGCTATTAACATATTAACAGGCAAATTTCTTCACAAAATTCTCGTGTTGAGTTGCAATATCCAGTACAGAGTATCCCACCTGTATATTTTAAAAAATAATTGATTCATTAAAATTTCCATAAAACACTCAACATGCAACTTCACACAGAGAGAGAGAGAGAGAGAGAGAGAGAGAGAGAGAGAACCAGAGAGAGCTGCAGGCACCGACAGCAGGAAGAAGACGGCATTCAGCAGCAGAAGGGTTGCAAGACGAGTCTTCAAAGATCCCATTTTTTCCTACTCAAATTTGAACAGATCAAAATATGTTTATATAAATGCTTGTGCACTATGTAGAATGTAGAAAGCAGAGAATAAGAAATAAAAAAAGATAATGGTGTTAGGTTTTGGTCTCAGTTAGTTGATTATAATCTGAGGGTCTGAAACTGAAAATGGGGAGTTTCAAACTTCGGGAAAATTGAGGATATGAAAGGTTTACACGTTGCGCCCATGCACGCTGTACAGCTCAAGGTTCCCACTTAAATGCCTCACACCTCAACGTACGTTTGCATTTTTGCTTATCACTCATTGGAACTATTTAGGATTTCACCCTTATGCCCTTGGTTCAGATTAAATGCAGTACTTGGTTTTATCGTTTTGGAGGCAATCTGATAAAAACAACATTTTATCATAAGGTTGGACTTATTCAGGGGTGGATGCGTTTTAGATTCAATAATTAAAAATTAATGTGTACTTTATAAGTGTGACGGTCCATCAATTAAAAATTTGGTGTCAATCCAATATTTAAAATATAATATTTTGTACCACTTTCATGTATATTTCATTTTTTTTAATAAATGACACATATACAAATGTTATAGTATTATTTATCGTNATCGATGCAAAATTATTAGATTTACATTATTATTCTTCCCAAATGCGTATATTAGAAGTACCTTAGAGCATCTCCATTGCTCAATGTTGTAGTGACAAATTATATTCAACATCAACACATTTATTAATATCACAACTTTTCATCCTCCAATGTACAATGTGATCACAAATATTGTGATGATATGAAAATAATTAATGTTTACAATGTAGAGAAGAATGTGGTTCATTCACATTCTCCTCCACATTATTCTCCTCCACATTCTAGTTAGCCAATGAAGAGAAGAGAGAGAATTACTATTACCATTTTTAAACTATTTAATTATTTGATTAATTTTATTAATTCATATTAAAATTTTAATATTTGGTAAGTATATTAAAAGTACCTTACCTTTTAGCTACGAGCATTTTCATTGAGAAATCAAAAGTTGCTGTTTTTATCCGGTGAAGGGTTTGTCCCAATCGTTGAAATTGAACTACACTTCGAAACATAGACCCCCTGCAGTTTCTTTTTCCAGAATTAATTGTCAAAATATTATACTTTTGATATATTTTTATTTTTAGTATTAACATGTACCATCATCGTGCACTGACCTCAAGAGATCCACAGACATTTCCCACTGGGCAGCAACTAATTACAACTTCCGATTTCCAAAGCGNAAGTAACAATATGATTTAACATCTTTAACTGCAGGTGTTAGTGACAAAATCTAAACCAGAAACACTTCAAATTTAACACATCAACTTGGATAAAAATTAAAAACAAATGACAAATTGCCAAAAGAAAAATCATAACAGTAATAATAATCTCACATCAGAATTTAGAAGCCCGTCTACCTACGATGTCGATGTGAATCTACGTGATCCCTGTGGATTCGTTTTTCCTTGTCAGCATGTCTCGTTCGCTCATATGATGAATAATCAGTGTCATCTGGCCACTTATCCTGCTTATTGGAATGTGAACGATTATTTTGCTGTTTGTGATGTTTGTAGTGCCGATCTGAACTCGATGACCTTTCCCGCCTAATATGGGAAGAGCCGCGGCGTTTTTTTTCTTCATGATGTCCAAAAAACTCATCCTCAATATCAGAATTATAGCTTCTTTTTCTTCTGGGTGGAGACGGGATCTATTTCAAGAAGACATTTTATGGATTGCATGACAAGTTGGGTTGTTAACACACCGAATGTTCGCGAACAAAAGCTCGTTAATGTTCGACAAAAGCTCATTGGTTTGTTAATCGAGCCGAGTTCGAACAGAAAATTAGGCTCGTTTAATAATCAAACGAACACGAGCTCGTTGGCGAACGTTCGATAATGTTCGCGAACATTAATTTAATAATATAATTTCTTTTATTTTATATATGTACATGATATTTTGAATAAAGAATCTAAAATATAAAAATATTTTTATTTTCGAGTTCGAATGAACAAATTTCGAGTTAATCAAACATATTTAAAAAGTTTGTGCCCTAAATTATTCGAACACGAACGAACTCGAACTTTGACGAACAATTAAGCGAACGAGCTCGAACACGATTTTTTGCTCAAAAATAAACGAACAAACACGAGCTCGAAACGCCGAAGCTCGGCTCGTTAGGTTCGATTACAACACTAATGACAAGCACACAAACAAATTCAAAAATTCAAAATTTGAAAAGGATATGTTTCATTGTTCAACTCTTATATTTTCTGAATATATATGTTACCTGAAAACGTGACATGTATCTTCCTTCGGGCGGAGGTGGAATGCCGAGCCTTTTCAAATCATCAAATGGAATCTGTCTCCTATTCTCAACAAAAGAGTTAACAGAAAGAAGCAATAATCTCATGAACACCAAGAATATTTGTATATTTATGTATTGATGATGATTTCTAAACCAAGTACTAAAATACTACGGTTATCTATGATCTCTGCCTCTCTGTGTGAGGAGAGAATATAAAATAGACTTACTCAAATATGAATGTGTCCACAATTATTCAATTTACACCATTCTCAAAAAAAAAAGCAGATAATATTATTTAGCATACAAGTAGAAGTTCACAGAGAGAGAGAGAGAGAGAGAGAAGAACATACAGTGGAGCTCTAAATGGTCTGTCTCGTCCTCCAAATCTTAGTTGTCCCGACTCTTTCTTTCCACCGAGACCGCCACCTGTCAAACACAATTATGCTATGCAACCCACAGCAAATAGACATTGTGAAGTAAAAAGGGTTGCTTACCAAGCCTTCTTGGAATCCAACCAGGCATCAACTGCTGCCGATTATAATCAACTATGATTTCCGAATCGTCAATATANTATATGAAGATACAATGTTCTTTGACTGCAAATTGAAATTCAGCAATTTTATGGGGTGGTGGCAAAGATTTTTTTTTTTTTTTATAAAAAAAAACATGGAAGTAAATATTGTAATATCTTCAATAATAAATTCTTTTAACTTATCATTGGTAAAGTCCTGAAATAGTGGTACTCTTAGATTAATTTCCAAGAGTACTTTATCATCTTTAGCAATCATGGGACTCCACCGAGTCCAGTTACTACTATCTTCCAGCGCAATCTTGTATATAGCATTCTCGACTAAAACACAGTTTGGGGCATATGAATATAAAAAAGAATGGTTAAATTACTTGATAGGCGATACAGAAGAACATGCAACAAGTTATGGGCTTCATATGAAATTGAATGACCATATGATATACCACCAACAGACTGCATCTACATGCTAAAATTAAGAGTTACGTAAAGATGATGAGTATCCTTTTCTTGGTCAACTACAGTGAAGGACATGCAACAAATTATGGACATCAAATGAAATTGAATGACCATATAACCCGATCATAGGTTGCATCAGACCAAACATACTTAACCTAAGAGTTGTATAATAATGTGCCATTAACAAAAGAAGACCTTCCATGGTATGGGTAGTACCAATCAATTCCAAATTAAACTTGTCAATAATAAAGCTCCAGGATCTTCCACACGGCCAGTGGTGATTTTAATTGACCGAAATTCCAACACAAAAATATAGGATATTGAAAAACCAAATTCCCCAATAAAAATTTTAGAAAGACCAATTTTAATAGGATCTTCTTTCCCAGGAAGTTTATGATCGCACAATAAAATCAAGGGAGCAAATCAAAGAAAAAAAGGTAAGACAACACAATAAAATTTATAAAGGGCAAAGTTCGGACACCTTGTATGCTCGACGCATCTCCTTCTCTGATTCAAACTCAACAAATGCATAACCACGTGAGGCGCCTGTCACTGCATAAAAATAATTATACTAAACCTGGATAGAGTGCCTTGTCATAAGAAAAGATATGATAGAGTGCCTTGTCGTAAGAACTGAAACACCCATTAAAATTGCATTGATACAACATAATGGAGGTTCTAAAATCGCACAACTGCCACTTAAAAAAGGTAGATATGTTGCTGTGTGTTATGAATTAAATTTCTATGCCCAACAAAACAATCAGTAATTCTCGTTTTCTTTTTTTGGCGAGAGCACTGATATAAAACCAGCTTCACCTATTGCACTCTGTACCCTATCCTTTTGATAATGCGCAAACTAGGATCTCCGGTGTTACACATGGCGGGCTATGAAAGGTGATTGTCTGAGCTTATAAGATCTAGAACACATGTATACAGCTTGTGAGTTTTCTTTTCAAAAGGTTTCAGTAAATTTCGATAAGCTCGTTTATTTTGACCATTTAATTTAAACATGTCATCACTGGTGTCTGAAAGATTTGTCATCTTAACAACTTATAAGCTCTTACATCACATTCCCTCGAAATCACTTCATGTGTTCTCTCTGCCTATTACTCTCAGCTGGCATCTAACAACCATGAACTTTGCAGGTCGTTAACCAAAATTAGAATGATCTCATGCAAAACAATTAAACCGACTACCCACCAGCAACTGAACTAACTACCAATATAAAGAATGTCACAGAGGAATTCAGAGCTATGGTGCAGATTGCAAAAGGCACAACTATACTAACCACTGCATTTACAATCTCTAGGTCTCGTCACAGCCTATTTTTACGAAATGGAAAGATAAACTTGACAATTATTTGAAATTCTACCTAACAACAAGCTTGTTCTTATTGAGACAACCAAAAGAAACCAGATATATTTTCTTAAACTTAAANTATACCTATGTGCCTGACCAGACGCAAGTTCTTCACCCTCCCATACTTGTCCATGGCCTAATAAACCACCAGAAAAATCAGAAATACCATAAAACACCACATTACTATCTCAAGTTCTAAACACACACACACACAGACAAAGGCAACTCGGACATATTACACGCACAAACAACAGCGTACGCATACATCGCGAAGAGTGTCCTCGGTGGTGAGATGAGAGAGGCGACCGACGAAGAGAGTGCAGTAAGGGTCCCCAATTACTTTCGGGTCGCCAAACGGGTCGTCTGCGAGAAATTGAAAGTTGGGGTTTTCAGTGAAAAGAGGCAATAAACCCTAATTCGCAACAAATTATGAAGGGATGAGAGGAGAAAGTAGGAGCAGCAGTTACATAGGGCAGCGTTGGAGCAGAGAAGGGCTCTGTAGACGGCGTTGTCGTGGGGAAGGATGTCGGTGCCGTCGATGCTGCCGGCTTGAATCGGGTGGTACTCCTCGGCGTAGAACACCGAATTTACGTTGGCGCGGCTCATTTTCAGGCAAAAAAAAGTGTGTCCTCTTGGACCTCTTCACATTCTACCGCCATAGACTGTCGCGATTTAGCTGAAAAATACTTCGTATGTTCATAGCAGAAAAGCCTAGCGAACAGTTGAAAAGTAGCTCATAAAATAATAATGTTAAAGTAGTCTCACGATTAGACGGATGAAAAGAAAAAATTATCCAATAATCTATCTATCATTATATAAAAAGAATAACCTTTTTACAAATTTAGAAACTTTTTCCCGCCAAAATCATTAAATATATCCTATATATAGTAATTGTTGGACAAATCTGAATAGGCAAAAAAATCCGTTCATTAATTGTGTAAAGATTTGTTTCTCTTTTCCCTGTTTCTTAGTTTATCGTTTTAACAATAAATATTTTTTTTACTTTTTCCTATTTTTAGTATAATTCTACACGAGCTTATCTCTTCTGTTACAAAATTTCATTGCATAGTGTTTAAAAAATCTCATCTCTTATCTATACAGATTTGAAAAAATAAAATAAAATAGAAATCAATTCATAATTATTACTAGAAATCCATTATCTTTAAAAAGAAAAAATAAAATAAAATAAAAACCAATTCATAATTACTACTATAAATCCATTATCTACTTTAAGAAACTAATTTTCATCGGTCTAATTACTAATGTTTTTACAAATATTCTAAGCTAACCATACAAAAAAGTATAATGATAATTTTGAAATGGTGTGTAATCAAATTTTTTTATATTCTCTTATACAAAATCATTTTACACTGTTTGATCCCGAATCTTTAATTTATAATTATTAAGTATTGTTTATCCTCCTCTTTTATTTATAATTATTTTTTTCTTCCTCTTTTTAAATACGATCAATAATAGTTTTCACTTCCGCCATTGACTCAAACTCGAGATCTATTTATAATATTGCTATTTTAATATTGTTCCCGTGCATCGCACGGGGTACACACTAGTTTTTTGTAAATCCCTAATCACTTTTACAACTTCCTTATCGGTTTCTAGTGTTTTTTTGTTCCTTCCCTAATACAATATTCTCTTTCCTATTCACTTCCCATATATATATTAATATTATTATTATTCATTTATTTGCTTAAAAATCATAAAAAAGAAAATCAGATCTCATCTCTCTTTTTCTCTGAATTCCATTGAGATCTCTCTCTCAATTCGCTTCTCGCAATTCATTTGAATTACATCGCTCTCAATTCACTTCTCTCAATTCCCTGGTGCCTATTGGTGTTAATATTAATTAAACTAAAATTAGGAAATCTGATTTGGAATTGGTTCTGTTCGATCTGCATACACATCTGGGATTTCGTTTTGTCCGTTCGAAAAAATTCTGGGAATTGAACCCCTTCTAGTCCGATCTTCCGTCCTACACCACGACGCCGCTGCCAGCGATTGTCGCTACAGAGGCTGGTGTTGTAAATATTTTTCCAGAGTAGAATCGAAAGATTCGGACACCGGGTCGTGTCTCACGAGGAAGGTTAGTCAGAATACTCTGCACGTTTATTCAAACACAAATAAAAGAAATAAAATTCCTAAACATTCTAATTCAAATTTTGATTTGATTTTTGATTATTAACTACTGAGATTTAAGCTAAGCAAATTACAACAGCAAATTAACACGTAGAACAATCAGGATTTAAGAAGCTAGGGAGTCGGGAATATCCGTTTTGGTTCGAAAGTGCAATTATCAAGCAAGAGATTGTTCGGTTTAGTGATTTGACTAACCGGTTCGTTCAAGTACCCATTCTCAATAACTTTTCGTAACAAAAGAACGAACTTAAACGACAAGTTAACAAGTCATTTAACACCTAGGCAAACAATTACGAAAAAGCCTAGTTTATACGAGCCTATTTCGACCGACTCCTCCCCTTTCGGTTCTAAGAGTCGATTAAAGAGGGCTAGAAGGTGTTTAATCCACTAGTCAGTTTAAATTAACCAACATCACACAAGAATATATCGAACTCAATTGAAAACAATTGGGGATTGAACTGTCACCCTTCAACAATTCTCAATATTCGAGCCCGACAATTGAAAAACCCTAGAAAAAGATCAAATCGTACAAATAGAACAATCACGAATATGATAATCGCAAACGAATTCAAAACATCAATCCCCTATCCCTAGCATAAAGATTTAGCCACTCATATTTGAATTATCAACGCAAACTACCATAATCAAAGTCAACATATCCATGGATTAGATGTATAGAAAAACTTACGGATAATGGTAATTGAATGATGAATCCGATAAACAAGATTAATCTGAAATCATTAGCAAAATCAGAGTTCAAATTCTTGTTCTACGATGAAAAATATGAAGAAAAGTGAAAAGAACGATAGAATGAAAGATGGGGTAGGGTTTTCTGTGTTCGTCGAATGAGAGATGTTCTGTTTAGTCGCAATCTCGATCATATATATATAACTAGGCTCGTCACGGCGTGGAGTAGAGTGGCACAGCGCGGAGGACTCCTCTGGTGCGGCGCGGCAGGGTGGACACGGTGCGACAAGGTAGGGCGCCGCGGCGCGGGACTTCATCACGGCGCGGGAGGAGAAAATCTGGGAACGAGCATCGCGACGCGGGGTTCCTTCACGACGCGTCAGGGCTGATCATCGCAGCGCGGAACTGACACGGCACGGGGCCTGGAACATTTGAAGTCGTAGCCCACCTCGTGGCACAGGTGCGGCGCGGCGCGGACGCTGGGACGGCAGGCACCTGGGCAACTCGTGGTCCATGTCGCACGACCTTACACTTTGGGCTCGTTTACGCTCGTTCGGACACGGAATTTGATTCTGTTTTTTCCTATGTATTCCCAACGAACTCCTCTACAAATTAAGCTCGCCCAAAATATTTTTCTCCTTCAATTTAAAATAAGCGAGGCTTTGGCCTGCACACCACAAACGAACACGAAAGCGGAGAAAACCGAGAAACGACCGAAAAATACAGAAAGACACCAAAGAGAGGAAAACACGCGATAATATACAAAACGAACTAAAAACGAATGGAAAGACCTAAAACGGGGGAAAAAGAAATAAAAAATAAGAAGGAAAAATGCAACCAAAATGGGACAAACAGCTGGCCGTTGAAAATCGCGACGCGGAGCGCCGCTGCTGCTGGACGGCCCCATCGCGCAGCCAACCGCCAGATGTTGCGTCTGTCGAAGGGCCTAGTTGCGTGCTCGTCGCTCCTCTATGGCCGCTCACTCTTGGACCAGAGCAACGCCGGAAATCCGAGCTCGGAGCTCGCAGGTCCGCCATTAATGGCGGACGAACATTAAAAAAAAATATGAGATTCCGGCGAGAAGCCGCCTACCTGGGGCGGCGATGGCTTGCCGGAGGTCGGACGCAGCGGCAAACGCGAAACGGCGACGGGCAAAGGTTGAACTGACGGGAGAAAAGGAAAAATAGGGCTTGGCCTGTTTTCGAAAATTTGATGAATAGTAGGGGCTAATTCACAATTTCTTAAACACTGGTTTATTCTAATTTGGCCACTGGGGTCAATTTGCGATTTTGAAAATTTTAAGTAATTACAATTTGGCTCTTGGGGCCTATTTATAATTTTCAAAACTGGCCTGGGGCCTTTGTGTAATTTCTGAATGCCTAGGGCTTGTTTGTTATTTTTGGAAAGTACTAATTTTATACAATATTAGCAGCAACCTTATGCAATATTAATACTCATTTTATAATAGTTAGTACCTACTCTATAGAAAGACAAATAAAATGATATGAAAGTTTTAAGGAAGTTGTAATATTTAAACCGTTAAAAAAAAATTAAAAAAAAATTGATACCAGTTTTTCTACACATTAATATCAATCTTATGCAATATTAGTACGCGTTTTATAGTAGTTAGTACCTACTCCGTAAAAATAAAAAAACTGATGTGAATGTTTTAAAGAAGTTATGTTTTTCAAACTGAAACAAGTTTTTCTTCACATTAGTACCAACCTTATGCAATATTTGTACTCCTTTTATAGTGATTAGTACCTACTTTGTAGAAAAAAAATGATGTGAAAGTTTTAAGTTATGTTTAGTAAAATGGTACCAGCTTTACTACAAATGTACAAATAGTTATTCTACGCAGTACCTGTTTTTAATTAATTATTACCTACATTGGTCAGCAAAAATGAATTAATCAATTTTGGTCAACATTTGTGAAATTAGTACCAACCCTAGAGTTAGATAGTATTCATTAAATGGTGTTTTAGTACCAGATATCGAATATTCAGTACCAACTCCGACAAACATTAAAAAAAAAACACCAAATGTCGGTCTTAAATGATGTTTATATGACTCGAAATCACTTGCCTGTTAGTTTCTATGAGATTTAAAATATTTTTAATTAAGTTTCATCACAAATTGGTTATAAACTCAATACACTAATGAGCAAACACTACTAATACACTTCATCTCATTTGAGTGATACACTTCATTTCATTGAATGTTCATGCATGACTATTATAAGTTCTACCTATATATTTTAAATTTCACTATTTTCAACCAAATCACGCGTGAGTGATCCACGGGGCCTGGTAGACATGACGGATCGATTAAATCACAATTAATAAATTGGTACCAGTTTTATAACAAATAATACCACTTTTTCATCTATGCAGTACCAGTTAATGATCAATTAGTACCTACTTTGTACAAAGAACAAAAAATTGATTACTTCAATTTTGGTCCAACATTTGCAAAATTAGTACCAGACCTAGAGGAAGATAGTACCGCAAATATGGTGTTTTAGTACAAGATATCAGGTCTTCAGTACCCACTCCGACGAACATAAAAAACACTGAATTTCGGTCTCAAATGATGTTTATATGACCCATTATCACTCTCACATTAGTTTTTATGAGATTTAAAATGTGTTTAATTAATTTTAATCGTAAAATGATCATGAACTCAACACACTAATGAGAAAACACTATTAATACACTTCATCTCATACAATCATCATACATGACTACTCCAAATTCTATCTATATGTTTTAACTTCCACTATTTCTTATCCAAATCATGTGTGAACGATCCACGTGTCATAGTAGACATGAAAGATTAGAGAAATCACGATTCTCAAAAAGTACCTGTATTAGCCTATATAGTACCGCTTCTTCAACGTGGTACCTGTTTTTGATCGATTAGTACCAACTTTTGGTCAAAGAAAATAGATTATTCAATTGTGGTCAACATTTGCAATAATTGGTACCAGACCTAGAGTAAGGTAGTACCATCTTTCGGTGTTTTAGTACCAAATATTGGGTCTATAGTATCACTTATAATGTACACATAAAAACACCGAATTTCAGTCTCAAATGATGTTTATATGACCAATAATCACTCTCACGTTATTTTCTATGAGATTTAAAATGTTTTAAATTGAGTTTAATCGTAAAATGGTCATGAACTCGACAAACTAATGAGAAATCACTACTAATACACTTTTTTCATTGAATGACACACTTCATCTCATAGAGTCATCATATATGACTACTCTAAATTCTATCTATATGTTTTAACTTTCACTATTTCTCAACCAAATCACGCATGAACGATCCACGTGGCATGGTGGACATGGAGGATTAAGGAAAATCACGATTACTAAAATGGTACCTGTTTTGACAGAAATAGTACCACTTCTTCTTCTGCGTAGTACCTGTTTTTAATCAATTGGTACCTACTTTTGGTCAGCGAAAATGGATTACTTCAATTTTGGTCAACATTTGCAAAAATTGGTACCTGACCTAGAGTAAGATAGTACCAGATTTTGGTGTTTTAGTACCAGATATCGGGTCTTTAGTACCAACTCCGAAGAACATAAAAAAACACAGAATTTTCGTCTCAAATGACGTTTATATGACCCATTATCACTCTCACATTAGTTTCTATGAGATTTAAAATGTGTTTCATTAAGTTTAATCGCAAATTAGTTATGAACTCAACGCACTAATGAAAAACACTACTGATACACTTCATCTCATTAAAAGACACACTTCATCTCATTGAATGATCATACATGACAACTCCAAATTCTACCTATATGTTTTAACTTCCACTATTTCTCAACCAAATCACGCGTGAACGATCCACGTGGCATGGTAGACACTAGACATGGAGGATTAAAGAATCACAATTACTAAAATGGTACCAGTTTTGACAGAAATAGTACCATTTCTTCTTCTACGTAGTACCAGTTGTTAATCAATTAGTATCTACTTTTGGTCAGCAAAAATGGATTACTTCAGTTTTGGTCAACATTTGCAAAAATTGGTGCCAGACCTAGAGTAAGATAGTACCAACTTTTGGTGTTTTAGTACCAGATATCGGGTCTTTAGTACCAACTCCAACGAACATAAAAAAACACTGAATTTCGGTCTCAAATGATGTTTATATGACCCATTATCACTCTCACATTAGTTTCTATGAGATTTAAAATGTGTTTAGTTAAGTTTAATCACAAATTGGTCACGAACTCAATACACTAATGAAAAAACACTACTTCATACACTTCAACTAATTAACTGGTATCAGTTTTGACGGATATAATACCGCTTTTTCTTCTACGAAGTACCTGTTATTGATCAATCAGTACCAGCTTTCTGAAATGAAAATGTAATACACCGATTAAAACTTCACACAACTATTACATATATTGCAGTATAAAATGTCAGTATATTGTACAAAAAATATTACTCATAAAGTGTCATTTACTACCCACTCTTTGGAATGAAAATGAGTACACAAGTATGAACGAGATTGTATTTTCGGATGGCAAACTGCTGATTCCCTTTGTATAACGATGCATATACTCTCCATTCACAATCCGCATCGCCAAAACAAACGATGACCTTCTGCTTGTCATTTTTTCGATACTTAAAAGACTGCTTGTTTTCAATCACATAGTTTTTGACACTCTTTCGAAATTCGTCGGCCCCACTGAATATCTGCCCCTCTCCTTTGATGCAAGATCTCCAAAAATCGATCGATTTATCTTGCAACAACTCATCTTCTCCCTCCGAGAAATCATTAGACTGTACGTTTTCTCTGCGTTCATGACAAAATAATACAAATATTTATAAATAATAGAACTAGTTAAAAATTTAATGAACTAGGATATGATACGACTATACCATATTTCAATAATAACTTCATTAATATTATGAAAGCTATATTACCTACTCATGTTCATCGGGATCGATTGAACTCCATCATCCGGTCTTTCATTTCTTTAAATGGCAATTATCTCTACAATTTTTATTTTCTAACAAACATGTAACCGAGTCATGTTCTTCACATCCTCATCATCTAACAAACTAACACTCTTTTTTTCCTTTGGCGCAATATATCATAGCACGACGAATTTGAAATTAACGTTCGGCCACCTCTTTGATATGAGAGTGTACACTTCGTAAAGCGTTGATCCATTGTGCATAGAGAACATAAACAATTCATTCTTGTACGTACAACTCCCTAGTATATCACTTTGTGCCCCTTCCATGTATCTAACAATAATTGGATAAATAAAAAAAAAATTCACATTTTCCAAGAAAATATGGTATAAAACAGTATTAAAGTGGTGCTATATATATACACAAACAGAGGTACAATAATCAATAATAGTTACAATGATCATTTCCACCTTATTTTCTTGTTTTAGGGTGAATAACACATTACATAACCTAACAATAGCATCAATTTCTTATACATAAACAAGAAATAAGAGATTTTGATCAATTTAATTGATTTAGGGTAAATATGAACAACAATTTTCAAATTCAATCCTTAACAAATTAACCAAATATATACGAATTAAACATGATTTTTGGACTCCAAAATGCTCATATAATACATATATTACATACTACTTCAAATTTTGGCCGGCAAAAGCACGAATGTTGCCGGAAAAAATAAATTTTTGGCCGCACAAATTTGACGTCGGAATCACTTGTTTGGCCGGATTTGTTGTTGCCGGAGTTCTTCTCGCCGGGTTTGGGTCGCCGAAGAGACCGACCTACAAAAAAAAAAAGTGAAGCAGTCGTCGGAAATGGAGGGAGACGGGAGAGAGACGGGAGGGAGATGGAGGGAGATGGTGTGTGGAAGAAGATTGATGTAATAAAATACTATTATGTGTAATGTTGGTGTAAGAGAAAACAACTAAAATAATATGTTAGTTGGTTGTAGTGGGATGATGTAATAAATTATTTTATTTTTGATTTAATTTTAACAGTAGGGAGTTAGGAGGAAGAAAATTAAGGGGGTAGGAAGTTAGGAGGAAGAAAAAAGGGAAATTTTCATGTATACTTACCGATTTTTAGATAATTGCAATATTACCATCCATACCAATTAAATTGTGTATATACCTAAAAGATAAATATTAATTATAATCATGCCTAAAATCAGTTACAAGGTAAATGGAACAACCTTCCATGTTCCTAGCGCGTAATTTCAGGAAATCGGGCAAAGCGTACGAAATTTCACGAAATCTTCATCGCCTATATATATTGTTTTAACATATACTGCAAATATACTGTACATATACCATAATACAGAAAAATCTGGTTCATGTATGGAATGATTATATCTCCAAAATAATATGAGCAATTCTGATCGACATGTGCATCCCATAATTGTATTTGGAGTGGGAAATCAGGTTTTCACGTAATAGAAGAACAAAAAAGAAAAAAATATAATAGATAGAGAAGTATATTTCTTGATCGGAATTATGTTTCCATGTTTATTTTTTTATTTTATATTTTTTGTTCTATCTTTGATCATTCATTAAATGAATTTTTTTAGTTTTAATTGGTATATGTATCGGTTTTTTTAATGGTATATATATAATTATTTTTAATCATTTTTAATGGTATATATATCGTTTTTTAAGGATATATATATCGTTTTTTTTTTTTAAACATTGCTTCTTTGAGAATATACCGAAAATATACTGAATATAAACCCTGACTTTAAATCTTTAACGGTAGAATATACCGAGAATATACTGATAATATACCGTCGAACGTCTTCCTGTTAATGTCATGAGAAAATATACCGAAAATATATTGATAATATACCGAAAATTTTTAACTATTACATACTATCGAACGTCTTCCTATTATCGGCCAGGATGCCGTGGTGGCCGCGGGGCTCGGGAGGACGCGATTCATATACTATACATATACTGTACATATACTCCAAACAAAATCATCCTCCAGAATTGTCAAAATCTATTAAAACTGAAACTACCTGAATTGGATCCGCTTTGCACCCCAAGATTGCAAGTGCTTTCTCCTCCGATCCCTCACAGATATCCTGAAATTTCCTCATGGTAATGACACAACAAGACGTCCAATGATTTTCGGACAATACATGGACCACTTCAAGGGATCTCTCATGTGCCCACGGAAGCCTCGGGCTTTTACTTGTAAAAACAAAAAATCCGCAAAAAGAAAACGAGAATGAGGGCAGGAATCATCAAGTAGCAAATCACCTGCAACAGCGGTGCAAGAATATAGTAATCTCCAGCGAGAGAAAGATTATCGTTGTTTTTCACGCCCAAAAACCCTAGGGCTCTGTCGAAAATGATGGAGAATCGGGAAGGTGAAGATGAATTAGGATGAGTGTGGGACAGCAATAAGACGAAGCCAGAGGGGGAGAGAGAGCGAGACGGAGAGGGAGAGATAGACATTATCTTCACCCGTACAATCAGCAACTTTCAATTAATTATCTCAATTAATTTAAACGGTTAAGTCTTAGATATATTTGCAATATTTTAGACTTATTTTAGTACAATTATAAATATTGATAGAGGGGGTGTATAATTATAATATAATTATAATCTTAAAGTAAGGGGTGCAAATTCCTCAAGAAAAAAAGGCCTACTTGGATAAGAAGTTGCCCAAAAATTATTTATATTATCAAATATCATATTTCTATTTATATTATTTTTTCAAAATAAATAGTTAGCACATTGGCATACAAATTCACGTTTATACTGTCAAATGTCATAATTTTTTTTATGTTATATTTCTTATGTTAAAGTATGTGTATTTATTGAAAATAATATTGACTTAATGATTAGTTTGACCGAACACAAGACCATCCGTTCTAGCTATTGTCTTATATTCCATTATATGTCTAACATAAGGCCGTCTCACCTAATATATATTAATTAGTATTCAATCATGTGTATATTCACATATGTAAATAAAATATTATAAAATTCATATATATAAATATTATATTTGAAATTAATGGGAATATCACATTTTATAGATGTTATCATTTGAGAAATCAATAATACAATTATAAAGTATTTTACTTATGTATAAATCATTATATAGATTACAAAATAAATAATTATTAAGTTGAATGTTATAAATTTAATGTATCATGATTAATAAATTAATTGAAAAAAAAAATATTATAAAAATTTTATTATGATAGCAATTGTTTTACGCAATTTTAAAAAAGTTTGATATGTCATTTAAATTATTAGCTATTTAAAAAAAATAAGTTGATGTGAAAAAAAAAAGATAATATAAATTTCAAAATTCATACTTTGGTATAAAAATTTATATAAGTGAGTAACTTAATAAACCTTTTTAGTGTAAAAATTATAATTAGTTGCTATATTAATTATTATTATATGATATAATAATTAAAAAAAATATTATTACATTTAATTAATGAAAAAATGTAATGGTATAAGAAAATGAGGGGAAAATTTTTAAAAAAAAAAAAGCGTTTGAAAGTTGAAACAAGTAACCCTTTTATTACTACAATATTTTAAAATTCGAAAATGATTCAATTTTTACATATAAAATGATGGGTAGACATGAAAGTTGAAACAAGTAACCATTTTATTAAGGTTAATTTGCTCTGTAAATGTGTAAATAGGTCGAGTTTAACTTGAGCCTTTTAACGAGACTGTTAACCAAATAACTAAATGAGTAAGTAATCGAGTTCGAACAATTCTTTTATCAATATTAACGAGTTGAACTATAGAAAACTATGTAAAAAAAATATTTTCAAGCTTTAACAAGTCAGGCCGAGTTCACTCGTTAACTTAATTAGCTTTCGACATGTCCTGATTTTTTTTTTTTCAAATGTCCCAAACGTACGAACAATCTATTTCGTTTAACAAATCTAAAAATCACAATAATAATAATAATGATAATAAAATAAAGTATGATAATAATGAATAGCCGTTTATATGCGTTACTTTCCGCCAATGGATTCGACCGTTAGAAGAGCACACGTCTCCACAGAGATTACTTTCCTTTTACTATCCGTTACTAAGTCAGTTGACCTTTTCTTCTTGCCCAAAAATCACTCTCAACTCTTATTACACACAAACAAATTTTTTTGTTCTTTTTTGTTGTTAAAAATGGTTGCAAGAACTCCACCAAAGCAGCCGAGGAAGAAAATGGCAGCCATTGCCCCGCACCTCAGCCCAACTCTTCTGAGAGAAACAGTTAGAAAGGTGAATTCATACTTCTTCTTCTTTTTTGGGTGATTTTTTCCTTTTGTTTTCGTTTAATTTGGGATTCTGTGATGATTATTGAAATAAAAAACGGTAATTGAAATAGCTGGTTCAATTGAGACCTGATGATGACGATTGATGACTCGTAATCTTACCATTTATCTTCTGTACAATTATGTTTTTTTAGCAGTTCTTTTCTAAATTATTAGATCTTGTGACATTTACATGAAAAAAAACGGATTTAATTGAGTGATTGCCATTGTAAAGATAATTAGTAGCCATTGTGAAGATAATTAGTATTTGATTGTTGTTTAAATATTCTTTTTTTTAATATGTTTTTATTTTATTTTTTCGGTTTTTGTGTGTGTTTGTGTAGGTGGATAAATGTATGTCTAGATTGCAGGAGCTTCAACACACGGTAACAGGTGGGTCGAAAGTGATTTCGAGCCCTTTGAGAAGTTCTTACAGGACGAATGTCCCTGCTTTCAAACAGGACTTATCGAGGTAGTACTTCAAATCATTTCAAATCCAAATATATATTTGGATCATATGAATGTTGGTTAGATTTAGCAAGTGGTGGTCGTGTAGGAATTTTTTGACTCATGATTTTATCTTGAAATGTTAGGAAAACGGGCTTTCGTTTCTTGTGGAAGACTCAAAATTCAAATTTATCTACCAAGCAAAAAGAGAGTATTTAAAAGAATAGTAATGTAATCAATAATAATGATCATAGTTTTAGTCATCAAGCAGAAGTGAAATTACAAGAGTAAAAATTTGAATCTGTCTAATTACTATTGTTTATTACTTTATGAATCGGTTTAGTTTAGTTGCTGAAAATTCAAATTTATCAACCAAGCAAAAAGGGAGTATTTAAAAGAATAGTCTATGTAACAAATATTAATGATCATAGTTTAGTCATCAAGCAGAAGTGAAATTACAAGAGTGAAAATTTGAATCTGTCTAATTACTATTGTTTATTACTTTTTGAATTGGTTTATTTTAGTTGCTGAAAATTCAAATTTATCAACCAAGCAAGCAAAAAGAGAGTATTTAAAAAGAATAGTAATGTAATGAATAATAATGATCATAGTTTAGTCATTAAGCAGAAGTGAAATTACAAGAGTGAAAATTTGAATCTGTCTAATTACTATTGTTTATTACTTTATGAAGGATAAGAAATGCTAATAATAATCCCCGACGATCCCCTCCCGGAAAGCTACCGCCGGTAAAAACAGGTTTATTCTCGTCCTTCCTTTTCCGATTACTCGAAATCTAAAGAAAAAGAATACTTTACACATATTTATGTTACTATTATATATTTATATTTTATTGATTGATGTGTATGCTCCAGAGGATTGGCGAAAAATGTCGTTGCCAGCAATGCTGTTAGGCGAGACAATGAGTGAACTCGTTCAAGCAACTCAGTTTGCAAGAAACATTGTTGTTCAGGCAGCAGCAACTCTTCCTAGTAAGATCCGAAAATCATCCGACGACCCGAAAACTCCTCCTCTGGAGAAAAAAAAGCCGATTCGCAACATGAATCTCGAGGACAC
Source organism: Striga asiatica (assembly GCA_008636005.1). Classification (NCBI taxonomy): domain Eukaryota; kingdom Viridiplantae; phylum Streptophyta; class Magnoliopsida; order Lamiales; family Orobanchaceae; genus Striga; species Striga asiatica. The sequence goes on along the minus strand of BKCP01011737.1, from coordinate 911,344 downwards.
GTGGCAGAAGATGCAAGCTCGGAGGAAAAGAGAGAAGAAGAAGCAAACTGTGGTATGGCCAGGGCCAGGTGGGACTTCCCCACGAGCAAAATCCAAAATAAACTTTAAAGAGTGTGACAAAGAAAATTGCAGGTATGTAATAGAAGCTAATCGGGTTTCTCCAAGAAACAGGCCGTGGGCCCGAAAGACTGTCCTTTTCCCGAACCCCATTTTCCATTCATCACTTTCGCCTACACGAGAAAAAGTTCCGGTGATTGCGAGAAGTATTCGGCAAACTCCACATAAGTTTCTGATCAAAAGCCCTCCTTTGAAATCGGCAAACAGGCTCATGATAATCTCGCCACTCAAGGGAAGAAAAAACGGGGAGAATATGATGATGATGAAAGAAATTGAGAAGAGTCGAGAGATTGCTCACAAGTTCTTGATGAAAGGGAAAACAAAAAACGAGTCGGCGGATGGTTTGGGCAAGAAACTGTCACCTCCGCCAGCTAAGCTGAGGAGATCATTTTCTCCGTCAAGGCTTGCAAAAAGGATAGTGTTGTCGCCTATGAAGTTCAGAAGCTCTATGCAAAAGAATGGAGGGTCTACAAATATTTGAAGTTAGAAGCTCTATGCTAAATGGAGGGTGTGAAAATATTTGAAGTTATTATTACTTGATGGTGATTTGTTTTTGTGTAAGGTTGTGGATATTTTTTCTTTATAGTTCACCACTGTGAATTCTGTTATTCATTTGATTGATGAATGTGTTCCATTCATATCCAATATATTCATGATTTCTATGAGTATTCCATTTTGAATTCTGATCTGGAAAGTTGTAGAGACTAATGGAGTGCAAGTGCTTTAAGGAATGGGGCCTTGGGGAAGTTTCAAAGCACAACTAACTGAAAACAGGCTGTGTGGTGTTTTTTGCTCTCTCGCAAACTGACATATCACAAAATGACATAGGAACCAAATTTATGCAAAGCACACAGCCAAAAAAGGCTTACCAGTATAATAAGCAAGCCAGCAAGAAGCCATGCAAAACACTCAAACAAAAGCACCTATAGAACTACAGTAATATAATGAGAAGAAATACACAAGGCATTTTGCAGGAGGGTGTTCTTGATTGTTCGGCCTAAGTGTCTTATGTCACCTATAGAAGAACTCAAAGTGTCTGGATAGTTTTAGTTACACTTAGTTGTTCGGCTAAGGCCAGTCAACAACTTGATTGTTCAAAAACTATAGGGGCTGTGATGACATAGGAACCAAAACACATGCTTACCGTATCTCAACACTATATTGCTGAAATAAATGACAAACTTCCCACAGGGTACTTAAGAAAACTCTCTAGAAGAGAGAGATCATCCATCAATCAGTATAAACAATCAATCCAGCAAGAAGCCATACACAAACACGCAAACAAAAACACCTATATGAAGAAAAAACTACAGTAATGTAATGAGAAAAATACACAAAGCCATTTTCGTAGAAGGATGCATTTTCTTCCTTCCACTAAGACATTAACGAACTCCTTCTATATTTCATGCTCTTCAACTTCAGAGGACTCCACACCAGATTTTTCTTCTGTAAGGCTATCACTGTCGGATGCCTCGGTTTCCACGAACCCGGCCCCTGTGAAGGAGGAGGGCTGCCTCTGAATTTACTACTACTGCTCGCCACACGGCCCATTGGTGTAGTCGGAGATGAAACTCTCGAAGTCCTCCAAACCCTTTGTGGGTCCCACACGAACGATTGCCGCCCCATTACACGATCCGCTTTTGACCTCTGAAGCGGAGTTGCTGCTGTTGGCATATGCAAGCTTGGTTCAGGCCGTAGAGTAGCTATGGAGGATCTTCGTTTGGGAGCTGGGATCTGACTTGGAGGAGGATGAGGTGGCCTAACGGCAATGGAGCCTCGTCTCGGTTTCAAAATTTGTCTCGACTTGTTTGCTCTCAACAGGTTGTTCTCTTTGTCCTCGTTCACGACTGGGAGAAAGGATGATGTGCGGGTTTTGTTTTTTGATGGAAGAGGAGAATGAGATGGGGGCATCATCATCATGTTCGAAATTCTTCTGAGGGGCAGCCTCAATTTCGGAGGAGCTAGTGGTGGTTTCTTATCAGTCGAGGCTGCCTTCTGTGGATGGTGGTTTGTTGCCGATTGAGTCGGTTGAGAAGAAAACGAGGCCAGAGCTCTTGTTTCTTGTTTCAACCTGGTTTTTCTTTCTTCGGCCAATTGGCTTTCGAGATCCCGGACCTGTTTAATAAAAGAGTATATCTCAAGTAATCTCAGATTGAGTGAGGGCTGCTAAATTAAATTAAATTTCTGTCTAGTTCAACCTCTCAGTATCTTGTTGTAATTAATGAAAATTAACATTTTGTACCTTCTCTTGAAGGTTTCTGCAGAGATGTTCTCTAGCAGCAAGCCTCAATTGCAGAGACTGCACATTGTCCTGCAATTTCTTTGTTTCCTTCTCATCTTGTTTTGCCTTTTCAACCTGTTAATGCAAGAAAAGGGAAAAGAGAGGCAAGATAATTATTTTCAGAGTTTAAAAATTCTGCATAATAAAGACTTCCTAGAGGATGGTTCATACGAGTTGCTTGTATTTGAAAAGTTCTGTATGATCCTGCTGTTTCCGGGCAGGTCCATGTTCAACTCCCCTGACACGACTTGCAAAATTTAAGGAGCAAAGAGTTTCTCCAAAGTCAGCAGAGTTCGGGCTGATTTGAACAAACATCAAGGTCTTACAATCTCCTCCTGCAATGGCGTGCATACACAGTTTCAATAGGTGTTACAGAAGGATAGTAGTAAATCCGGTGAGGAATTGAACACTATATCATTTGTTTAAGAGAAATTCCTATAGAACATTCGTTGCATTATTTGAGTGAGTAAGGTTATCTGCGTAACAATAATAATGAAAAACTTTTTTCTAAGCTTAAAAGTGCCAAGGACCTTATTAATCTAACCCTACGGGTAAGAAGTCCAACTAAAATAAGATCTGCATTCTACTTGATGTAAAACAATGGGTCGAGAGCGCATTAAGCATGGCATCTTAAAATATAATATATCAGCTCAGACCTACTTATCATTATTTACTCCAAAAAATAAACTCACCTAGAGAACTCTGCAGCATATGAGTAAGTTTAGAGTTCCTGCAGTCCACAAAACAATTTATTACTACTAAAACAGATTACAGAGTACTAAAAGCACAAACATGTAAGAGAGGTGAACAGGAAAATGCACCTGTAAGGAACATGTGCTGTTTTGGAGGCAAGAGCAGAGATAACATCCCCCAGTGCTGACAATGATTTGTTTATGAATTGTGATTCCTTGAGTCTATCGCCTTCAACTTCGATCCGACCAACACGCTCACTCCCTGCCAAGTCCACCAGCCACAAATGGCTCCTTGTCCTTTGCCCATTAATTAAATTTTCTGCCACAACAGTTACTCGCAACAAGCTGCAATAAATTCGATTCAATAAACCACCATGGCTATTTCAATAAATTTTGTTTCTGAATAAGCTAACAAAGTTGAAAAGAAAAATAATAATAATAAAAAAAAAAAAAAAAAAAAAAAAAAAAAATACTCANAAAAAAAAAAAAAAAAAGATGTGCATTGTGCATTGCTTATAATGTAGTTATATTTACCAGTGAGAACGGCTACTAAGCTCGTTAGCATTGGTCGATCCAACAGATCTTACTTGACTTCCTGATTTGAGCAGGCCCCAAACTTCATCTGTACCATATACTTGAGCTTCAACAAGTCCAGGGACTTCTTGAGTTCCCTCAGCTGATTGCTTTATATCCAACCTACATTTGCAGAGAAGAAGAAACCTTTTAAACAATGTATGATTTTAACTAAGTCAGAATTAAGCACTGCCTACCAGAGTTCAATGTTAAGTCATTTCCAGACTGGATTAGTAATTATGACCATATACCATCTACAGCCCAAGATTTAAATTTAAAAACTGAATTGATACTTTAATCTTTTTAGAGGAAAATCTATCAGACATGGTGAAAGCTTGTTTAGTCATTGCATACAATTCAATAAAAGAGATAAGCATGCTAACATACATAGAGAGGCATACAATTCAATAAGAAACGAAGGCTTACTTATTTGCAGGTTGGTTGGAGCTGTCAACCAGGAGATCTCTTATCTTTTCATTATAAACCTCTAACATGCTGACAAACAATTCATATCTGATAATACTGCTCCTCTCATTGGATATTCTGAATAGCTCTTCCAAAGTCCTATAGTTTACACCCCTATCTTCTGGTGTTCCTTCCATTGTGTACGTCTTTCCCGTACCAGTTTGTCCATAGGCAAATATGCACACATTGTAACCATCCAAAACAGAGGTCACTATGGGCAGAGTCTGAACAAAAACAGCCTCTGCATGTAAAAAGTGGGTCATGGGATCAACAAAAGAAACCATACAAGAACAGAACTAAACTATGCTGCAGAGATCTAAATAGTAGGGATTACTACTTCAGAGCCTCAGGCAGATGCAAATTAATTCCAGTTCTAAATAACATTACCTTGGTCGTCCTCAGGACGAAATACATGATCAAATTTGAATTGCTTTTTAGAAGAATCGGAGCAAATAATCTGCAGCTCATTCTCCTGAGATGATTCAAAATCAACCACCGAGGATGATCCTTTTGCAATCTCATCTTGTTTTAATGGCCTGCACCTACAGAAGACCCTGATATTTCCCTTGAGTTCTATCACTTCATTGTAAAGCTTCTTCCTTTCTGTGCATTCTTTGAGATATTTCCTTTTCAGAAACTCGCACTCGTCATGGTACTTACTTTTTAGAAGTTCAAATTCTTTGCCTGAAATATCGTGCACCAAAAGTAACATGTGAATCAAAATATCAAAAAAAAAAAGAAAAAAAAGAAGAACAAAAAAATAGAAAAATAAGTAAGCAAGTACAAATAGGATAAGCCAGATAACTAATTAAGAAGAGGTCATACTGAGATTCTGAAGAGCCGTAAAAGCTTCAGAGCCAACTAAAGAATCACTCATGTCCTTTACTTCATTGCACAGACGTTCATGTTCCTTCCTAATGATCTAAAAAGCAGAATAACTAATTAGTATCAAACGAAGAAAACACAAACTGGATGAAAATCTGGTCCACTGTCGGACTTTACCTGTACTTTACTGCTCAGATCCTTGATTTTCAAAAAAATGGGAAGAGTCTCGCCCTTAGAAGAACATGTTCCATGTGTATCATCAGAGGCACCACTAGTTTCCAACAAATCACAGCTTGATTCGAGTTCTTCTAAGCACAATCAACAAAACAAAAGAGAATGAGTTCTAAGACATCAAATATTTCCAGCACATCAATATAGGCAACCTAATTCTGGCCTGTAACATCTCAGTTTCGCACCAGAATTCTCAATTTTTACACGACACGTTAAGCAATACCATCACATTGAATTTCATGACTCAAGAATGCAAGATTTTGGCGAACAATATCTGGGCATCACTTCTAACATAAAAAGGAAATGAAAAATAAGAGGGGGAGGACAAGACACGTACCGGCATTCTCCTTTGGAGTCTCTAGGGTTCGATCTTCATCAATTTCTTCAAATAGAAAAAGAAATGCCATTAAAATCTACTCACAGCAAGCTAACAACAGATCTAAACATGTGTAAACAGCAACGGATCAAAACGAACCAGGATCAGGAGTACACAAATTGATCGCATGATCAAAGCTCGTACACAGGGTATCTAGGGTTTGATCTGCAAGAAACATCAACAAATTAACAGATTATCTAAAGAACAGCAAGATCTGTGTCACGTACCCGAGAGAGAGAGAGAGAGAGTACCATCCATGATGACAATTGAAACTGCTACTTTTCTGCTTGATTGTGTGAGAATCGATGAACTGAAGAACGAATTTCAGAGCTCAATTTGGGGGAAGAAAGGGAGAGAGAATGAGATAAATGTTCTTTAAAGTTTAAACGGTCTGTTGGTTTTTCCCTTTTTGGAAGACGAATTTGAATTTAGAACAATCGCAACCGTCCGATAAGCGCTCTATGTAACGGCTATAAGATCGAGGCTCAGCTTCTTGACTGGAGCGGGCAGAAAATATTTTATGATGAAAACAATCATTTTTTCAGGTTTTTTTAATTTATTGACATTTAAATTAGGGGGAAAAGGAAAATTTGCCTATAGGGATTTTTCGCTTTTCCATTNAAAAAAAGATATATATATATATATATATAGGGACTGGTTTAAATAAAAACTAGTTCTGGTGTGAGAACCGTGATAAATTTGAATTATTAACTATCAACTTATCACAAGACATTGTTACTGATAATAGAGGTATTGACATAAATTTATTTACATACCTTCCAATTAAAAAAAAAAAGATATATATATATATAGGGATTGGTTCAAATAAAAACTAGTTCTGGTGTGAAAACCGTGAGAACCGTGTTTGATGCTATTTTTAATTATTTATGATGCTATTTTTAATATTACATTGTACTATTATTTTCACAAATGCTAATATAAAGAGGAAAAAACTACTAGCAACCTATACTCGTATCAATTTTACACTTTGCAACCTAAACTAAATTTCATAACAAATGACAACCCATACTACTTAAAAAATCACAGTTTGCAACCTACACTAAATTTTGTAGCAAATAATAATTTTTACTATTTGAAAACTACACTAAATTTCGTAGAAAATAAAAAAATTTAAAATTTGAAAAATTGTAGTGTGTAATTGATTTAATAATAAAGCACATCTTGTCATACAAGTATATAAATATAAATTTGATAGATTTATTTTTATCCCCTCTCACATTGTTAAGCCAAATTCGAAGAGTGTTTTATGGAAGTAGCAAATAGAATATTATAATTATATATATATATATATATATATTAAAATTGAATAAGGTTAAATTAAGACTTTCAATTAAAGTTTTAAATTCACATGTTAAGGGTTGACTTTTTTAAAAAAAAAATATTGCATAATATTTTTGTTTAACGACCAGTACTTTTCTGTATGTACGGTACAACTCACGTATAATTTGATACTTCACTAATTTAGTGTTTCTATGTATTTATACAAGATTATTGGTTGAGAATCGGCATTACTAATCAATATTTTACATTATTTTATTCCTTGTTCAAATATATTAATGGATTTGTGTTCTTAAAATTTTTACTCTATTTTCACGAGTAGGAGCTTATTTCCCGAATATATTTAGATATATGCCTTTTATTTTCTTATTTTTCGTGTATTCTGACATGTTTTCTAGCTTCAAAATAATTGAAGATTGTAAACTAGGTTCATTTTAATAGTAGGAGTTGTTATTTGCTATGGAAAATTGTTTAATTTGCAAACTATGAATTTTCATATAGTACGGGTTGCTATTTGCTATAAATTTAAGTTTAGGTTGCAAAATGTAAAAAATATGAAAGTATAGGTTGCAAATAATATTTTTCCCTAATATAAATTGTGTTGCTATTTTTAGTCAAATACATCATCATTAAAAATAGCATTAAAACACAATCATCATAGCACTACGTACAATTAAAAATAGCGGTTCTCACGGTTCTCACACTAACAATTGATTCTCATTTGAACCTCATCCTATATATATATATATATATATATATATATATATATTGGCAACACCTCTAAGAATTCCAGCATGAAAACATATGAAAATTGCAAAATATATCGTCAAGATTTGACCGAATATGATGTAATCTCAAATAAATGTTGCAATTAACATTACATGTGAAAAGAAAAATTGTATAAGAATTCTTAAATGGTGTGTTTAATGTTGTAAGTAAATGGTAAAATTAATGTTGCAAATGTGAATGTCCAAATTCATTTTGGCAAAAACATAACGAACATTATGTTTGTTTGATTTTGAGAAGTGAGATGAAGAAACTCTCTTCATTGACGAAGGTATTGAATGAAATTCATTTTGGCAAAAACATAACCGAACTTATGCCTTAACGAAGGTATTGAATGAACTTCTCTTCAGTGAATGAATGCAAGCTCATGAGCACTATAAATAGTGCATGCATGCTTAAGGGGAAGAACACACCAAGTTAAGAAAAAGAAAATGAACATATACATATTCTCTTTCATCCTCTACAAGTCTAAGAAAAATTAAGGGTTCTTGGCGACTGAAATTTTGATCGAGATGAGTGTGTTAAATCGTGCATCTTTACACTAGCCGTCTTATCCTGGGAGAAAGGCCTATTCGTGTTCTATAACAATATAGAACTGTCAGTTAAGTTTTATTTTTATAATAAATTTATTTATTTACTAATAGAAATCTGGTTTCATCTCACAGTCTCGTGGTTGATGTTTGTGATTTCTATTTACAAATTCTTAATACATATATGTGTTGGAACTCGTTCTTAATCCGCCATTTATAATTAATTTTTATACAACAATAAATTCTACAATCACTGAAAAAGTGTGGAATAAATAAACACATATTTGTGCTCACGAACAAGAGTTACATTCAACTTTGTTTCTCCTCTCATTCATCGTCTCAAATTCTCAATAGTTTCATTTCTACAGCTCAAGCACATATCCTTTCACATCTCACTTTTTTTTTTCCAGCTTTGTGGTGAATATACAAACTCAAGAATCATCTAACTCAACTGGACCAAATTTAAAAACATGTCCATTGAATAGGATCATTTTCGAACCTCCACCGGAACCGGAGTAAAAACCGAGATGGGGCCTTACTTTGCATTTTCGAAACTAACAAAGCCAAACACGACCCCAAAAAACGAAGATTTGCTTCGTTCGACTGCCGCAAAACTTAACCTTCATGACAAAAACTCATTTTCTCCTTATCTTTCATTCTCAATACTAACAAAACCCAAACATGACCCAAAAAAAATCAAACCTTTGCTTCGTTCGACTGCAGCCAAAATTAACTGGCACGTGTCGAGAACTCATTTTCTCCTTATCTTGCATTCTCAAAAACTAACAAAACCCAAACACGACCCAAAAAAGTCGAAGCTTTGTTTCGTTCGACTGCAGCAAAACTTAACCTTCACGACAAAAACTCATTTTCTCCTTATCTTTCATTCTCAATACTAACAAAACCCAAACACGACCCAAAAAAATCGAAGCTTTGCTTCGTTCGACTGCAGCCAAACTTAACCAGTACGTCAAAAACTCTTTTTCTCCTTATCTTGCGTTCTCAAAACTAACAAAACCCAAACATGACCCAAAAAAAATCGAAGCTTCGCTTCGTTCGACTGCAGCCAAACTTAACCGGCACGTCAAAAACTCATTTTTCTTCTACTGGCAATCAAAAGGTAGAATACTATCCATAACACAACCTTCATCCCTCATGTGCCCAAACAAATCCAACACCACTGCATAAACATCGTCAACACTCGGATGCATTCTATCTGCAACGACAAAATTATGAATCTTCCTATCAATCTCGATCCAACTTGTCCCCATCTCCTTAGCCACCCCTTTCTCCTTCATCTCCTTCATTGCACTCGCCCTTTCTTTCCACTGACCCTTGGAGGAGTAAATATTAGCCATGGAAACAAAAGGAACCGGGCTATCGGGCTCAGCCCTAGCCAACCGGTCGGCCGCATACTCCCCCACATCAACATCATTGTAAATGCTGCAAGCTCCAAGCAAAGCCTGCCACACAAGGGCGTTGGGCTTCACCGGCAGGCCCGAGATAAATTCCCGGGCCTCTCTCAGAAGCCCGGCCCGTCCTAACATGTCCACCATGCAAGAGTAATGCTCCATCCTAGGGCGCAGCCCGTGTGTTATCTCCATGGATTGCAAGAACTCCATGCCTTTATGCAGAAGTCCCACGTGGCTGCAAGCGTGAAGTAAGGACAAAAACGTAACATCACTCGGCTTAACGCCCGAAGAAGTCATCTTTTCGTAAAACGCGAGCGCTCTCGAGCCTTCTCCGTGTCGGGCAAAGGCAGCAATTACGGAATTCCACGAGACCTGATTTTTTTCGGGCGTGCAGTCAAAGGCCTTGACCGAGTCCTGGAGCTCCCCACATCTCGAGTACATGTTGATCAAGCCGTTGCAGACAAATATATTGGAGCCGAAGCCTTTCTTGATAACCAGAGAGTGAATCTGCACCCCATGAGAAGTTCCGAGCCCAAATATGCCAAGAATTGCAGAAATCATGTCCGGGTCGATATTCAGCCCGGCCCGTATAGTCTTCAAAAACATCCTCACAGCATCCTCTTCAAACCCATTCTGAGCAAGACCCACAAGCATAACAGTCAAAGATACTTCATCAATTACCTCAGCAAAATGAAATATCCGCCACGCGTCCCCCAAACACCCGCATTTCGAGTAAACGTCCATTAACGAGCTCTCGACACGTAAATCTGACTCGAGCCCCGACTTTAGAAGGGCCCCGTGAATCTGAGCACCCTCGTTCAGGGCACGGAGCCCGGAGCATGCGGAGAGGGCACCTAAATAGGTGAGAGCGTTTGGGGAAACTGTGCCACATGTGCACATTTTCACAAAAAGATCCAAGCTTTCTGCATACAACTCGTTCTTGGCCAGACCCGAAACAGTGGCAGTCCATGTAACCACATTCCTCACCAACATCTCATCAAAAACACGCCGGCCCGACCCGAAAGCCCGGCACCGGAAATAGGAAGTGATTAGGGCATTCCCGACTGTAGTCTCCTTCTCGTAACCGCTCAAGACTGCCAGCGCGTGCAGCACATTCATCATCTCAACCGACTCTATTTCCCCACAGGCAGACAACACGGAGGTTAGGGTTGCGTGATCGAACCTTTCCCAACTAGAACCCAACAGCTTCTTGAAGTAACGGAATCCGAGCCGCAGGCGGCCGAGGTTGAAAAAGCCTGAGATGAGCGAGTTCCAGGACACGGTGTCTCTAAGGGGCATTTGGTCGAACAGGTTGACGGCATCACGGAGGCTGCCGGATTTGCAGTAGACATTGAGAAGGGAGTTGTAGATCAGATGGGCTGTTACCTGATTGGTGGAAAACGATGGAGGGCTCTTGATGATGGCGGCGTGGAGAGAAGAACTTAGGCGGAGATTGTTTTGTCTTGCGCAGGAAGATAGGAGGAGGCGTAGATGGTCTGGATCGGTGTTTGAGGAAACGTATTGTGTGAACCTTCCGAGTCTTTGGAAGGCATTCATATATAATGGCGCAGTGTGTTTGGCAAGTGTTTTTGTGTTTGTTTTGGCTGCTAGATTTATATATTATGTGCACTGTACAGTACACTCGCACAAGTGCCTTCAGCTTAAAAGCAGGTCTTTTATATGGTGTTTTGGCTTATGATTTGCTATCTGATGTCCCGCACAACAGTTGCAATTTGACCGTGCACAAATATTCAAGGTGAACAAATAGTAGTTTTTACTTGGGAAAAAACTGCATTTGTTGTAAGTATGGTGGTTAATGTATTGAACGTTTGCAAACATATGTCCGTTCGAACTCGTTTGTATTCAACAAAAATTTGTCTGTGTGTTGATCGAGCTGAATTCAAATAGAAAATTAAGCTCACTTAATAATCGAACGAACACAAGCTCATTCACGAACGTTCGATAATGTTTTTGAACATTACTTTAATATAATTTTTTTTATATATTTACATGATATTTTAAATAAAAAGTCTAAAACATATCTTTTATTTTTATTTTCGAGTTCGAACGAATAGTTTTCGAGTTAATCAATCATATTTAAAGAGTTTGTTTTCTAAATTATTCGAACACGAACAAACTCAAACTTTGACGAACAATTAGAAAAACGAGCTCAAACACAATTTTTTTATTCGAAAAATAAATGAAAAAACACGAACACTATTCGAACGTAAACAAACACAAGCTCAAAATGCCCAAGGTCGGTTCGTTCTGTTCGTAATATCTTATTATTGTCAGGCATGGTTTTGGTCATAAGAACAAGTATGACATTTTTTCATGATAAAAAAAAAATGTCATATTAATAAATGTTCATGTCTACTTTGATTTTCAACCACTTCATTC
>BKCP01011737.1:837326-899340 GCA_008636005.1 Striga asiatica | reverse complement strand
CATCACAAGGAAAAAAAAAAAATGCAATAGAGTTAACCTGACAATCTATACTACATCTTACCACAAAATTCACGTGTGCATAGAATTGTATTAGGAAGTGAAACTACGGACAGCATGCAACAAATAGAAAAAAAACCTGGGGCTGGGTAATCATCGTTAGACTGAAATCCAATCTTAACAAGTAGCATGCACCGGTGGAAGTTACAGCACTGTAAAATGCTTGAATACACAACAGTAAAAAGCATCAGTTCAAAACATTCCAAGATTAAGTGTTAAAACTGCTGATAAAGTTACAGCTTACATTTCCAAAGACAATACAGTACTCCAGTACATCATGCACACACAAGTCAACCTTCAAAAAGAATCCAAGTTGCAAGGATTGGACTCAAAAGAAAACTACTCCAGCATCACAAACCGGTCGGATCTCGGTTATGGATATTCACAAACGAGAATATACATATATATATTAAGTATAAGAGTATCAAAGATACAAACAGCTGGCAGTTAGAGAACAGTAGGCCCACCTGGATAGTTCCAACCTTGAATCATAACACGAGGCGTGATTCCTTGAGGGACCTCAAAATTTAGTCTCACGCTCATTACCTCACCTGGTACCAGTGAGAAATAGTTGTCAGAATAATGAACTGGCAAAATCCGAGTGTCGTCACCATTTTTACCATCTTTCTCTGAAGCATGGACTGACAGATGAAGAAAAAACGCTACTCCACTTGATGATCCATCGATTTCCTTCACTTTCACGCCACTGCCTTTTGTAAAATACTTCTTCAGCATTTTTGGGAACAATCCGTGCTCCACTTTTTCATCTGGCAATTCTAGAGGAAATTTTAAGATATTGTTATTTAGGAGTGGACTTTTGGAATCTGGGTTTTTCTTTGATGCATTTTCTATGTGCATCCTGATCTCATAGCTGGACCCTCTTATAAAAGTTAAAGAAGTAACTTTCAAAGAAACTTTGTTTTTTTTGTATGGGTCCAAGAGATTGTAATCACCGCCGGGCAGATGTAACCAGTAAAAGTTCCGTGATATTATCTCGTTGTCTAAGATTTTGTACAGTTTGAGAAGAAGAAAGTAAATGGGTTTCGGGTTATCAGACTTTGGATACTTCATCTCTGAAGTGGATATCGTGCTTTTGGGTGGTACAGTGAGCTTGTCAAGGATTTCATAGTACGGGCATGCCCCATCTAAATCCCAAACCGAGACTTCCACTGCCACGTCAGATAGTTCTTCTGAAGTCGTGTTCACTACCTGCATATATATATACCCACAATATCTTTCCTACTTTCATTGAACAATAAAACGTATAAACAAATAAGGTTGGTGTACGTACAGAGTGACGTGAGCAGGTCTAATAAAGTAAATGGCCCACTCATATTTTTGAGTAGCGAACAAATTCAATCGTGGTTCTACTATTTTTACGTCAAATCAACTTTCAACTTTCAATGTCAAATTTCCATATCATTCTTCCTCCCAAAAATAAAATAAAATAAAAAGAAAAAAAAAATAAGAAAGGCTTCAACTGGAAGTACGCGACAATAAAATATGAATTGTTTTTACCTCCACAAAATATGTTGCTAGATTTAACTGGACATGAATAGGTTCTGCAGCACAACGACACCCATAAAATCCTGATGTTTGCTCAAGGAGATGATCATAAAACTGACCCCTCAGACCTGTCCAAGGGTTTTGAGTTTTCCAAATCAAAACACCCGTGTATTTGCTCCACATGCGTGAGGTCCAACCCTCCAAGAGAGCTCTGTATTGGATATAATTAGCCAATTGTGCCTGAAATAGACAGTTTTAAATCAACAACCAAAAAAAAGTCAAGGTTGCAAAATCACAACGTTGCAGTATACCTTAAGACAAAAGTCATCGAGATCCTTTGGTTCACCGTATAGTAAAATCTGATCATGAACCAATCCAGGCTTTGAATAAGGGATGTACTTATGGTAGTCCCATATAGGATTAGGGACTTCCTGCACATAACCACTAGGCAATGTTTTGAATAATGGAATCTGCCATCCCTCTCGGGGAATTGTAGCTCGGATGGTAGCCGCCACAGGCATCCCCACAGAACCAACCTCGGGATTGAAGCCATAATCGAAAAAATCGTTCTTGAAGAAGTTGTCGGGGTTTTGGATTTCATAAGGGCCATCCTTAAAATTCCCTTTCCCATCAGCAAATCCATCCCACAGGGATCCTTTAATGTAAACACGAGTTCCATCCAAATATGTGCTTGGGTCCTTCATTTTCAGGTAAATCTCTTCCATGCAATTGTTACACTCGGTAAAACTTTCGAAAAGGGGATGAAGCCGTAAATGCTCTTCTAGAGCTGCATTGATATCGGGTGGAGGAGTTTGTTCGTTACCACCAACCCATAGAGCAAGACTCGGGTGATTCCTTAGCAACTTCACTGTGTCTCTAGCACACAACAGAAAAAGGTCATGGTCCAAGGGACCATTGGGATTTGACACGGGGTCACCTCGACCATCACAATCTCCAGTAATCCAAAATTCTTGCCAGACCTACAAAACAAAATTCAAATATTCACATATGTCTAACCAGTAGACGAAGTATTCAACTCAGGTAGTAAAACTTCAAAGCATCACACTGCTTTTACTTATTGAAGATAATGCGGCCAATTGTTTCCGAGAGGAAGTAATCAAAATTGTGTTTGAAAAAACAAATTAAGTTTTACTATCTATTAGCTTATGTGCTAACCTAATAGCAACCAATAAACGTATTTCTAATTCAAACTCTGATATATTATCTAAGATGACCCCCAAAATCAGTTCATGGGTTTACAATCCATCACAGGTTTATGTATACTATCTACGATCTTGTAGGCTAATATTTTTCTGTTCCACAATTATTTGGTACTCTTCAAGAATCGATCTACCACAATGAAGAGGAGTTACATACATAGCAGTCATCTAAGTTATCCTCCAGATAAATCAAATTTGAATTTCATGATAACGCGAATGCCCTAGGGTTGCCTCTGTATATACTCTTGACATATAAATCATTACTAGATGATTGTCTACTTTCTCCAATTTAGGTTCAAGTATCATATATCAGAGTATGAGAAAGAGGGAGACAGACCAGAAGACCATAAATGTCACAGTAATGATAAAACTCAGGTCTTTCAGCTAATCCACCACCCCAACAACGTATCATGTTGAAATTCATGTCGGCATGAAATCTAATATCTGTTTCATAGCGTTTCTTGGAGAGCCGCAGCAATCCATCCGACAATATCCAATTGCCCCCACGGATAAATATTGGCTGGCCATTGACCTTAAACAACCTGAGAGCAACAAGTTAAGTTCAATCTAGTTTTCAAGCATTAACATCTGAATCAGGCAACAAAAGACAATAATACCTTCCACCAGTACTTGTATCTATGTAGCTCTCAATCTTACGGAAACCAAAATGCTGACTCCATGAATCAGACTCTCCATGATCTTCAACATCAACAGTTATTTCTACGTTATATAGGGTTTGTTTTCCCATTCCATTTGGCCACCAAAGATTGGGTTTATAGAAGAAAAGCTGAAAAGGCAAAAAGAAG
This sequence comes from Striga asiatica, assembly GCA_008636005.1. Classification (NCBI taxonomy): domain Eukaryota; kingdom Viridiplantae; phylum Streptophyta; class Magnoliopsida; order Lamiales; family Orobanchaceae; genus Striga; species Striga asiatica. Next base: position 895,751 of record BKCP01011737.1, on the reverse strand, counting down.
AGAAAAGGTTTCCACCATTCAGAGAGGCACTTAAGAAAATTTGTATTAAAGTCTGAAACGTTATACACTATCCATTATTAACAAGGAACTCTTAAGAGAAATTATCAACAGAAGCAGTAAGCAAATTCCTTCAAGTCAGGGAATCTCAGAGAATGTGAATTGCAAGGAAACCTATAAAAGAAAGGAAGTAGAACTAGTCAATTTCTGGCCCATGAGCATCAGAACCATCATGGTCATTATTTTTCTAATAATTGCTGGATCATGGAATTATTTGAAATTTTATGCAACAATTTTGGAGAAGCCAGGCCAAAATATAGGTTTACAAATAGAAGATCTACTTCGCATTGCTGGAAGTTTGTTACAGAATACTTTAAAATCTAGCTACAGAAATTATTGTAACTGACCTCAGGTAACGTATGTTGAACATGAGATCCAGCAGGAATTGACAAATGATGAGTATGAAGATGCTCTACCAGGATTATATTCCCATCAAGTTCAGATCCCACTTGTATATTCAGAGAACAGCTAGCGACCTCTTTGCTCTTATTCACCAACTCGAGTGTTGTGTGAAGATAGGCTCTCTTGTAATCGTCGAAAAATGATGAGACTAAGTGAGGATCTACTATCTTCACCGGCTGTACAAAGCGTGTAGCATTTGATTAAAGAAATAAAATATAGAACATGACAAAAGAAAAGAAAACTATAACTGTATAGACATTAGACAACATACTAAAGGCTCTGAAAATCGATTCCTTACTGCAGCACTGTTTCTACATTCAAACACCCAAACAATTTTGTAGAAGCCTTAGTGTTTTTCATACTTAGTAAAGTATGTGCAAAAAAATATATGCCGAAATCTAGGAAAATCAGAACAGGCATGAGAAAAAAATTGACACAATGGTGTGCTTAGCTTACTCCAGTAACAGTAAGGGAAACCTCATCCCAGATGCCAGTGTTCCTGTCCCTGAAAGAAGATAGAGTTATTGTAAATTAGTATTAAAGGTGCTCCTCAAATATAAAATTCATTAATTCCTGAAAATTTATCTTTTCAAATCAATAGCGGATTATGCGATCTGAAAGAAAGAGCAAATGAATTTTACAGGCTTTATAGTAGCCATAGCGTCAAATTTGGCAGATCTTACACTGTAAGAAGCCCGGAGACCACATGGAACAGAATAAATTCTTTATTTACACTTCCATTATGAGAAAGGAAGTGTCTTCTCACTTTCCATATTCTCGTGCGTGTGGTGTTTTCAAAGTTAAGAATAAAAACTATTCTATTTTCATGGGAAAATAAAAAGGCATCTGATTGGTAGAGTCAACAAATTGATTTTGAGACGTAAGGAGAGGGAAGATCTTAAGTTTCCTCATTTCCAAGTGTCCGATAACATATTGAGAAATGATCCTAAGGGAAAAAGCAAAGTAAACTATTGGTAGTGGAATATGAGATTTTTTCTCTTGCAAAATGTTTCAACATTAGTTTTCCAGCATTGTCGAAAAGCCATTTTTCACCGTTATGGAGTAACATGGCCGTTTGGGGGCTCATTACTCTTCCCCATCACTCTTGTTGCATTATACAGCATTGACAAACACATTTGTAATGGCGCCACCTTAACAATGGTTATGGAGGTCATGGTGGAAATAATTGTTTTCTTTTAATTCATTTAAGGGTATTCCTGAGTTCAGATGGCCCCTAATATCAAACACACTTCTCTCTCTTCCTTTGGACTCCTGCTTTCGATGTCCAAAAAGAAATCTCGGTTTCTTTTCTACTTATTCTGGAGAACATACATACTTTATGTGCTTATTAGCTTTGCACTCACCTTCGGCAGAATTAACGGGCTATGTAATAATTAGCACAGTGAGAAAATCACCTTATTGGAGCCATCCAGTCCCAACCTTCAACATACTGTGCAGCAACATCTTTTCCAATCTGGAATCAACATTGAGATAGAAAGGTATGGATTCAACCCAGTAGTTCATGAAGGTTGCCATATTCTAAGTTATTTGAAAACTGAGGCTCAAGAAAAAGCAATAAACAACACTCAACAGTAAAATATTCAATAAGGTTAAAACATTTCCTTAGTTTTCATTATAAAATACACTGACAACCCTGATCAATTTGTCTACAGCATCCTTGTGATGATATTATATGCGAAAGAATAGTCTTATTTCATGGTAAAGTGATGTCAAATATCCATATTCAGTAGATATAATCCAGTACTGAGGTCCATTGGTCTACCCTCAATGATTAAAGAAAACCTGAATACCTAAAGGCCTGAAGGACTTCAACTGTGTCATGGTCCATCCGAAAAGTCCAGGGGTGGAAATAGTGTACGATAAACATAGGTGTATCACATTATATAGAGCAAATGAGTAGTAAATAAATACTTCTGAAATATTTGACGTTTTAGTACGGCACGGAGTGAAACATTTGAAATATAAATGAGAAGTCATAACTCATAATGAAAATTGGTTTATATTATCTTCTGTGCCATGATAAATAAGCTGGCAGATGGGTTCAAAAAAAGCAATGTACTAAGCAAGCTGGAGTGAAAGACAAATTAGTTACTCATACAGCTTGTGGGGAGGTGTTCAGTCAATTAGAAATCTGGAGAACAAGATATATGATTTGTTTGCTTCCAATATGAAGTCATCTAAATATATAAAATTTCCTGTTATTGTGTATAATTATTCCTTGCGTAAATAGTTGTATTGCACCCCTGATTGCACAAATAGGGCTGCTCATTGATTTGATCGAATATGAATACCCCATTTCTTGTTAATATCACTGCTCAACCCATAGAAGAGAAAGTTGGTCTTTAAGAGAAATCCAGTCAACGAAAAACGAAATTATTCTGAACTTAGGACAAACCTATCAAGGCAAACAAGCTTGTAGTGGCCTGTGCAGACAGTAAAACACATAATATCATTCATCAATAATTATTTCCAAAAGTAAAGCCTCAAACAAATATCATCCAGCCAATCAGTATTCGATGTCAATCCTTCTCCAAGTAAACATATGGTTTCGATGTCAGTTAGCCCTTAAATGTCATTAAAAATATATGTTTCCCTTTCCCCCTTCCCTGTGATGAAAAGTGAACAAAATATTACTAAGGAAATTCTTTTCTTTCTAGTGTTTCTGTTGAAATAAGATAAAATTAACATGGTTCAGAACACATTCAAATCTCGCACAAATATCCAATGTGATCAACTACAACTACACAAGTTATTAAAAAATAAAAATAAAATACATGAGTTATTAACTCAATTACATTTTTTATCGAGATCGATCCAAAAACTTAAAACAAATTTAAATTAAATTAAATAATTAAAAATCATAAGGAATAAGGGAATGTTTCTCCCAGTGGAATCAAGTCATACCTCATGATCACCACCTTGACCACCTTCAGGGGGGATTCTACCCGGATGATCAGGAGGATAAATCAAAACAGCCAGCAGATTTTCACCGCTTGGATTTAGAAAATCACTTACATCAATGGAATGCCTTCGGAACATCCCCTTTGGAAGTAACTCTTTGTGTCCATTTAGATAAACTTCCGCATAATAATTTATAGCACGGAAATTTAAATCCACATGTTGATTTGTACCCTGGTATCAATTGAGATGAGCAAGTATGAGTAAAGAGACAGGAAGGGTGAGTTTGAATTAGTCTCTAGCACATGAATGGTGAAGGAAAAAGAAAATAATGCTCAAATGCAAGAGTGACATAATTATTAGGGAAAGAAATACACTCTATCACTTCCTATCATGCTCATTGTCTTTCTCAATAGATTTATGCTCAAAACAAACGCTAATAGATAAAGGTAAACAGCTCGAGCAAAAAACTGTTAATTTTTCGCATTTTCATTTGTTGTGGGTATAAAATGCATAAGAGCAGTTGCCGAGTGCCAGCAGTCAAACAAGCTATCATTGGCTCACACCCTAGCCCATAATTGTTTAAGCTAATTGCATCATGACTGTTTTTAATTCAAAATGCAACATACATCAATATGATGGATAAAATAATTAACTAGAAGATATTCTACAGATTAAATAAGTGGAAACTCTCATGTACAACATACCAGTTTGCATTCAAAACTTGTGAAAAACCAGAAAGTGTAGTATTCCCTCCCCGAGTTGGCAATATCCATTATTGACTCATTTTCCAAACCATAAAAGGGATCAGGCACGAGCTTGTTCTTCACTAGGGTAGCCAGAACACTGACAATAAAAAACCCTCCAATTCAGCAGAGCACGCACATTTGCTTTCCATATCAAACCATCAAATAAATTAAAAACAGTGTCCTCAGCGCCTCATTACGCGAAAAACCAAACAGATCAAAAAACACAGACCCTTAATTAGAAGAGTCACATCAACTACACTAAATCAGACCCCACAAACAAGTAAAACCGTCAATGTCTGCACACTGACCAGCTCACAAAACCCACTCAACAATCAATTGACACTCGAAAACAGAAAATTCGGTCCCTTCAAATATGTTAAAGCAAGCACCCAATCAACTATAGACATGAAGGTAACAACAGAAACAATGTCAGTGTACGAATAAATTAATAATTATAAATAACAAACAATTACGTTCCGGGAACGACAGCTTCCATCCACGGCGGTTGATGAGCTGTTGGAGGGTGATCGGTGGTGAGCTCAACTCCGGTGAAGCCAACTTCCGTCGATCGGGCTGCCAGCCAACCTTTGTCCAGAATTCTCTTTCCTATCGCCTCCGCCATGGTAGACCTGAATTATCGCTTGCTCGGAAATACAGCAGCAATGCACGCTCTCAGCATTTATATGATTTGGGATTTGCACGAAAAGCCGCACAAATTCAAGTCTAGGGTTTGTGGAAAAGTGAGGAGATGATGATGATGATGATGATAATGATAATGATGTCAAAAGCAGTGGCGAGTCCAAAGCTTGATTACAGATTACGATTATCTGATTATTGGATAATCAGTTGACTGTTAATCACAGTGAGAATTAGTGGGAAATAATATTATTTTGGAGGGAAGAGTCCACCTAACCATATCATCTCTGTTTGAATTGATGATTTTTAAAACACTACTGACTAAGGCTAATATACTTAAATAGTTAAATCTATATTTATATTTCATTTGTCTACATATAAATTTTGTAATATTATAGGGATACGTGGATAAGTCACAATTGGATCCATAATTATCATTACATAATTATGCGAATATTGAGTTCAAAAATGGTTGTTTGGTATAAAATCATATGCACTACCACTACTCAACAATTCACGTCATTCACAGTTTAGAAAAAAAAAAAAAATTCACGTCATTCACAGCAGAGAAAAAAAAACCGAGATAAATTGTACAGAGAAAAAAAAAAGATAAATTTCAGAACACTTTGATAATAAATGCCGTCAGTCTGGGATACACTCCATTCCGTGAGTAGGAGAAACAAGCCTTTTTTGCACTTGAAACACTCCATTCCGTGAGTAGGAGAAACAAGCCTTTTTTGCACTTGAAAGCAGTCCTAATAGTTGAAACGCATCACCAACGGGAGAGCTAGAACGCATTCCATATACTGTTTTATGATAAACAGGTAAATATTTTTATTTGTAATATCATTTATTTAAAAAATATTTTAATTCATAGTTATAAATTTATATTGTAGGGTACATTCATTAAAGGGATAGTACGTTCCAAACATATGGGAGCATTTCGAGGTATACTGAACGAAGATGAGGTGTATGCGATCAACAACTATGTCGTTGAATTTAATCATGGGAAGAAGGATATCATAACCATCATATGGAAACTTGTGCTTCATGGAAGAACTCACGTTATCAAATATGGTGGGATTTTTCCTCAAAATGTTGATATTTTCCCTCAACATTAGCAAGGAGCAGGAGATATTTATGATATTTAGAGTTTGATTATTATGAATTTTAATTTCATTCCATGTCGTTGAATTCCGAATTCTATAATAAATTTTGGTGTTATTATATTTGTTATCCTTATAAAAGGTCGTTGGATATTTTTTTTTTTTTTATTAAATGTCGCATGAATGTGAAAATTTCCCGTGTCATTTTATTTTTGACTTCTACTGTATATTAGTTTAAAATTGGTAGAATGTCATGATATAAGATATAAATTAATACAAATCCTAACAAATATTTCAAATATAAGATTATAACAAAAAAATTTTACGGAATTAACAATAACGGAATTAAGTACATTTAATGTATTATATTGCCTGATTTTTCAATAATTTATCATAATGGATTATATTCATAAATATGAATATGATTTTTTATTATAATATATATATTAATTTGTGTTATTTATAAATTATTATTATTAAAATTTTGACGTAAAAAGATGGAAATATTTGTTTGACGTAAACAATGTTTGACGTAAAAGATTATAATATTTGTTTGACGTAAAATTTTGACGTAAAAAATTTTTCAACAATTTTTTTTGTATCACATTGGTATGGACCGAAATTTAATAGAAAGATGGTAATTATGTAACGATGCTATCACACAAAAATCTCCACTTTTTAACTACTTTGCACCTATCTTATCATCATACATGATAAGGTTGAAAATTAATATACATTTTTTAAAATTGGTTTAGGGTTTTATAGACCGAGTATCTTTCTTTGAATTCCATTTGAATTCAAAATTGTTGTATTTTTTATTTAAACAAAAAAATTTACGGAATTAACAATAACTAAATCAAGTACATTTAATGGATTATATTGCGTGATTTTTCAATAATTTATCATAATGGATTATATTCATAAACATGGATATTCATTATAACATTTATTTTAATTTGTGTTATATATATATTATTATTATTAAAATNCAAAAACAAAAGAACGAACACACCTAACACAGACTCGACAAAACACACAAAAAACACAGAAAAGACAATAAAAACACACAAGCCCTCCCTCTTCAGCGAAAACCTAACCACACTAGCAACCACCAAATCAACCTAGAGGGATCCACAGCAAGAGAAGAGCGACCCTTCCACTGCCAAACTGCCTAGTTGAATCGAAACTCCTACCACGAATCCCACCCGAAGTCAATTCTCCCAAAGCCAAAAAACACCAAGAAAGCTTCCCACACCGCCAAACCGAGCCCCCTAACACCACTAGTGGACTCCGGAAGAACAGTGAGCACCCCCGAACCCAATGATTCAGGGAAATAGAAGTTGACTCGATGCTCCAGCCCCAGCCCCACCATCCTGAAGTCACAAGACGCCATAACCACCGAAGAACCCAACCCCGAACGCACACACCAACCTCTGCCTATTGAGCCGCAGCCACAGAGCTTTGTCAACATTCGGAGAAACCAGAGGAAGCACCGCGTACCGCCAATTGCAGGCAAAAGAAAACCGAGACAACAACGGCAAGAAGAGGAGACAAATTCTTAATCGAGACCGGCGAAACCAATTCCGACCAGTCCTCAACTAAAAAGACCGCCGCCTACAACCACCATTCCGCCGGCGAAAAGGGACATTGCAGACTGGCAGACCCCACCTCGGCGACCAGCAAGACGAACCAAAAAAATCCATCAGAGCCGTCGAAGGAGAGAACGGAGAGAGGCCACCGTAGAAGTCAACGACGCTCAGACCCAAGATGACGAACAGCCAGAGCCGTACCCAACCCTAATCCATCGCACCGCGGCCCTTGGACCCGCCACTGCACCGAGTAGGCCGGAGATCGCGAACCCAAATCCAGTTGTCGGAAAAAGCAAAAATAAATTTGGCGACCTCGTAAGCTACCAGCACCCGTGGCGAGAAGGGTCGCGGCATCAGGAAGGGCTGGGCGGCGAGGGTTCGGCTACCGGCACGACGGAATGCCGAGAGGAAGGCAACGATTTTTCAGATTAGGGTTTGGAGGGAGCAAAGAAATTGGGGATCGGCTTCAGGAGAGGTGACGAGTTTTATTTTCAATCAAGGTGATATGATTAGTTATTCATTTGTTTGGAAAGATTTGTTTGAATTAAAATTTTGACGTACAAAATTTTTGACGTAAAAGATTATATTATTTGTTTGACGCAAAAAAAAATTCAAGAATTTTTTTTGTATCACGTTGGTATGGACCGAATTTTAATGGAAAGATTTATGGTGATGGTAATTATGTAATGATGCTATCACACAAAAATCTCCACTTCTTAACTACTTTCCACTTATCTTATCATCATAAAAATTTCTGTCCATACCAACGTGATAATCATTTGTGTTTGGATTGACCGAAATATATTCCATTTGAATTCAATGTCATTCATTTAGAAAACATAATCAATAGCGAGTCCTACGGTGGATAAATCACGGTTAACAATCTGTTAAATCACATTTTACTAATCTTATCATGATATTAGAGTTTGAATTTATTGAAACTCTGTAATTAAAATCACGTGCAAAGAATCTTATCAAGAGAGATTAACGTGAGTCCAACTAATCTTATCATCTAATAGTTATCTGCTTTCCTCCCATGGCTATAAAATAAACGTCGGAGCCTATATCACGTATCAGAAAAATCTCACACTACAATTTCACATACAAACAGAAAAATGGCGAGAGCATGGGGAAACATCAAGCAAGTAACAAGGACCAACAGGCCAATGCACAAGTTGAGGGTTATTCGAGTTTTCCAAAGGACTAATCAATAATCATCCTACAAGAACATCCTTGAAATTGTCTTTCATGACATTGAGGTTTAATTCATAATAAAAATAATGATTATCCATTTTTCTCATCATGTTAATTATAATATCTAATATCTAATATTATTTTTCTTTTTTTTCAGGGAGGTCGAATTACTGGAATAGTAAGAGCAATCGACATCCTAACTTTCATCAATGAATTCGAAGAAGGTGTTGTCTATGCATTTCGAAACTATCAAGTCGAGAGTAATATCGGAATGTATAGATCCACCATTGCACAATACAGGCTTATACTACATGGTAGAACCGAACACATAAGCTACAAGGGTGACTTTCCAATTTTCCTTTTTGACTTTCGAAGGTTCAACACATTGATTGATATCGAGAAAATTGACGAATCAATGCTATTTGGTAACTGCATTTTCACTTATTTAATTTTTTGTATAAGCCTGAGTTATTTAATAGTATCAAGTGTTCCGGAATACCGAACCATGAGTTGTATTTGAAGATTGGAACTCCAGTCATGTTGTTGCGGAACATGGATCATTCTATGGGTTTGTGTAATGGGACACGATTGGTAGTGACAAAGCTATCGACTCATGTTCTTGAGTATAAGATACTCACAGGAGATCATGCTGGTGATAAGGTGTTGATTCCAAAAATGACAATAACTCTTTCTGATGTTAGAATTCCTTTCAAGTTCCAGCGGCGACAGTTTCCCGTTATGGTTTCTTACGCCATGACTATAAACAAGAGCTAGGGACAATCCTTATCTCATGTTGACTTATTTCTTAAGAAACCAGTGTTCAGTCATGATCAGTTATATGTTGTTGTTTCCCGTGTCAATAACCGAAAAGGTTTGAAAATCTTAATTTGTGGCGAAGATGACGTGCCAAAAATCAAACCAATAATGTTGTATATAGGGAAGTGTTCAATAATATATGATTTTTTCAATTTAATGATATGTTTATATGTCTATTATTATGATCATGATCATTGTCTGCATAATACAATTTATATGTACAAAATTGTTTTTTAAAAACATTATAGATAATAATATCCCCGTGCATCGCACGGGTGACTACTAGTATACTTAAATAGTTAAATCTATATTTATATTTCATTTGTCTACTATTAAATTTTGTAATATTGTGATTGATTAATTTGTCTTAATCATTACATTGATATTGGTAAGTAATTTTTGGTGGTTATATTATAACTAGTATGTGCACTACACGGATACTTAAACATATTAATATTGAACAATAAAAAATTTAAATTAATTTATATTAGTTCAAGTTTATTATTTTATGGTGTATTGTTGAATTAGATTTTTATTATTTTTATAAATAATTTATGTTATTATTTGATATTTTTTACATTGGTTTGATAATAAAGTTATCTATAAAGATGGATGAAATTATTATTTTTTATTTCAGTTAGGCTCTATTTTTCTCAAACAAGATGATGTTTCTTGGACAAGTGTTCTTCATGAGATTTGTAGTTCTCTGAATGAAGTTTCTGTGAGTTTTTGAATTTTGTGATTTGGGGTTAAAATGAAATTGTTATGATTTTTCAAAGTTGGACAAGCATGCTGTTTTGATAAACTCGGGCAGGATTTGATTTTAGTTCATGGCTATTTATGATGATCTTAACATGCCTGAATGGAAATGTGTTCTTCATGAAAAATGTAGTATATGATATAAGCTGCCCGTAGGAATTAGAATTATGGAATTTGGAATTTTAGTTGATTTTATATGATTTTTCTAAGTTGAATTTATGCCCAGGATTTTGAAACAGTGGCTGTGTGTATGCATGTAATGTATGCTCTGAATTGATGCCTTTAACGTGATCATATGTAAATATTCTCTTCATGAAATTTGTAGCTTTCCTTGTGTAGTTTCTGTACGTTTTTAGTTTATATGGTTTGGAGTTCCAGTTGATTTTATATAATTTTTCTAAGTGGAATGTACATCCAGTTTTTATGAAACCAAAATTTTGTTTAAGTATTGAATGTGTACTCTGTTTAGGTGACCTAAACGTGTTCTTATGAAACACTCTTCTTCATGACATTTGTATGTTCCATGTGTAGATTATATAGGTTTTGAGTTTGTATGAATCGGAGTTGTGTAGCTTGAGTTGTTGCTATCTTACTAAAGTGCTGTATTTTTGAAAAAATTGTTCTCTGGCTGTCTTTGAAAACTAAATGTTTTATATTCAATCTTGTTGATAATGTTATAATTTGCCATTGGGGTCTTCAAGGAAATTGTAGAGAATTGAATTAGCTACCTTGGGATTTTTGAATTGCAATAATATCATGTCTGTAGCTTCGGCTATTGTGCATACATGAGAACCTGTCAATCTGCATATCTTTATTTTTCCACTGCACCCATGTTTTGGATGTTTGTTGTATAATGTGCCTTTAAATGACTTTATCCGCCTGAGTGTTCTTCATGAAAGTGATAGAGGCATGAGTTAGGAATATTTTTCAAGTCGTTTCATCATGATATGATTTGTAGACTGAAAGCTATATGTATTTTAAATTCAACGCGCATGCTGAAAAATTTGTGCTAGTACATGTTTAGGTTTTCAAAATGAATTATGAATTTTCAAAAATTAGCTTTTCATCAATTTCATGTTTATGTGCCCTGTGTGACTTAATCTGATTGGTATTATGATGTTAGCTGGAAACACTTGCGAGGGAAGCTTTACGCTAGACTTCGGAGTGTGGAGGCTATAGTTGTATATGTGGTCGAACTCGATTGGGACCGCCGGCACGATTAGCTACTTGAGTAAAAGCTGTCGTGACGGTCGACATTATTAGTCGGAAGGGTCAAGCGAGCTAACCATTCTAATGTTCGGCGATGACCGCCGAGGTTAGGACTTTTCCCGGCAGTGATGCCAACGATTGATTCCTATAGGAAATCGTAGCTCAACAGTAATGCTTAAACTGTTGTATTTTGAGGAGTATTGTAAGGAAACCTTTTTCCTATCTGAATATCTAGGAATCTATGGACCCGGGAATAGAAATTTCTGGTGTGTGCCTTAACTGAACGCCGAACCTGGATGGTGTAGCCACGTGAAGTGGTGGTCGAGCCGCATGCCCGTGCTGGGAGACGTAAGGCCAACTGCAGTGGCCGACCGTTGACTCGCACGAGAGCTGCCGCCGCCATCACCAAACGCAGGAACTCCTCAGGCAATGTGTACTGCCAAACCTTGATCTTGCAGCTGGTCGCTAAACAGATGCATGCACACGTCCTGGCGCCCCGCTTATGCAGCGCCTGTGTGTGTGTCATCTCTCAGGTGACAGTGCATTAAACCCCAAACTGAACCGTGGTATGAAATCCCTAATCAATGACTCTCGATATGTGAGGCTCGTCGATTTATTTTCCTTTGTCTTATGCGAAATTCTCTCGAGATAGCGAGATTTAGGTCCCTCATCGTTTTCGGGCAGTGTCCCGAGTCTCGATTGGAGGCTATGTATACTTCGTAGGGATCGAGACCTACGAGGAGTGAGACAGTATTGGTGTTAGATTGCTAGTTCGAGAATATCGAGCATCCCTAATCGTGAGACCGATTTGCGATAGGAGATTGTTTTCGAACATCTAGTCGATATTTCCTAAACCGCATTCGAAGTGTTATTCGAGTCGGCTAGGGTAGAGTTGTTGGCAACGGTATCATACAGAGCCGTGTGTTCTGTAGGTATTGGTGTTGTAGATATTGTTATTGTGGATTGTTAGCCCATCCTTATGGGATTCCCGTGGCGGCCTGTTTTATAGGGACGCACGCATCATATCAGCGTAGTAAACGAGTTTTCTACCGTGACCCGGGCACGAGATGAAGCTCGATACAACAAGTCAACCCTATATGTTGATTATGTTGGAGTATGCTATCGAGACACGAAAGGACCGGTTAGGGTCTTGTGCATTGATAGATGAGTAGAGTGTGAGAATTCCTTACCATGCGAGGCGGCTGGTACGGATAGAGGTGGAGTATGCCGTTGTTTTGGTTACTGCCACGAGTACGCAGCCCTATTTTGATTCTCGACTAAGTCGATGACTTAGCCTGGTAGTTGACTCCACCACCGGAACTCGCGAGGATGCATGACACGTTTTGTGCCTCTTGATGGAGGAAACGTGTGCGTGATCTCGGAGTATATGTGAGATGCGACGAGCTGCGTGATAGGCAGAACCCTACCTGTATGGAGGTACCAGTGACCTATTGGATCAGAGGGTCCATTAGGATAAGGCTGGGAAGGGTACTCGTCAAGTCCAGTGGGAGGGTGGTCAAGGCTAGGCGACTTGGGAGAGGGAGACCGAAATTCGGAGGAAGCACCTGAATTTCATGTGGTGATGCTGTCTCCTCTTATTTCTCATTAGAATCTCGTCGTAGTTTGTTGTTCGAATTCCGAGGACGGAATTCTTTGTAAGGTGTGTAGACTGTAGAACCCCGTTTATTTATGGATAATTTTAGGATTATTTATTATTATTTATTAATATTATTATTACCATTGTTTGTTATTAATATTATTGTCATTATTATTATTATTTTTATTATTGTTATTATTATTTTATTTAAATGCCTAATTGTGAAATAAATGTTTAATGTGTATTATTATTATAAATAATGTGTGAAATATATTTTATTATCATAGCCGAATTTTTTTTGTTATAAAATATCGTGCGAACCGAGCCATTTTATATTGGCTAAATCAACCGATTTATCGAGCCCGAGAGATTGAGCCCGAGAGAACTGTATGCATTGGATTGAACCTACGACTTAAATCTTTCAAACCTTTGGCCCATTTAATATGCGACCTGAAACCGTCTGGCTTGAACCTGCGCGACCCGGCCCATCTCTCTTTTACGCGTGTGATGTCATGAGATTTCTTTTAACCTAGCGTGTATTTCCTCTCGCTCGGTTCTCTCATCTACATCGCAACTTTATTTTTCATCAGATTTTTCTTCTCTTCGATCGCGCATCAGAAAATCGATCGATCTCTCACCATCTCATCTCCTTCATCATCAACCCTCTCTATCGTTTTTTAACCCGTCGCCATAGTCATATCCAATCATCTCGTCATTCTCCAGTCATCATCCTCACGCCACCATCTCGCCGCCGCGAACCAGTAGCCTCACCGTGGACCAGACCAGTCATCATCACCATCATCGCGGCCCTGCTCGCGAGTCTCCTCCGCAATAGCAACACCACAGACGAGTCCTCCTTCCCCTCCGCCGCGCGCAGGCCCTCCCTCCGGCGAGTCCTCCACAACCGGCGCCTGCAAGCCCTCCATCGCCGCAGCCCTCTGCTTGCAAGCCGACGAGACTTCCCCTCCGGCGACCCTACTGCCCCTCTGCCGACGACCAACGAGGCCCTGCGGCCGCGTCAAGCCTGCTCCTCTTCCGCGAGCCAGCCGTTGAGCCCGTGCCGCCGCTTTGTGTCGCCGCGAGCTGCTCCTCGTCTCAAGCATCGAGTGCTGCAGCAACCGAGCAGTCAGAATAGCCGCTGCTGCACCTTCTTTCTCGGCGAGACGCGAGAATCCGTCGAGCCCTTCATCCCCGTTCGTCTTTTTCGTTTCCGTTTTTCGAGTTTTCCCGAGAACGGTACCTAGTCGATCCCGTCTCGTTTAAATCGTTTATATGTTAATTGCTTATCGTGTTTTAAATGACGTGATGTGCCCTTACGATTTGATTTACGAGATGTGAATATGTTGCGATTAATGGGTTCGACATGAATTTATGAGAAAGAGATGATTTTATGTGTAATCGTATATATGTTCGGGATCTCTTCGATTATGAGAAATCGAACGAGGCCTCGAAACTCGTGTAAGTCAGTGGATATTGGAACAAAGTCGAGTCCTTGGCCTTATGGGAAGGCCTCGGACGAGAAATTTCGTGTTATGAATTAATTGCTAAGTTGCCGAGCATATATGTCGCTGTTTTGGTGTTTGAATTTTTATAAATCGCACACTGCTCGGAATGACTTGAAATTTTGAGGGATATGTTATCTTTTCATTTCCAGCCTTGTGTAAAAATTTCATAATTTTTAGAGGCCTGTAGCTATTTTTAATAATTAAAGTGAATTCTGATCAGAATATTGTTTAATGCTTAATAAATTGGTTTGTGTTTGAAATGAGCTGAAATTTTAGTATGTCATGCCTCTGTGATGTTTATATGTTGTGTTAAATTTTTAGAATTTTTGGACTTGATTTGATATGGTTAATAATTTATTTACCGAATCTGCTGAAAATAGTTTGAATTTTTATAAATCGGTTGTTTGGTGAAAAATTCTGAAATTTTACTGAGATGCCTACTTTGAGTGTATATTCATTCTGTTAAAAGATGAAAATTTTTGGAGTTCATTTTAGCTCTGTTCTGATTTAAATTCGATAACTGCAGAATCTTGCATGAATTTTTAAAATTATCACAGTTAATGTCCAGGACTGAGATTTTTACATGTTGTCTCTATGATGCTGTAGCTTGTTGTGTTAAATTTTCAAGTCCTGAACCGTTCATTAGGTTCAGATATAAATCCATGTGCATTTTTGCTGATTTCTTGTAGGAATTTTATAAATTTATGTGCTTTGAGTTTGAAGCTGAATTTTGGTGGTTTCACTAATTACTGGGAGATGTAATTTTGGCTAAAATTTCACAGCTTAAGTCGTAGGGCAGCCTGGTTAATGATTTTCATGTGATTAATAGCTAGTAAATTTTAAAGTACGATTTTGGAATTTAAAACGGTAATCGACTTGCTTTTCGTTCTGTTGTGAGTTTGACTTGGTCTATCATTAGATGAAATTATTTGAACTCCCATATGTGGTTTGGTCGAGTTTAGTGCCGAGTCTTAGTGTTCCAACATCCACAGGACTTCACGAACTACCTAGTCGAAACAAGTTCGACTAGGTTTGTTTTGTGTTTTCCGATTAAGTCAAGATATTGATTGTAGGATCTTGACATAATGTAGGTGTTTGAGGAGTCAAGCCTCGACCTACTTCCATTGCTTTGAGTTATCATCAATCCGGAATCCAGGTGGGTTGTTATTCTAAAATTATCTGTGCAATGTGTGTTAAATATGTTTATTGTTTTGGCTTGATCTATGTATGAATGTGAATATGTAGCCTATCGATGTGAGCTATTATGATGGCCATCGGTACGGTTGTCCCCGTCGATGTAATACGGTTGCCTTATGAGGCAAGTCTCCTTAAGACCTATTATGAAAGGCCGTGTCCTTGCGTGGCACGTACTCTCGCCGTAAGGGTAATGAATCCCCTTTCCGCGACTATTATGAAAGATGTGCACAGGAGTATTTATGTTATGATGGAGATGTGACATATGTGTATTGTTTGTGTTCATGCTGCGATCATGCCAATTTGACATATTATGAAACGTGCATTGCATAGTGTGAGTACGATAGTTAACTGTACTCACTCCCACCTGCTCGTAACTGATGCAGGTTAAGCAGTCGGCGGGTGACAAGACAAGACGGGTGGTGGTTATGCTTTTATTTATCGCTTATTTATTTGCTTCCGCTCATTTATGTTGAGATATTATGACTGTGTCGTTTTGAACTTAGAATTGTGAATTATCTTTATGATTTATTATTCGTGCATGCTGTCTTTATTTGATACGTTTGCATTTTTGGTTAAAGGCTTTTGGAAAAATTGAGTAGCGCCCACTGAGTTTTAAAATAAAATTTAAGTTTAAAAAAAAAAAAAAATTATTGTGATTTTTATTAAATAAATTCGATAAATCCTTTAAAATAAAGTGGGGCGTTACAATACTAGTAAGAATTTCGTGCGACGCACGAATAAGAAATACTCATTAATATTTATAAATTATAAATGCTCATTAAATTATATTTATTAAATTAAAAATATGAAATTAATATATAATACAATTTACCTATATTAATTTGTTAAAAATGTTATATGAAACTTAAATTGTGCAAAATTATATAAAACATATCTATTTAAAATTAGTACACGACCCGTACAGTGCAAATGTAAATTTTTATGGTTTAATCTTACAAATGTAAATTTTTATGGTCTAATTATTTCCTTAATTATTCAAGATTTGAGCAATTAAATACACAAAAAATCAGTAATACTTTATTAAAAATTTCACAAAAGAATTACACTAAAAATATAAAATATTTATTAAATAATAAATTATACAATTTGGTTGAAATTTTTTACACCAAATCACATAATTGATATTGCAGCCGAAATTCTCGAATTTGGGTAAATCAGCCAATTCACATGATTTGAGTAATTAAAGTATCTTAAAAATGAATTTACCATAAGTGACTATTTGAAATATACCATAAATTGTTAAATTAATTTGAATAGTTAAGGTATCTTAAAAATGTATTTTTATATGACTTAATTATTTCCTTAAATAATGAGCCGCCATTTTTATAACTGATTATTTAAAATATACCATAAATTGTTAAATTAATTTCTCAAAATAGTAAATACATTTTTTTAGAGAAATAGTTACTATTTAAAAAATAATCAAACCTTTTAAATTATATAGATATAGATTTGACATTAATTATTATTATTTTTTTGTTTGATAAATTACTAATTGTATTGAGATGTGTAGAATTAGCACAACATTCTAAACAGTTGCTAACTTATTCAAATTCCCAATAATATTATATCTATTATACACAATTCCACTAGGGCTTTAAATTTTTTGACAATATTTATTGAATTGGTCAAACCATTAATGAGTAACATTTAATATAGAATGGGAGGAAAAACAAAAAAATTTCCAGCTACTTTGCCTTTTTAGTGTGTAAATTATCTACAAAATTTAATGTACAATTACAATTTAACATTTTCAATGTGACAAATTATCCTTCTTATTTTCCAAGAAGTATAGGCCATTACCCAAAATTGCAATCAATACATAAGTTAATTAATAACTACAATACACATTCCAAGTTTAGACAATATCTAAAATAATGTGAAAGTAAATTATCCTATAATTAATACAATAATTAATGTAAATTTGAGCGGGAAATGTGCAACGGATCCGCTTTAATATATATATAGATATAGATAAATAAATTAATTAAATACTCCCTCCATTTTGAAATATAAGGCGTATAAAGATTTCTCATTTTTTTTGAAATATAAGGCGCGTTCAAAAATCAAGACAAATTTTTGTATTTTTTTCCAAATATACCCTCATTGTGTTGAAATTAAGGAAGTGTGGAGTGGTTGTGATTAGAGTAAATAAGGTTAATTTAGTCAATTTATTCATTAATTAATGTCTCCTTAATATTTGTGCAATAACCTTAAATGTCTTAGAGCATCTCCAATGTGACTTTTGACATTGCAAAAAATTATCCATATCATCAACTTTTGAAAGTTTATTACTAATTTATTCTCCAATGCATCTTGTCATTAGCTCTTTCATGATGATGTGGATGACATTTAATGTTAACAACGTTGAACTCACTTTCTAATATCTAACACCATGTTAAACATGATGACTCATTAATTCACTTTATATTTGGTTTAATTTTTTATTATTCTTGTATTAATGAATTATTATAATTGGTCCACATATACAAATAAATTCTTATCAAATTGGTGCATTGGAGATACTAGTTTGATTCAAATTTTTAGTCTTTTAACATTATTCTTATGTGGATTAACATTACAATCATCAATTGACATGTTGCCTTTCAACACCATAGCATTGGAGAGAGATGCTCTTATATTTCAAAATGGAGGGAGTATATAATAAAATGAAGACAGTTGGAGCACGCCACCGGCGACCGAGCCCATCCATTATCCAAAAATGGCGAGCAGGCCAAGGGTGGATAGTGCTAACGTGCGCCGTGTGAATACGACCAAAACAAGCTACCCTTATCCTGCACCACCCTTTGTACTGCTTTATCTTTGAAAAGTGTGCCTGCGCATATAATAATAATAGCGCGAAACAGAGCCAATCTTCAGATGTATTCAGCTCTACTTTATTCACTTAATAGTATGGACTATTAGTATTACCTTCGCCACTGTATTAATGAAGAAATAATTTATTGCATCCTTTTCAGACCTCCGATCGCGATTTCTCGGCGTATTTATTGGAACATTTGAAGGCTAAAAAGGAGGTTGAACGAGTGATATAGTTTGGGATGGAGTCGAGGGCTGAGCGGCGGCTGAGATTGATTCAGGCCCATCTGGTTCCCGTCGCCGATGATGATTTGTTGCGGGTTTCTGCGAATCCGACCGCCGGTGAATATTTTCACGGTACTATTATTGCTCAGTGTAAAAGTGATCATGGATTGGTGGCATATTTTTTATTTTTATTTTTTGTTTTTGCTGCTGATTTGGTACTTTATAATCTGTAGTGTGCCATCGAATATTCGTTTCATGAAAAGCTGTAGTTTAGCTTTTTTCTTCTAACTGTAGATTTAGTTTATAGGGAATATGCAAATATTCTGAATTGATTTTCCAGTGAATGGTCAAGTTTATGGAATCACTGGCGGATAAAGTAGTATTCACGGGTGTTCTGTTTTTCCTTCACAAGCAGCTAGAGATTGGCAGTTAAATTTGATTTGTAGGATGATACACGGGGGATGAAGGATGATAATTGATATTGTTGCTATGAATAATAATATTTATTTACTTCTTTTCATATCAGTTAATTGATTTTATGAAATTAGATAGATACTTTTCCACGGGGTTGAAAAAGTATGTTTCATGGTTTTGACTTTCCATTTGATCTTAGTTTTGGTTTGACAATGTAGTGTTCTTTCATTCTGTTTGTATTTTTTGTTCATTCATTGGTCAAATCTTTTGACAAAGATTACGTGATGAGCAGTGGGATAGTAGCTTGCTTGAGGGGTTTCTGATTGATCAAGTTGGTATATTACGATTAAATATATATTGGATGTATGTGGATGCTGGAGTTTAGGTTTGTGTTATTGCTACTTTTGTTTGAGGATTTGGCTTTAGCACTTGCATCTATGTCAAGGGGAGGGAATGTTGCTCAAATTTGGAACCTGACTTACATAAAATCAAATGTTGATTTTACCAACTTCAATCATGTAATTTTTATTTTTTTAACAAGGTTCTCATATACTGGGTATGTTGATTGTTGTTGGGAATATACTGGGTATGTTGTTGTTGTTGTTGTTGTTGTTCTCATATACAGATCGACCTGGCTTTCTTGAAATAATTTATTATTCTTTTCCATGAGCTGTTTTTCCTGTTCTCTTCCGCTAACATTTTTTTCTGTATCAGTCACATTATTTCCTTTATATTATAAATATGGTCGCTTCTTTAACATGAAATAGAATGAACACTAACTATGATTAACAACTTTTTTACCAGAGATGAACCCGTGTAATTATATTTGTAACTACTCAATCACATAGGAAACTCAATTTGAGTTTGCAAACGCGTGCACTTCTGAAAATTCTTTCTGGCCGGTAACTGCATAACTTGATATTTGATGCACCTACTAAATCAACTCTATACTTACTGCAGTAATGTATTATGCATGACAATTTCAACCCATAGTTTTGAATGGAATCTTATTGCTTATTTGTTTCAATGTCGTTATACCCATTTTATGCTTCCACCTTTAAACTGGATTGTAGGTATCTCTTTACTTTTCTGTAGGAGTATTTTGTGTTATAAAAGCCATACAAACTTAACTGCAACGTATTAGATGGAAGGGGTTCCCACCTTTTATTTTTCTCTTGGTGGTTTTATACATTCGTGATTAATGATTGTGTTTCTTTTTTCTGTCCCTGAATAAATATTTCTAGCTGTATAATAACTTTGACAAAAGCTTCAATGAAAGGAAAAAAAAAAGGTAAATTATTCTCTCTGGGGTTATGATGAAGAAGCTTCTGTCTGCTAGTGAATTCTTTGGTTGTTGTTTAGTAATCAGTCATTGTTCTTATTCGGTCAGCCTAACAGGATTACAGGAATGCGTTTAACTTAACATATTGTTGTGCTTAACATATTATAGTCGACGTTCTAAAAGTATTTAGGCACTAAGCAGGCAGCAGAGTGAAGCTTGCACACAGGGAGACATGAAGGATTAGTTGGAGTTTAATCGGGAGAGATGTAGGAAATATCTGCAGAAACGATATTAGATGGAAATATTCTGTGGAAATCTCATTCTTTTTTGTATCCCAAATCATTGCTTGATGTAATGCATGATTGAGTTTTATTGGAATATTTTTCACTGTTTACCTAGCTGTCTGTTGTCTAACAGTCTCTCTCCCCCCCCCCCCCCNCCCCCCCCCCCCCCCACACACACACTTTCTTCTCTCATGTGTGTGTGTGTGTGTGTGTTTTGTAGTCAAATTCTCTGTCTTAGTTAGCGATAGTGACATTTTTCAATGATGAGCAGGCCAGAGATATAGTGTAGTTCTGCCAGAGAAATTGCAAACAGGAAAATGGAATGTGTACAGGTAGGAATTGTACCCTCTTACTTGTGCATACCTCATATCTCATCGTTTAACCTATTTCTGAATTTGTTTCCATAGAAATCTGCTTTTCACATTTGTACTGGTCATCTCATCACAGATCTGCACGTTCTCCTTTGAAGCTCGTCGACAGAATCCCAGAACAACCAGAGATTGGCACATTGCATGATAACTTTGTGTGAGGATTTTCACCTGTTCTCCTTGCACTATTATGTTTGTCTTTACATAAATATTCTACTATATCTTACTTTATGGCTTATTACACGTGTTTAGTTAGTATCTGTGCTTTCCATCTTTATCTGATGCTTAACTCAAAAGCATCATCTTCCATTATCTAGTTTTTCAAAGTATTTTTTCTTTATAATTTTATTGGTGCTTTCAGACATGCAGTTGAAAATTTCCAAGACTACAAATATCTGGGTACACGTATACGGGTAGATGGTACAGTTGGAGAGTAAGTATTTTGGTAAAATGATATTTTCTTAGGTTGTCAGCATATTAAATGGCAAAACTGATGTTTATTTTTTATTCTCCTTTTTTGTTCTTTCCTGCATTTTTGCAATGAGCAGGTACAAATGGATGACATATGGAGAGTCAGGTAGTGCTCGATCAGCAATAGGTTCGGGACTTCGCCATCATGGATTACAATCAGTTAACAACTCACTCTCTCTCTCTCTCTCTCTCTCTCTATATATATATATATATATGATCTGAATTCATTAAGTTTCTAATTTGTCAAAATACATTGTGGAAATGATAAATCATGTGCTAGACTTGTTTTGAGCAGCTTTCAAAAAATATGTAGACCACCAATTAATGGATGCTTGGTTGTATTTTTTTCAATTATTTAATGGTTTTCTTGTGTATGGAGACATTTGCCTATCTAAATTATGCATGATGTTTCTTTTATGAAAAATGTTTACATGAATATTGATTTGTTACAGATAGTGAAATGTCAATATTTTCCTGACAGGGAGCTCGTGTTGGACTTTATTTTATTAATAGACCAGAATGGATAATTGTGGATCATGCATGCTCAGCATATTCGTACATTTCAGTTCCTTTATATGATACCCTTGGTATGTTGGTTTGCACGCAGTTGAGCCTTCCTTATTCTTAGTCAACTACTCCGATAACTTGTAATGTTTTGTGGGGCATCAACAGGTCCTGATGCTGTTAAGTATATTGTGAATCACGCTGACATACAAGCCATTTTTTGTGTGCCAAGTACCTTAAACACCGTAAGTCTGTTTATTTTGCTTGAAGTGGCCAGGACAGACCATTGCATATATTGTTGATTGAGTTTTATTGCTATGAACTGCCAATTTTAGAAGGATGACAAAAAAGCTGCTTTGGAGAATGTTGATTGTTCTATTATGTACATAGTCTCTGCACTTTACCTATGGTAACAGAACTTGAGAACAAAAACCTGAAATAGCTGTATCAATGGTATCATTTTCATGTGTGCACGTAATTCACTGTTGTTACGATTGATGACAATGCCATGAACATCTATTGTTTGCTGTTATGTCACCTCGATTTCCTTTTATGATGTACTACTTAAAAAAATAGCTGGTAATTATAATTTCTTTTAATATTATCTAAATCAGCAGGATTTTCATTCCAGTTAATATTTATGATTGCAAGTAGTTCTTGATATATACTTATTCTTTTTTCTTAAACTTGCAGCTGCTAAGCTTCCTGTCCGAGATTCCTTCTGTACGCGTAATAGTGGTATGCAAACACGGATCTTCTTTTTAACTATTGATCTATACAAACATCTTCCATATTTCTGTTTCTTGACATGTATACTCGATAACATAGGTGGTGGATGGGGTAGATGAACATCTCCCATCTCTACCTTCCACTACAGGAGTTGAGCTTTTATCGTACACAAAATTACTAAGTCAGGTACGTGCATTATCTTGCTAGTCTTGAGTGTTTTGATACTGTTAAATTAGTACTTCTATTTTAATATGGCATACAGTCACTGTAAAGGTTTTATGGGTTGCACTTTGATTTTCCTTTTGTAAAATGTGATTGGATGTTGACAATTTTTTGTTGTGTCATTCGTATAAACAAGTTGCATAACTTATATTTACACTGAATAGAACCCTATATTATCTAGAGAAGTACACACCTTCTTTTATCTCCCTTCCAAGAAACATTTAATGTTGCTTCTGTCCTTTTGTGCTTGCACCTGATTCCTAGAGGGGTGCTACGGATGGGTTGGTTTCGTGGTGAAAAATTTTGCTTTTTAGATGTGCTGAATGAGAGACAAAGTAGTGATTACCCTAGGATTCTGGTTATATAGGATAATAGGAATATGTGTAGTCCTGGATGGCATCAGCGAGTCTTGAACTACTTATGAATCATATGCATAGAAGACTCAGTATTATAATGATAACTGGCATTTTACTTTGGATCTCACAATTCTGCTGTCTGTAAAAGTAACTTGATAGGGCTTTACCCCTGATTCTGTATTGGTAATGATAATTTGTTTCCCCAATGACATTGCAGGTCAAATTTTCATTGGAAAGCATGTAGTTAATTCCCTGTTATCTATACCCAATCCTTCCTGCTATTTGAGAGTTTTTTGTTTTTTGTTTTTTGTTTTTTGTTTCTCCCTTCCAATAAGTTCTCTAACTGTTATGGACTTGTCCATATTTCTGCTTTTATTTTTAGATTCAAAAAATAATCAACTGTAATTATGATCTATTGCTGTTACTGATAAATTATAGTCAGCAGATGATAGTTGAAGTATTTAGGGGGTGATTGTTTATGGATTGAACTAGTTTTTATTTGGTTTGGTTTTTAACTATAGTTATTTTCGAAAAAATGTGGTATGGTTAGTTGTTAGTGGATATATTAAAATAATATGTAAATGAAATAATTAAAATTGATTTGATGTAAAATAGGAGAAAAATGATTGGAAGTGATGGTTAGTTAAAATTATGTGAGTGGATGAATAGTGAATTAAAGTTGATAATATTGAGGATAGTGGAGTTGGGTTAAAGTTGAGTTTTGATTGGTTTTTTTTTTTGGATTAAATTGGTAAACAATCACCCCCTTAATATCTGCAATTGTTATTTATTCAGGGTCGCAGTAACCTACTTCCATTTTGTCCTCCCAAACCCGAAGACATAGCAACTATATGCTATACAAGTGGTACGACAGGGACACCAAAGGTAGCAGCTTCAGCTTTCCGAGCTTTAGTACTTTCAGTTGAATCCCTGTTCAAAATGTTTATGTAATTATAAATGTAATGCATTCTTCTTTTCCCCTTCTCTCAATAGGTAGCAGCTTCTGCTTTCCGATCTTTATAGTTTCGGTTGAATCCCTGTTTAAATTGATTTTGTTTTTTCAAATGTATGCATCCTTCTTTTTTCCCTTCTTTCTGTAGGGAGTTGTACTGACACATGGAAACTTGATTGCAAGTATTGCGGGAATGACCCTTGTAATCAAATTTAATTCCTCTGACATGTGAGTTGTCTTGAATTATGATTAGTTGCATCCTGTTTCCATCCTAATTTACGGACCACTATTATTTTATAAGCAGTTACATATCCTATCTTCCCCTGGCACACATCTATGAACGAGCTAATCAGATTATTTCGGTGTATTACGGCGTTGCTGTTGGCTTCTACCAGGGGGTATGTACTTCGATTATGTGTTTTTATCTGAGGTTTTGTTTATATAATACTGGGAGTCAAAAGGGTTTTTGTGCTATCTAGAGGTTCATGATTCCACTGTGGTGTGATAAGCATGTCTTTTGCAATTTTTATTTGCTTAAGTCAATCGAGAGCTTTTAATGTTAAGGCGTGCTACTAATCTGCAGGATAACCTGAAATTGATGGATGACTTGGCTGCTCTGAGGCCCACTATTTTCTCCAGTGTTCCTCGTTTATACAACAGAATATATGCTGGGTACAATCCATCAGATGACTTTCATCTCTGTTGTCCTCGAAATTATTATTTTCTTATTCGGACTGTTCTTGTAGGATTACAAATGCTGTGAAAACTTCTGGTGTTCTGAAGGAGAGGTTATTTAATGCGGCATACAATTCCAAGAAGCAAGCTGTAATGAGTGGTACGGTTGATAAGTATCTGGGATTGTCAAATTCCTTAGAGTTCTCCTTTTGGTGACACCTTTTTGAAGCCTTATAAATTAACTTAAATTAAACCTATTAAATGTTATCATGGATTGAATCTTGGCCTGGGAAAATATGTGACCAAATAATGTCGCTCATAGCCTCATAGGACCTTGCTTTAGTTTTCCTTTGCTACATATTGTACTTATCTTCTTTGTAAAGCTTATATGCGGTGTTTCTCTGGGTTTCTTTTAACGACATCAAAATGGAACGACCTACTTCTGTTAAGTACGACACGTGGCAATACTTATTTCAAAAAATGACTAGTTATGAAATGGTACAACTGACAGACATTTGATTATGCGCCTTTCATGTTCTTTCCTTGTCATTTTTATGGAACTACGTGTTCACGTTCTCATTGTTGCAAATCGCAACCATCTTCTTTAAATAGGGCGAAAACCATCACCAATGTGGGACAGATTGGTGTTCAATAAAATAAAGGACAAGCTTGGAGGCCGAGTCCGTTACCTGACTTCAGGTGCTTCACCATTGTCTCCTGATGTGATGGAGTTTTTGAGGGTGTAAGTTGAATATATTTATTGACATTCAATCTTTCTGGAGATGATCATGGTACATTCACTCTTCTAAAAATTTTCATCCACTTGCAGGTGTTTTGGATGCCAAGTGATTGAAGGTTATGGCATGACAGAGACTTCTTGCGTCATTAGCTCTATGGAAGAGGGTGACAACTTAACAGGTCATGTTGGTTCCCCCAATCCTGCATGTGGTAAGTTAGAACTTTTTTTTTTGTTTAATATCATTAGTGTGTAAAACTCTTATGATGTCAAATTTGTTTAACTTCCTTAGTGGGAATATTTAATAGAAGGATTGTGAAAAAAAAAAAGGGTTAATTGCATTAAAAATCACCACCTTTTGTTAAATTGCGAAAAAAACTCAACCTTTTCATTTTAGCAAAAAAATTACAAACCTTGTTTAATTTTTGCAATTGTGTCTCGAACATAATTTCCGGCCAAAATTTAATGACGTGGCGATCGGAAAAATGACATGGCACCTTCCACCTCACACGTGATCCAAGTCACCTTCCACCTAATATAGATCGGCTCTTTTCCTCCCTCACCATTCTTACGCCGCATCACAGAGAAAAGAAAAAGGAACGAGGCGATTTCTTCTCCTACCGATTTCTTCTCCTTTCTTCTTCCATCCAGCGATTTCTTCTCCCTTCTTCTCCGCTCCAGCAATTCGAGTAGTGCGAATTCATGGTTTGACCTCCAGCGATTCTCCAGATCTTGATTGGTGAAGGTTGTTCGAGCCACATAACCCTAAATGGAGAATGGGTAAATGGTTTTTTCACTAATCTTTTTTTTTTTCTTTTTTTTTTGAGTTCATATTCTGCGATGAATTTGATAATGGAAAAACCTTGCACAGCTCCTCTGTTTTTGAGAAATCTGCTAACCTCAATCTTCATCCATGTCGACAAATCCCTCCTCGGATCCACTTAGCGCCAAAATACGCGCTGCTCCAAACCCTACGCTCCATCCTCGCCTCCTTTTTCCTCTTCTCCCTCAGCCTTTTGCCCTTTCTATTCTCCTCTTTGACCCCTGACCGCAAAGAATCGGCCAATTAACCTCCGAAATCGGCGAAAAGAGACCTCTACGCCTCCACCGCTGGCAGAGATTCCGAAGTTTCCAGGGCTCTGTCGCAGCTGCTGCTGATAATGAGCGAAATTCCGGTGAGCTCGAGGAAATACGAAGTTGTTAGGTCTCTGACCGAGAGTCTAATCGACGAGAATTTGTCCGAGGCAGTCAGGTTCTGAGGGAGGTCAACTGTGCCGTTCTCTTATCTGCGTTCGCGAGGTCGCTGCGCCAGATCGAGTGTGAAGTGTAAAAAGGTGTCCGATGACGTGACATGAAGTATTGAGTTGGCGTGCCATGTCATTTTTCCGATCGCCACGTCATTAAGTTTTGGCCGGAAATTATGTTCGAGACACAATTGCAAAAATTAAACAAGGTTTGTATTTTTTTTGCTAAAATGAAAAGGTTGAGTTTTTTTTGCAATTTAACAAAAGGTGGTGATTTTTAAGGCAATTAACCCAAAAAACAAAAAAATATAGACTGAGGTTGTGTTACAGCATTTAGATGAGCACATGAAGCATTTCTTGTGGAACTGATTTCTGGTCTCCAGAAATAAAGCTTGTGGATGTGCCTGAGATGAATTATACCTCTGAGGATCAACCACATCCTCGTGGGGAGATCTGTGTCAGAGGGCACACAGTGTTCCAAGGCTATTACAAAGATGAAGTCCAGACGTAAGTATCTGTGTGATGTCATCATGTTTGGACTGCCTGACTTTATTTTGATGGAAAAAGTTAGTTGATCTTTCTCAATATGTACAGGAGAGAAGTAATGGATGATGAAGGCTGGCTGCACACAGGAGATATTGGATTATGGCTACCTGGGGGCCGCCTGAAAATCATTGATAGGTGACTATCCGTTTGTTGAACTATGATCAACCTTTTCCTTTTTATAATAGTAATAATGATAATAATAATAATAATAAGCTTGCTGCTGGTAAGTCTGTAAAGACCTTAGTTTTGAAAAAAGAGGAAGATTTTAAAATCGATATTTGGGCATCATTTCCTTTCCCTTTCAAGTTGTTCTCCTCCCCCTCGAAGAATTTCTGTGGATGCTAAAATGTCTTCTTAGGGGAACGGCATTCTGTTTGCTTATAGCAAACGCTTTTTGTTTCCTCATTGTCAACAGGAAAAAGAACATATTTAAGTTGGCCCAGGGTGAATACATCGCACCAGAGAAAATTGAGAATGTGTACGCAAAGTGTAAATTTGTTGCGCAGTGCTTTGTGTATGGTAAGAAAAATATTATTATTTGTTTCCTATGCAAAAATAATTTAATGTTTTCTACTGACGAAGGTCATGCCTATAGGTGATAGCTTGAACTCATGCCTTGTTGCTGTAGTCTGTGTGGAACCAGATGTTTTGAAAGATTGGGCAGCATCAGAGGGTATCAAGGTAACTTTACCCGTCCACTTGTTCTGTCATCAGATCCCTTTCCTGTATGTTGTTCTTTGGAATTCTGCTGCCCTTCACCTTTGTATATGATATGCACCCTATATCCCATTTCCCCTCAACTTCACTTCTCTTTTTGTGCCAAGTGATGGTAAATTCTTTTAGGAGCCCTTCTAAGTGGAATCTTTGAAAAAAGGGATTCTTTTAACCGAATCCTTCTCAGATTAATTGGTCAATGTTGGAATTAATGTGAATAAGGTTAATACTAGAAACACTGGGTATTGTTTTGAATTGATTCTATGAAGTGCATTAAATGATTTCTCCCAAGCTTTGTGAAAATAAAGAAATGAAACTCTCTTTTCCAGACTGAAACGATTATCTGCTTTTGTCTTCTCCATCTCGCAATGCACAACTTTTGGATTTTCACAAAACTCCTGACTCGTAACTACAAGGAGCAAAAATGTCTTCGAGGAAAAGAGATTTTTTTTTTTTAACAAAATCAGTTTTGTTATTTATTTGTTTTCTCGAAGTTTCATTAGGTAACTATTAGAAATAGAAACAGTCTCAACCATGTACTCCTGGTGCAGTATGAAGATTTGGGGCAACTGTGTGCTGATCCAAGAGCAAGAGCTGCTGTACTTGCAGACATGGATGCTGTCGGCAGGGAAGCTCAGGTTAGTATAATTCAAGTAGATACCTATTTTTTAATTATCTTTGGGAGTCTCTTGATGTTAATATTTTTTCCACAGATGAGAGGTTTCGAATTTGCCAAAGCCGTGACACTAGTGGTTGAGCCGTTCACTCTAGAAAATGGCTTGTTGACTCCAACATTTAAGGTATAATAAACTTGTACTCACGCTCTTAGTCCCGGAAACCACTAAGAAAAAATTTACCATGTTTAGTGAGTGATTTTGGAGGAGATTATGGCTATGTTTGGTAAATCTATGGTAAGTGTAGCTGAAAAGCTAGCTTATAGCTTTTAAGTGAATTTCGAGCTTAGCTAGCTTATAGCTTTTAAGTGAATTTCGAGCTTATAGCTGATAACTTATGACTTATGGTTGAAAAACTAGCTTATATGATAAAAATGTTTGGTAAAATTAGCTTATATGAAATAAAAATTTCAATAGACTTATTTAAAAAGCTATCCAAAGAAGCTTATAAGATAAACTCGAGCTTTTTAAAAAAGTTCGTCCTACCAAACAAAGCTTATTATTTGAATACAAGAAGCTTATAATCTAATTAAATAAGCTATAAGTTGGTTTATATGCTTACCAAACACAACCTATAATATACAAGATTCGACAGGCTATATTCCTCCTTTTCGTCAGTAATTTGAAATCTATGCTTGTTTGCTTTGTAAAATTTTCAGATCAAAAGGCCCCAAGCAAAGGCCTACTACGCGCAAGCAATAGCTCATATGTATGCCGAGCTCTCAACATCCGATCCAACACCACAAAAGATGTTGTAACAAACGGGTCTGATAGAAGAATATAGAAAGGTCTCCATGCCCGTGAAGCCGTTTTAATAAAGAGAGATGTGAATTGCTGAGGATGATGTTCTTAGCGTCTAATGGCTGTATGATTTTTGTGCATTATTCAATAGTCAATTTAATTTCAAGTTTTCTGATCCTATGTAAGTGGAAATGAACATAGAATTAAGTTCTCGATTCATTTCTGGTTGGCAACTCCATCACTTAAATAAAATTTGGTCAGGGAATATACAAATGGTAGCGAAATTCAAAGTTAAAAGAGTTTTAACCGTCGGATCACATTTTCATGTCCACCCCTCGTGTAGATATGTGTTGGTGAATAAAACCCCGTGGGGTAGTGCCCACTTCTAGATGGAGTGTTCACATTAGACGAATTAGGTGAACCCTACATAATGTTGGTACTAGTCATTTTTCTTTTCCTTTAAATTTTAATGCTCAGTTTACGAAAAAAAAATTGCTCTCCATGATCTTCTTTGATCTCACGATAATGCTCCTGATGGTTTCGACTATTGACCCGTGCATCAGATTTTTATTTTTATTTTTTTTTATTTTTTTTACTTTTTCCGCCCACAATTAAAATGGTTTTTGAAAAAAAATTTAAATGCATTTTGTGAAAATACGCTCATTTGAACTAATGACATGACTTTGCTTAGCTTGATATAGACGTACATATTTTAGAAACGAAATGGTTCACAAATGAGCCGATTCAATAATATACATGGAACATTAATGACCTGTCAAATACAATATACCGATTCAACATTTTTACTGATGACATCAACATAAGAAGTAAAATAAAAGCTTCTTGAAGCATCTCTGAGCTCATAGACCAAGCACGCTCCCACTTTTTTAATCACCCAAGCAAGTGCATTGTGAAGACATGTCAAAACAAGTCAAGCTCAAGATTTCTCTAATGAATAAAAATTTAATTCAATAATTCTTGTACAGATACCAAATACTTCATATATTACAAATGCAGTGCAACAGCAATTAATACAGGGAACTCATGATAAACATCCCAAACTGTGTAAATACTATTCACAAACACCTCACTTGTATCGATTCAGCTAGTTGGAAGCTTCCTAATCCAATCTTATATTTCACTTATTCACAAATAACCTGATAATCATACGCAAACCTTTTTAATTCTTTTCCTTCCATCAGCAAGGTGCAGAAAACATGAATGTGGCAAACCTGTTCAAGCGACCACTCGGAGGTGTAGGTTTAACACTCTATATTAAGTGTCAATCTATGATGCAACTGAACATGAACTTGAATAGGGTCAATTAAATTATGTGTATCAGGGCTTTACGAGAGGCCTCGTATTATCCCAAAGCCATTGATATGCTGAACCTTCCAATAATGGAGAAACCTGGTGATAAAGAATGAAAATTTGAAAATGAATCGTGTTTAAGTTCAAATTTAGCCTGTAGAGTTGTGGGAATATCCGATTATAGCTCTATTGTAGAGACTTCAGGTTAGTGGTTTTGGCGAAACACTAATCAATCAAGGTGCAAAGGTCTTTTTTTTTCTTTCTTTTTTTCTTTCATGCAAAAAAAAAAAAAAATGTTACAAATGGGCTCACCTTCTCCCAGACTTGTTTGTGGTAATCATTTAACCACTCTATTTCACTCGTAGAAAGTAGTGACATGTCGACTAGCTTGGTCTGCACGTCGTGAAGAAACACAGAACCAAAGATAATTATTTAATGTCATGTTTAAAGATCACATTCCACAGTGAGATGAATATGTGGAGCAAATACGACATAATTTCATGTTGAAGTTATACCACCAAAGAAAGAATGTAAGATGCATTAATATTAAAACACTATAGATTAGCCACAAACAATTTACAGCCTATATAGGTAGCAACAGAATTAATGATCCCCATCACATATCAGTTGTGGAGGAAGAGTGTCTGAATAATTCATAAAGCCTCGAGCAGCTCCAACTATTTTACAATAATTGTGATATCCAAAAGTCAAGTTGGACGTGCAGGCTTAGCCGGATATACCACAAAATGACATATTGTAGTCGTTGTAAAAGGATATTTTCATATCATAGCCTTCGAATAAGATAATGCCTTCTAAGTGTATACATGTGGTAAGAAATAAACTATAGCAGAAACTGCTTTAAAAAAGATAGAAAATTAACCAAAATTGACAAGTAAGGAAAGGAAGCTTCTAAAAAACAGAAACTTTGTGTGTATTGATAGAACCTGATCTTAACAGAAAGTTGGAATACCTGAATAGGAACAAATGTAAGCTTTTCAAATCCCAGGTAATCCACTCCTCCAAAGCGATTTGGTGTATTGATCTCTTTCACGTAAAGAAGATTCTGGATGATAACAATTGGAAAAAATAAAGTACAAGAACCAATTAGTAAAGAGGTTTAAAAAAATGCTTGGTGGATGGTTCTTTTTGGGGCCCTGCTCCATTCAACATGTGAAAGGTTTAAACAAAATAATAATTTTTATGTCTAGGAAAACCAGAAGTCCATTTTATCAAACCTAAGTAACTAAAATTTGTATGCCCACTTATTTCATCTTTTGCTTTTCTTTTTTTCTTTTTTCTTTTTTCTTTTTTTTTTTTTATCAGACAAATGGATGGACACTTCATATATAAAAATAAAAGCCTACATAAATGTTGAAGAGGATATTTGCATAATAGTACAGTTCGAGAAAAGATGATTACATACTTCGATCCTAATACCAAATGCATGATCTTCATAGTATCCTGGTTCATTACTGACAACCATGCCTTTCAGCAATGGAGTCATGTTGCTAAACCGGAAGCTTATACTTTGAGGGCCTTCATGAACATTCAGTGCAGCTCCTACACCATGACCAGTACCTGAAGTATGGATGGGAATTCATTAATTCAGCACACGCAACGTCAAAATAACAAACTCCAAGAAATCTAATATAATAGGAAATAATACCATGACGGTAATCAAGACCGATCTTCCACAGTGATGATCTTGCAAAGGCATCTAATACAAAACCTGGGTAATTTTCTGGAAAAACAGCCTGATCAAGCGCAATATGACCCTGCGGAAATCATTAACCGTCATTATCTCATACCTGAGTCCTATAGAGTTTTAGTTTAGTAGAATGACAAGAACTAAGAAAGACAGTACAACCTGTCAAGCACTGAACAACATTTACCAGAAACTACTGATTGCTATTTGAAAAGATACTAGTTATTGGTTTATGTTTGAAGAAACAATTATGATACCTATGAAAATCTTAATAGTAGCAGAGAGGTATATGTATTTCTCTTCTCTTCACATATTCAACTCAATTAAACGTAGATGAAGTTTTAACATATCGACCCTTGCAAGTACTAGGAATAGCCAGAATATGTTTAAATCCACAAACAAATTTGGTCTATTAGGTTAATATAAGAAAGAAACGGCATGCTGGTATGTTAGAAGATAAGATTGGTGGAAGTGATAATGTGTGGAGAGGGTTGGAGTTCAATTCCTAGTGGAACTGTTAACATACGATTTCGATATCTGTGTCTCTTTCTTCAAATAACTTACACATTGCCAAAGCTGGGAAGAACCCATCTAATCTTACCAATTTATGAATTGCAATTGCATTGAATTTCAGGTAAAATACCAGTCATTCACGGTAGACTCACAGCAACTTGCCCTATTCACCTCACAGCACAAGTCCAAATTTCTTTTCTAGCAAGTCATCATGTCCAAAGAAATTAGCATTTTTAAAGCATTGATCTTAGCAGAGTATTTCCTAGTTAGTGACAAGGTATACAGGTGAGTAAATTGTAGAACTATCTTAACTAAAGAGTCATTTCATAAATGTATTTGTACTACGACTGCCAGACTTTTCCAACTCATGTCTGTCTTCTAATTGTATCTGGATCAAGAAATCTATTAAAGAGAATCTGAAGCCATCATATTATAGAAATGTTTACAGAAAAGAGCCTTTAAGTTTTGCTTGCTGCTTTTCATTTTAACAGGATTACTCAAAGTTTCTTAAACCCAGGCAGATCGCAATTTGAATCTATTCACAGAGATACTTGCGACAAAAAACTTATGCGTTGTTTTATTGCATGCATGTGATATAGTAATAACTTGATCATTCACCTGCCTCTATTCTTGAGTGCTTTCTTTTAGGACTTGACATCTATTGTGGAAGATCTGCCTATATCTTTTATATACTGAAAGTAAATAAAGATATCACTGAGATTGCCACGAAGGCACGAGGTGGAAGAACAATGAATTGGTCTCTTGACATCAATTCGGTCTCTTGACATCAATTTAGATATTTATTATTCTTTTTAATGTTATTTTTAACAGAGAGGTGATTAAGCAAAATGAATAGCAAATAATGAACACTACCTGAAGCACTCTGGTAAAACATTCTTTTTCCCGTGAAGAAGGTTGACCAAAATGTACAGTCCGAGTAATGTCAGTAGTTCCATCAATATATTGTGCTCCACTGTCCAATAAAAACAATTTCTCAGCATCCACTACACTGCAGTTGCTAGGATCCGCTCTGTAGTGTATGATAGCACCATTTGCACCAGAACCTGCGAAAAACATTTGGCACTGTAAGTCCCAGAGAGGAAAATATATAAAACAGTGAAACAATTCAGTAGAATATTTAGCACATAGGATGTATGCAACTCCTGAATTGACGAGACACCTGAAGCTCATAACACAACTCATCTAACTCAAAGCTAAAAGTCAAAAGAAATCTGTTTGATTAATCACATATGATGCAGAAGATTGGGAATAGAAGTCTACCAAACCAGTCTAAATGCCAGAAGGGGGGGATGATGGTGAGTGGAGTGGCTTTGGTAGCTAAAAAAAAAAAGAAAGAAAGAAAAAGAAAAAGAGAGATGTAATATTGTCAATTTTTAAAATGACATTTCTTACCTCAAATGTCTATTAGAAGTTCTATTTATGACTAACGAGTATGTGTGTGTGGGTGTAATAATATCGAGTTCAAGATTTTTCTTAAGGGAAAAGAAAATAATATAGGTTTCCAATATCATTGAGTTCATGAAAGACTGTTCTGTACCAGAATCTCCCACAGCCCTAGGTGGCAATTTAGAAGTGTCAAGATGTCACAGGTAATTGAAAACTATGGCAAGTTTTCTACTTATTATACTTATGGATTTATATTTTCAAAAGTTGAGCAACAAAGATAAATTCAAATTTTCTGCCATCCTTGTACAGGCCTATAAAATATTCACGTTCTAGCTAAAGAAATTTGCATCAAGCTTGGCGCCTGACAATGAAAATACCATATGTAAGGTTGTTAAGACTATTACAGTATTACATACCACTTATACTATCAAAACTTGTGTCCACGAAACCATCTTGCCTAGAACGGACTGCAAGAATAGAAATACAATATGTAAGGTCTGTTAAGACTATTACATACCACTTATAGTATCAAAACTTGTGTCCAAGAAACCATCTTGCCTAGAACGGAACTCAAGAAGTTTGTCCGCAACATCTACTTCGGTCAAAATAACACCCCTGCTGATTTCCTCCTCTAGCCATACCCAGAATTGCGCTAGAGCCGCTGCATCTCTGCATAAGATCAGTCATTATAATTAAATACACGAAAACATTTCTCTCTATCTAGTTAATCAGTTCATAACATTGCATATAATAATGCTATAGAATAAAAGTACTTTTGCCAATATTTTAAAGAATACATTCCGGCCATAAACTAAATAAAACAGCGACTTGAATGATAAAATTTAAATCGTTATTATTAATACAAAACTCAAAAACCTCAAAGGGTTTGTTTCATCAACCCTCATAAGGAATAGTTTGTTTTTTTTCAAACGAACCTCAGACTTCGAGGAACGAAGACAAAATAAAAAATAAAAAATTATACAATGAAAAAATGGTCCTGTAACGTAAATGGCTATAAGAAAATATTAAAGGGATAAATGGATAATTTGGAGTTATAACTATGCCATGTTCAAATATTTACTTCTAATATCAAAAGGCTGACTATCTAACACTGGCAATTCCAATATCACACAACCTGCGCAATAGTGAGCAAGGATAAACTTTGTACATATATGTATTCAAACGTACATTTTATATCATTAAAAAAAAAAAACACGATTTGCAGCTGCAATCACCTTAGATGAGAATTACGCATTCCTTGCAATTCAGCTTCATTTTTCACAGCTTTGGCCAGAGAAATAGGCGAGCTCTTACAGATAGCAGTGGGTCCACAAGAATGGCCATCATGACTAGCTGACAATGTCTCCTTACTTTGATCGACAATTCCAGCAGTGCCAAAGTACTTTTCACAGGCCGTTTTATAAGTATTTACTATAGCAGCACTAACGGATGATGTGTCCAACCAAAGGCAGGCACCTATTGCAGCCAAACTGCAACACAAAATATACACGGGTATTTGTTTAGAGAAACATTTGGCATACAACTTAGGCAAGTGAATTTTATAATGTGAGCTCCATTCTCCAACACTATCCTCTATCAATTCACATTTTTCCTTATGTATTTTTTTCCCCATCTTCTGTTTTCTTCTTTACGTCTATTATTATGCAAAGTAGATTCTTCCAGTTCTTGTTCAAGTATTAAGTTCCTTATAGGATCACTAAGAATTAAATTAAAAATGCTGAGCAACCCTTTATGAAGTTGGAGAGAAGACAATTAAGTGCCACCATTGCGCATTATAACATTGCTGAACAGCTGAAGTAGGAGTGTCTAGAAGAAAACAGAACAGCACAGATGGAGATAACGAGTTCGAGTGTCATATACAGAACATGTTTCAAGTGGCGCCTCTTAAAGATATAGGATCTAAGGATTAAATTAAAAAAGCTAAGAATCCCTTAATTAAATTGGAGAGTAGACAATTAACTGCCACCATTGTGCAAGTAGGAGTTCTAGTCGAAGCTGCAGAATAGAACAGATCGAGATACAAGTGTCATATTCAGGAAATGTTCAAAGTGGCGCCTCTTAAAGATATATTACGCACATATGCACGGCCAACAGTGAAACTCTATTGGATACCGTCTAGGTTATGATTAAATGAAAATGGCATAATTAGTCGAGTAAAAAAGGCCAATAGTGAACAATCTAAATGATACTACCTGGGTTGTGGTTAAATGAAAATGGCATAATATGTCAAGTAAAAAACATTTCGATGTTTTATATTCAGATTAGTTTATGAGGCGTTTATGTACAGTGTTTAGATATTCAATTTTTAGTTTCATTAACGCATTGAGTATAGACTACAAGTTTTCTGCCGCTGAGAGAAAACGGAGCACTTTAGTGGTGTAGAACTCAGATCTAATACAAACAAAAGACAGCAAAACTCCATTGAACTAACCTTCCAATATGGGAAAGAATAGAATCATACGGTCTCAACTCTATTCCAGCAGCTTCCAAATAGTGCATAACATCCGGCTTGACTTTGTCGTCATCTATGAATAGTATTGCTCCATCAATCTCCACGACCAAATAAGCGTACATGACTGGTGAATGTGGGACGTCACTACCTCTCTATTAATTAATGTAGCATGTAAAATGTCAGAATACGTCAACAAGTAAATTCCAACAAACTTAAAACACGACTTTGGTTTTACAATAAGAAAAGAAACCAGAACGCAAGGGTACTGATAGATGTAGCACCGAGTGAAAGCAACTCTAAAATTGCTCTCTTGGACACCCGTTAATCGGTTAAAATCAAGGACAGGATGTAATAATTACTATATCAACTTCGGAGGCTCAGATCAAAAGATAATGAGTCAAGGAGTATGCCAAGACAACTACTGACTGGAGTGGGGAGCACCCCCGGTTTTAGCAAGCTAGCAAAAGAAGTACAACAACACAAAACTCATATTCCCCATCTCATATGAAATGATAAGATGCTGCTATTTGTATCTTTCCCTATCCAAAATCACACTACTTTGTTTTTTTCTCAGGTGGAGATAGTTAACTGATTTTATAGTTCAAGTGAACAAATACTGAGGTTTATGAAAGCACAGACAGAGAAAAAAGCTTACTGATTTACCAAGTTCAACAGCCATGCTATCTCATCCAGCATTGTGATAACAATCGCAGATGAACCAGCATTAGCCAGTTCAGATCTCAATGAACTTAGCTTGGATGACACGTCTACACCAGCATATTTCAGGTCATGCAGCCTAATATGCCTATTTGGACGCTTTGGTCTAGAGTCCTTCCATATCTCATCCACGAGATTGACATCATACAAGTAGACTAACTCGTGGTTCTTCGTAGAGATGGCCTCTTTCAATTTTTCTGCAGCATCCGAAGAAAACAAGAACTGAACCCTTCACAAAAAGACCAAGCAAATGCGGCATGCTGGGATCAGGAAGTTGCAATGGACAAAATAATGAATAAGAAATTTCATATCAGATCATATTGATGTCAGAACTGCAGAAATAGGAGTGTAGCAAACTGAATATTTAACATGTGCAACACCCTGAAAATCTGCTCGACTTAACAAAATATATGTCATTGATCTCTTCTTATTGTCTAAATTTGATAATAGTTCTGGAAAAAAAATGTGTTCTAGTTGTCAAAGGAAAAAAATAAATAAAGTTAACTCTGTACCCTCTCCTTATTTATATAATTATTCCATCTTGGATAATTATAATACTA
This sequence comes from Striga asiatica, assembly GCA_008636005.1. Taxonomy (NCBI): domain Eukaryota; kingdom Viridiplantae; phylum Streptophyta; class Magnoliopsida; order Lamiales; family Orobanchaceae; genus Striga; species Striga asiatica. Next base: position 857,355 of record BKCP01011737.1, on the reverse strand, counting down.
CCAGTGACTTACCCCAAATCACCCAGCTATCCCACCTAAGCAAATTAGAAATGAGGCCTGGCCTGTAGAAGTGGAGGCAAGAAGATCTAGTATCAGGCTGCATCAGAAACGAACAGACTACAGAACTAGCACAAAGCCAAGCACAAAAATCGAGCAGAGTCTAAAAAAGCAGACATCTAATTTGTAATTCTTCCTAATTCTCAGGTACTACTGTCGGTTCACATTATCGGTCAAATGCGCCAGTCAGATACAAAGCAGTTCGCCGCCACTATTTTACATGAAAAGTTAGAGAAAAGGGAACTGAAATAATTATCCGGTATCAGGAGCCATGACAACATTAAACCACACAGACCAAAAACTAGAAAATGTACGCACAGGGTCTATGCCAATTCTGCTGCCGGGTGCCATGACACCATTAAGCCACTCACTTGTTGAGGGTACTCCAAGATTACCAGCTCTCATGAGAATCCAGCTTGAGTTTAACTGCTGCTCGGCCTGTTAGCAACAAGAAAGAAATATCACTCAAGTTACAACTCACAAGTAAAGCTAATCCACACATGAGCGAAAGAATGAGACCTATTGCCACCAATTCAGACCTGGAGGAAGTATCTTCCATCTGTCCAAAGAGCTGCTTTATTTTTTGTGACAACAGCAGTGCCAGCACTGCCAGTAAAACCTGATATGTATGCTCTCCTTGCATAACAGTCAGCAATGAACTCGCTCTGAGATTGGATATAAGAGTAATAAGAAACTGAAAATGCAACCAGTCACGTGAAAGTGCAAACTGAGTCTTCAACATGGAAGATCAAGGTTCTTCAAATAAAAAAGCTATACATTTCAATGCATGAAAGGGAAACTTTCCCGTGGATCGGTAAGAATTCCCGACACGAGGGCCAAATGTCAAACAAAATCCGCACATGCTAATTTACTTAATTTCGAATGAATACAAAAGCATTTTGGACTCCTAGACCAGCTAACCAACAACAAGAACTCTTTCAACACGTCAATACAAAGCTTCCTTTCCTCGAGGAGAACAACACAACCAGAAGCAAACGTGAACAAATAGGTGCAGAAAGTAAAAGCGAACACAAGTACTCGTGCACTAGTGCAAAAGACATGGAGCACGAAAAATCACTATACACAGAAATGGATACTAACAAATCTAAAGCTAAAATAATTAAAATCGACCAGAAGTAAAAGTTAGATCACTCGAATTTAGGCAAGACAAGATTAAAAGATTGGAGAACGTTCAAAAACAAAAAAAAAAAAAAAAATGCAAGGAAACCTGATGAGCGTCCTGAGAAGGAATGATATAGGCATCGATGTTGATGTTGGGCCTGGAAAAGATCTCGCGGAGGGCGACTAGCTTTTCGTCAGGCTCGGAGCTTCCGCGTTTCTTCTGCAGCTCCGATGAAGGCTTGGCGGTTATGGAGGCGGACAATCGGAGCCTGGGGTGACAGTGCAATTTGGTGGGAAATTTGGGGAGGCAAGTGATATTACGGCTAAATGGTGAAGTGACGGTGAGGAGGCTGAAGGCGCGGCTGCGAGCACAGAAGTTGGCGGTGGAGCGGGAAAGCATTCTGGCGGCGGAGTAACGAACGGCAGACTCCATACAGACGGTGCTTTCAGAGAGAGGGGATAAGGCGTCTGTCTGGTACAACCATTGCTTTTTGTCTCGCTTCACTCACGCAACTAATCTTAAGAGGTTGTATTCAATTGAGATTTTTAAGGACTTTTTAAAACTTTTTAAATTTGGTGACTTTTGTAGACTTTTTAAAACTTTCATGACTTTGGTAGACTTGTTGAGACTTTCAGAGAATTCTCATTAGTTACTTTTTAAGACTTTCATAATGAACTTTTTAAAACTTACTGAGACTTTTGTATACTTGTAGTTATAATATTATGTTTGGAAATGAAACATTAATAAACGTATATAATAACTAATATCAAGAAAAAATAAATGAAATTTTTTTTTATATATTAATCCTCTAAAAATTTATGAATCAACTCATTGTTATACGAAATGAGTTACTCACTAAGAAATTGTTTAGGATTTTTAGATTTATTAAACGAGCAAATCAATCCGAGCTTCAACGAGCCGAACTATGGAATATACAAATATTGTCGAAAAACAATAATTGTATTTTATAAAGTAATAAATAATTTTCAAAATAATTCAATATCAACAAATAAATTATTAGAAAATAAAATAATTTTATTAATATTAAAAAATAAACATTAACAAATAAAAAGAGAGAACAAATAAATTATTTGCAAGTGCAAACTATGGAAGCATTTAACCTTTAAAAAATCAAATTCGCAAGATAACAAAACGAAAGAATAAAGGTATACATACATAAAATAACAATAATAAAAAATATATAAAATAAAGATCACGTTAAATATAAGTAATGAAAATAAAAATTATACAAGGTATCAAAATAAATGATGAAAATAATAAAGCATGAAAGTGATATGGGATGTAAAACCGTGTTAGAAAGAAAAAAGAAAGGGAGCGTGAAGAGAATCACATAAGTCCAGCAAAATCTCACCAATATTGATGAGATTTCTGTTGGGACTCTATCTTTGTAATTTTGAGAGAAAAGTCTCTAAAAGTCTCACAATTTATAAAGTCTCACAAAGTCTTCATCTTTTGAATACAGGGTGACTTATAGAGACTCTCAGAAAGTTTTATTAATTGAATACCCTGAGACTTTTAATGACTTTTTAAAAGTTTTTAAAAGTCTCAATTGAATACATGTAAACTTTTCAGAAGTCTCTAAAAGTTCTAATTGAATACACCAGGATTCTGAAAGTCTTAAAAAGTTTATAAAAGTTGAAATTGAATACACCCCTAAAACTTTCTGAGAGTCTCTATAAGTCACCCTGTATTCAAAAGATGAAGACTTTGTGAGACTTTATAAATTGTGAGACTTTTAGAGACTTTTCTCTCAAAATTACAAAGATAGAGTCCCAACAGAAATCTCATCAATATTGGTGAGATTTTGCTGGACTTATGTGATTCTCTTCACGCTCCCTTTCTTTTTTCTTTCTAACACGGTTTTACATCCCATATCACTTTCATGCTTTATTATTTTCATCATTTATTTTGATACCTTGTATAATTTTTATTTTCATTACTTATATTTAACGTGATCTTTATTTTATATATTTTTTATTATTGTTATTTTATGTATGTATACCTTTATTCTTTCGTTTTGTTATCTTGCGAATTTGATTTTCTAAAGGTTAAATGCTTCCATAGTTTGCACTTGCAAATAATTTATTTGTTCTCTCTTTTTATTTGTTAATGTTTATTTTTTAATATTAATAAAATTATTTTATTTTCTAATAATTTATTTGTTGATATTGAATTATTTTGAAAATTATTTATTACTTTATAAAATACAATTATTGTTTTTCGACAATATTTGTATATTCCATAGTTCGGCTCGTTGAAGCTCGGATTGATTTGCTCGTTTAATAAATCTAAAAATCCTAAACAATTTCTTAGTGAGTAACTCATTTCGTATAACAATGAGTTGATTCATAAATTTTTAGAGGATTAATATATAAAAAAAAATTTCATTTATTTTTTCTTGATATTAGTTATTATATACGTTTATTAATGTTTCATTTCCAAACATAATATTATAACTACAAGTATACAAAAGTCTCAGTAAGTTTTAAAAAGTTCATTATGAAAGTCTTAAAAAGTAACTAATGAGAATTCTCTGAAAGTCTCAACAAGTCTACCAAAGTCATGAAAGTTTTAAAAAGTCTACAAAAGTCACCAAATTTAAAAAGTTTTAAAAAGTCCTTAAAAATCTCAATTGAATACAACCTCCTTAGACTAATTTACGGTTTACCATAGCTAAAGTTAATTTTAGGAGGTGGTTAGTGCTTACAGATTAAGAGACGTGGCCACTGACCGGGCCGGACTGTCGATTTTACTCGAACTGGCCCTGAGTCTGTCCGTAGTCAACGAACCTATAACCGAGCTTGTAATTTGATTAGGCCGGTTCAGGGCCGCATGTATATAAATTTTTAACTTGGCGGGCCGGTCTGAAACTGGCCCTTGAGACGGCTCTGGTCGAGTTAGGCTCGGACCAGGTAGTAGCCGTTGGCGGCATGCATATCTAGGTGTTGGATTTTTTTGACCATTGGAGGTCCAACGACTGCCAGATTTAAGCATTTTTTTTTTCGATTCGGGACAGGGCCTGCTTCCGGGTCCGAACCGGCATGCCTGGAACTTGTCACGTCGCCAACGGTCAGTTTTTCAAATATGATCTTTGGATCATCTTGACCGTTGAGATCCAACGGTCAAGATTCGCATGACAAGTCGGTCCTGTCGAGTCGACCAAGCCCCGTAGGTCCCGTGATTAAAAAATTAAAAAAATTCAAAACAAAAATAAAAAATTCAATAGAATTCTATAAATACCCCCTCCTTCCAAGTCAGATTTTTCACACTACTAGTAAAGTGCACGTGCGATGCACGTGGTGGTGAATGTTTTGTCAATTAAGTTTAGTAAAACAAATTAATTAATTTATTAAAAATATCATTGCAAGAATGAAATAAAACGTAGAATAAATGAGCTCATAATGTAATTGTTTTTTGCCGATTAAGTTTTGTAAAATAAATAAATTAATTGATTAAATATATCATTGCAATAATGAAACAAAATGCAGAACAAATTGTTTTTTCCAAAATAACTTAACGATGTCCTAATATAAAAACAATTAAATAATACATTACAACCCCAACAAAAATACTAAATAACTAAATAATGACTAATATATATTATACATGCATTAGTTCTTTTATTTGTTTATGTTAGATGATTCAATAGCGATCTCTTTCATTTTGAAATCCTCATAAGAAGCATTGTTGATTCAATTGTATTGCAAAATTCATCTTAATTTATTTGGCAAAACGTCTACTTTATTCAAATACTTAAAAAAAATATTCTAGTCCAACATATAGTGAAACTTCATGGTTGTACCATATTTATATTTCTACTAACAATGCATGAATATTTCTGCAAAATAGCTAATCGTGTCATTAAAATTGTTGATTATCTTTTATCATTGTATAAACTACTATATTATTCTATATATATAGACAAATTGATACCTACCCATGGATGTATCGCCCTACAGGGGGAATGAATTTCATCTCGAAATAAAAGTTGACTTTTCAAAATCTCTATTACATGTAATTTTCCTGAGATTAGTTTTTGAAATGATCACATATTACCTAAAAGTACATACTCTAAAATAATTGTACATATGTTCAAACACAATACACCAATGAAATTATAAATATTCCTATAAGAAGTGTCAACTTCATTCAAACATTCAAAAATGTTTTGATCAGGCTCCAACGTTTCATTTTCAATGTCATTTATTTGAAAGATAGACGAACTATATAATATATTGTTTATAAATCATTGACCACCTAGTTCTTGCAATGATTTTAGAATTATTTATTTTAATATCTTTCACATTTGTTTGGATTTGTAACATTTATGTGTCCAATAACTTTTTTAATGCTTTTATCGTCCAACTTCATGCATCATACATAATGCTCATAAAACTCAAGATAAAGATCATTTTTTGATTCTTCACCAATGACAAAACCAACCAAAACAAAACAATGAGACAACATTGAGAAGCATATCATTTGTTAAAAAATGAGAAAAATTGGAATTCTATTTTATGACTCCCATCTTTGAACTTTATTATTACGAAATCATTATTAAAATCTACTATATGTATTATAAAGTTTTAAATTTTTAATTATTTAAAATTAAAAATTGATAATATAGGATCATTTATTTATGAGATCCAATTTCTTACAGAATCCATATATTTAAATGCTAGCAGCAAAAAAATATTATCTTTAAAAGACTTTTTGTTTCTAAATATTGGTATTCATACTTGTCGAAGAAAATTCAGACGTTTTCTTTTTTTCAATTGTATTACTATTACTTTATTAGTTTTTATTATATTTGATAAGTAATACTTTATTTATTAAAAGAATTATAGCACATTTATATGTATTGCATCATTTTTTGTACGTGTTTCATATAATGACGTTGTTATCAAAATATCATATTTATTAGGCAACAACTAATGTAATCACATAAGATAAAATAAAATTTAATATTACTTATTTATTTATTTATTTATTTATAATAATAATATATTTGATAAAAAATGTAGTTTTATACTGATTATTAGATTAAAAGGTTTAGAATTTTTTCCCAATGTTTGAGAAATATTAAGAAACTAACTCATTTTCATACTCATTAAATTTATGTGTTAGTTGAATAATAATTTAACATACAACTCGTTTATTTCTCCTTTTAATTCACATGGTTAATATTGGTGATAGTTGTATGTTTACATCCATTGTTTGTTTTCTCTTAATATGAATTTTCGGATCTATGTAAAAAAAAGATGCCACAATTTTATATTATGTTATTTAATACTTAATGAATTTATGTTACATGGATGTATAATTTATTTTATAAGATATTTTTAGGTCTATTTATTATTTTTAATTCGTGTTGATAATTGATACACATCATTGGAAAGAAATGATGTGATATATTATATATAAAAAGGTAACAAATAATAAAATAATGAGTATTTTAAAATTAAAAAATTAATGGTAGAAAGTAATTAAATTTTTAATTGAAAGAATTTAAAACTAACACAGTGAATTTTAATGCTAATATTTTTTTATGAACTTAAAAGTTCAAGTTAAAATAAATGTGCATATTAGGTATGTTTGATGTTTCTCATTACCTAGCTCCAATTGATATAGGACATTAATTAATTTTATCATTTTTTTATTTTTTTACTTTCAGATTTAATGCGAGCTATAAGTTTTCTCATCATTCTTACCCCTTGTTTAGTTATTATAATACTAATAAAATAATTAAAGACTTTTTGACCTAGATGTATCTTGTTTGTTTTGAAATAGTTTATTAATTACCATAAATTAAATGATAATTAGATTGAATGTGTTATATTTTCTATCATTATCAACAACTTTCATAATAATTAGTTGTACACGATATTATATAGAATGCAAATTTTTCTTATTGATTTGGAGCCCTACCTTTACTACAAGAAAATGAGAAAATTCCAACGAAAATTTCAATTAAATATACTACAAGGGAATTCATCGAAAATTCTAACAAATATTTCAATATTATTACTCCCGTTTGAATTTTTCAATATAATTCTAGAAAAAAAAAATTATTGGAATCATGAGCATATCTATGTTTCTTTAAAGGTCCGGCACATCCCTCCATCCAAAAGCATATAGCATAAGGAATCTAATAAAAATTGTGGGAACATTTTTTTCATGATTTTTATCATGTTCCCTATTTTAAAAATGAAATTAAAATAAGGAAATAAAGATACATAATGAATTAATTTACAACTCAACCAATTATAATTTAATTCAACTCATAACTTTATTAATGTTATAGCATAAACGCGGCATTACAACTAAAGAAAATATAATAAATCTCAAAATTACGTCCCAGTAGTTGAGACCAGTTTATTCATTTATATACTGAGATTATCTACACCTATTATTATCATGAATAATTGCATCACTGCGATATAATACCATATTCGCTAGTTCACGCCAAGTTTTCAAATTTTTTATCTGATATATGATATGGACTTTTCTATTCCTATTTTAAAAGGCCTTTTTGAATTCAATTAAATGTAAATGAACCATATTGATGATAGTTTCAAATCTCTCTTTTGCAACATATTTTTTTCTATATCTTCAAAATATATTTTTTATGTCTTTTGAACTAATGCAAGGGGAATTATAGTTATATATTCATAATTTATAAATTCATCAATTGTAATGCCGAGTCAGCTATACTACAACATAGATTTTTTGTTTATAATTTTTGTAAAAAAAAACATTTCAATGATTTTCTTATGTTGAATTGAGAAAAATCGTCCTTTTTTTATTAAATATTTTTTAACTTATTGCGACTATACTGATGTGTTAGAATGTATTACAAGTGAGAAACATGACAAATTATGTAAAGTATAATTTAAAAATTGTAATGGCACTATGTTATTTTGATAGTATACTTTTTTTTTCTAACCTACATGGATAAAGGTAAAAATAACTATTGTATATCACCTAAAACTTACACGTAGAATAAATAAGTATAAAAATTAACAAACATTTATCAACCCTGCTCGTTTACATTGATAAATAGAAGTTTTAAAATGTTTATATTTACTTTTATTAATCATAACATATTTATTTATTATTTTTTAATATTTATTAGTACGTGTTACAACTTAGTAATTTTTAATATCATTTGTCAAATTTAATATATATTTTTTATTTTATATTGTTCTTTCATATGTTTTTAACTTTTGTATTTGCTAAGAAATTCATAATATTATGTAAAGAACTTTTTCGGTCATATGTGTTAATATATCAATTATTTGTATATCTTAATATTATATTATATACAATTACAGTTTTCTATTTAATATTATAATCAATTATTCATATTTATAAATTCATCAACACTATTGTGGAGTCAACTATACTACAACATAGATTTTTTGTTCATAAGATTTTTAAAGAATATATTATTTCGGTCATATGTGTTAGTATATCATCTATTTGTATATCTTAATATTATATTATATACAACTACAATTTTCTCATTAATATTATAATCAAGTAATCATAATTTATAAATTAATCAATAATATTTTCGAGTCATCTATACTACAACATAGATTTTTTGTTCACCAGATTTTAAAAGATATATTATTTTCAATGATTTGTTTATTTTTAGTTGAGAAAAATTATGTTTTTTTTTTGTAAATACTTTTAACTTATTGTAACTGTATAGATTTGCTAAACATGTATTACAGATGAGAAAGATGACAAATTATAGTATAATTTATATATTATAATAATATTATATTATTTTAATGGTATATTTTTTTCTATTGGCTAAATAGAGCCCCCAATATTATGAAATTGCGTGTATCTACCACTGCAATTAGCTTTCCAAAGCAACTTTCATTGAATTTATTACACTTCCGATGAAAAATTTTCTAACTGTAGAAATATGTACCGAAAAAAAAATCAAATAAATTCCACAACAATAAATAATGGTAATTTGAATCATTAAATCCACTAAAATTCCATTACAATTTAAAATTCCTTTGAAATTTTTAGTGGAACACCTTATCGTTGGATTTTTCATTGCAATATAGCATTTTATTTTTTGAATTTGCTTTTAAACATTAAAATTTTTATGTTGTAGTTTTTTTATTAATTAATTGCGTTTACAATTTTTTTTATTAAAAATATATTAAACACATGAACTTTTTAGTCCATATAACTTTTTAGAAACCACTCGTTATTTTAACTCAAAATTATCTATTAATTGCTCAATTAAATTACAACCTTTTACGTATTAAATATTAAATAACAAAAATAATTATTATTTTATATTGTAATATGATATATATATATATTATTAAAAAAACTAATAGCAAATAAAAAAAAATATAAAATTAAAATAATTATTTTTTTAAATATTAAAATTTTCAACTTACATGGATAAAAGTACAAATAACTATTATATATCATCTAAAAGTCACACATAGAAGTAATAAGCACAAAAAATTAAAAAGAAATAAACAATTAAATTTATTTACATCGATAAGTATAAGTTTTAAAAGTTTTATGTTTACTTTTATTAATTATAAAATTTTTATTTATTATTTGTTTTCATATTTATTAGTAAGTCTTACAACTTAATTATATTTTTAATGTTATTCATCATATTTAATATTTTTTTACTTTCATATTGTTCTTTTATTGAGCACACATCTTGAAAATCTGTGGCTCAAATAAAATAATAATAATTAAAATCTCATGATATATTTTACTTAATTCTTGAATGTAAAATTCATATATTTTAAGTGTTAATAATTAATATTACTCACCTTGATATTAACCATTTAATGGTCAAGTGAAAATTCGTTAATTTTATTCACTTTGTGACTAAAATTGAGAAAAACAAACAAACAAACAAATGACGATTTTTGTGGGATCAAAATTCAATCCTGTAAGACTAAAGTGCAATTTCTATTCTAATTTTAAATATAAGAGTTTACTTTTCTTAAATAATGAAGTAGCTAAATGAATTGTTCAACTTTTCTAGTTTGTCAGAGAATGTATAAAATTATATTAAAAACAGAGATTTTTTTGAAAACAGCAATTCTATATCTTTTCAAAACTTTGTTGTTTAAGTTGATAGTGGGTTGAAATTTGGGAGATATGTGAAAGAAAGCCATTTTGTGAGAAATAATGGTGCGCGAATGAATATTGTCTTTGATTTTTAGGAGATGTGAAATGTATTGTTCATATATTTGTATTTAATTATTTAAGCATTAGTTATTAATTAAAAATATAAGATAGGATGAGTATTAGTGTATTACTAATTTGCCATTAAAAATATATTAAAATAAGAGTTTTTTAGGTAATTCATTTTTTAATTTAAAATATAAAATAAGATATGTATTAGTGTATTACTAATTTGTCATTAAAAATATGTCAAAATAAGGTTATTTTAGGTAGTTCATATTGTCTTTGATTTTTAGGAGATGTGAAATGTATTGTTCATATATTTGTATTTAACTAATTAAGCATTAGTTATTAATTAAAAATATAAGATATGATGGGTATTAGTGTATTACTAATTTGCCATTAAAAATATGTTAAAATAAGAGTTTTTTAGGTAATTTATTTTTTAATTTAAAATATAAAACAAGATATGTATTAGTGTATTACTAATTTGTCATTAAAAATATGTCAAAATAAGGTTATTTTAGGTAGTTCATATTGTCTTTGATTTTTAGGAGATGTGAAATGTATTGTTCATATATTTGTATTTAATTATTTAAGCATTAGTTATTAATAAAAAATATAAGATATGATGGGTATAAGTGTATTACTAATTTGTCATTAAAAATATGTTAAAATAAGAGTTTTTTAGGTAATTCACTTTTTAATTTAAAATATAAAATAAGATATGTATTAGTGTATTACTAATTTTGTCATTAAAAATATGTCAAAATAAGGTTATTTTAGGTAGTTCATATTTTTACAAAAACACTCGTCCTTTTAGAGTAGTATAGATTTACAACATTATTCCTCTCTCCTCTACTCATTTCTAAGTTCTTGAAGTGTTAATTTTAGTTTTTGTGCTCAATTTGCTATAAAATTGGTTTGAATCTATATAAATTCGGTCCCGAACTCTAGATTTTATATATTCACTTTTATTTCGGTTCCAGTTCTATAAATGACTAAATTCTTTACATAATACTCTCTCATTTCTAATTCTATAATTTTCCACCTCTCTTTTTTAATTTAGAAAATTTATTCGAGATATAAAATGTCGAGTTCTTGTGATGGTGGTCGTGCCGGTGATTGCCCACCACAGGCGAATCTTCTTCGAGTTGACCTTCATTGCTGACGCTAAGACAAATGGTATTTCTGGATGTTCATGGTCTTCCCGATGACGTTGAGCCCAAGACAGTCCAACGTATCTTTCGCTCTATTGAGGAAATCCATGAGAGCTTACAGTTCCAGGAGAACGAGGGGAACTAGGAGCAAATGTATGAAGACAATTTCAATCCTACTCAAGGTGAAGGTCAACAACCTCAACGTCAATGAACTCGGACGGCCGCAGCTGCCGGTGCGGGACAACCGCTCAATGAGGATAAGGTGATAAATATTTATATGTATTTGCAACTATTGTGCTAACGCCAAAAAGAAGTACGCTTTCAAAACTGGCGATGGGTACGAAATGATGGAATGACACATGCAGGTACATCGTCTAGTCGAAATGGGGAATCTCACTATTCAAAAGCAATTCTCGAGTGCGAATAGCAGTGCATCCACAAGTATGTCTTGTACTTTATTTCAATACTCTCATAAAAATCGTAGAAAACATCTAGCTGGATTTATTTTGCTTCGTCTCTTCCTTTTGACTTAAATGATTTTTTTTCTCAAATAGCTTTAAACCCAGTTGTATCTTGGGTTCTATGTACTACAACACTTGTCATATTCGAACAATTGTTAATGTGAAAAAATTAGTTTTGGCCCAAACTTTTGTAGTGACATTTGGTCCGACCATTGTCAAGATATTTTTTACATGGGAATTACTTGTCATTGGGTAGATGATAGCTTTACATTACAAAAACGTTTAACTGTTTATACGGGATTTCCTAATACTCACAATACTTCTAATATCGCTCATTTAATTTCGCATGTCTTGAATAATTATATAATTGCTAAAAAAATCTATTCTTTTGATAATGCTAGTGGTAATACTGTATCTATACATGAGCTTAGAAATCACCTTTGTGGCGATTTTTTTTTTTTTTTTCATATTCGGTGTATGTGTCATGTCTTTAATCTTTGTGTGCAAGTGGGTTATCATGCTTTGAAAGCGTCGGTCCCATCATTAAGAACGTTATTGCTTACTTATGTCGTTGTACCGCAAGAAATGAAAAATGGGGAAAGTTTTGTAAATAACAAGGTTTTACACCTAGAAAATTTCAATCGGATGTTCCTACCCGATAGAACTCGACTTATAAAATGTTAATGGAAACATATGAATTTGCTGCACAATTAGAAGAATCTTTTCATAGTTCTCAACGTAAGGATTGTGATGTTGTCAAACACTTTGAAATGTTTAGAAACATTTTAAAGTGCTACTAACATACTTTCTAGCGTTTGTTATCATAATGCTCAACTTGTAAGTCAAAGTGTATCCGTAATGTGATGTTTTAAGATATTTTGTTTAGTGATCCTGGCAAACATGGTGAAAACTTGTAAGAGATATATTAAGAAAATAGTTAAAATATATTTTTTAATTCCAGGTACATTTTTAGTTGCATATTTGTTATATCCGTCATTACGTGAAAATGACTTGCTCAACTAACATCACACATATTATGATATTATGTATCAATTCTCACTTCCCATTGATGTCCCGACTATCAATGTAAGACCTAACCCACGACAACTCGTTGAGCAAACAAAACTTTTATTGTAAGAGTTGTTTAGGAAAACAACAATCGGACTCGAGAAAAATCCAACGTCATTTTCTTCGAATGTTTGCAGGTCTTCTTCTTATGGACAATGGGGACAGACGACGCAACAAGCCGAAAACTTTGGTGGCTGGTGGGAGGACAAAAGGGTCTGGATCCAATGAGCTCGATCACTACCTCATGACGAATTTGAGACTTACGATTGCTCGTGACCCAGTCCAACCACAAAATTTCGACGTATTGGATTGGTGGTCAAATATGACTCCAATTTATCATATTCCATGCTTGATGGCCAAGGAGATTTTAAATGTCCCGGCCTCAAGCGGGTGAACAAACATTTAGTGAGGGAGGATGTAAACTGGATGCACAACGGTCGAGGTTGACGCTACAAAACCTGGAGGCTAAAATGTCGTTGAGTGATTTGAAGAAAGCCAGAATGAGGACACAAACAACCATGCTAACTGCCGAAGATGATGAAGAAGACGAGACATCTAATTTCACCAGTACTACTAGTACTAGTGGAACTGCCGAAAATAAAAATGACTACGAGAGCTACGACTACGATTACTAGACCGTCGATTCATTCCTGCATTTCATCAAGGTAAGTAAAGTAAGAGAACTACAAGGATTTTGATTCCCAAGCAAATGAGACATAGACAACTTAATTGCCATATTAAAAATTAAAATATATTTTTACTTCTAATATGTCAACTAAATCCCCCGCCCCCCTCTCAATTTTTGTTAAATAAAAACTGGCCTGACCGTAATCGGTCGAACAAGCCCAGAAGCGGTGACGAACTGACTGTTCACTAAACCAGCATGGGACCGCCGGTCCAGGTTCCTCCAAACCCCAGCTCGCGGTTCTATTCGGGGTTTCTACATCTACTAATAGGTCCTTACAAAGTCTGCAAGTAGGATTTAGAGTGAAATTTCGTATACAATTTTATGAAATTTCACAAACTTTTTAATATCTTGTCATCTGGCTTGAATAAATTCTAATTTACTTGTAAGAAGAAAATAACTAAGCCACGAATATCAATAAATATACCGGATATTCATGATCATTTTTAAAAGCATTACTTATGTTTTATACCATTTTTTATTCTAGGCTTATATCCATAAATATATTGGATATTTATGATCTTTTTTAAAGCATTAATTATATTATAATATTATTTTCTATTCCATGCGTGGTTTATAAGGCATCAATTTTTTTTAAATAAAAACTGGCCTGACCGTAATCGGTCGAACAAGCCAGAAGCGGTGACGAACCGACGGTCACTAAACTGGACCGCCGGTTCAGGTTCCTCCGAATTCCGGCTCGCGGTTCCATTCGGGGTTTCTACATCTACTAATAGGTCCTTACAAAATTTAAGTCCGCATGTGGGATTTAGAGTGAAATTTCGTATACAATTTTATGAAATTTCACAAACTTTTTAATGTCTTGTCATTTGGCTTGAATGAATTTTAATTTACTTGTAAGAACAAAATAACTAAGCCACGAACATCAATAAATATACCGAATATTCATGATCATTTTTAAAAGTATTAATTATGTTTTATACCATTTTCTATTCTAGGCGTATATCCATAAATATATTGGATATTTATGATCTTCTTTAAAGCATTAATTATGTTATAATATTATTTTCTATTCCATGCGTGGTTCATAAGGCATCAGTTTTCCCCAATATTTTTTTTTTCTCAGCTTTCTTTTGAAATTATAAATAATTTACCAATTTAAATTATAAATATATTTTAAAAGAGTAATTTTTCTATTTATTATCAATTTTTTCATATATTATATATCAAATTAATCATCTCTCGATGAGCTTCAGTTTAACATATATCTTTTGCATACAAAATAAATAAATAACTATATTTATCTTTATAAAAAATTAAATTACCTATTAATATTATTTTAATAAAATATAATTATTAAATTAATTATCTACAAAGTAATTATATGATATAAATTGAAAAATTTTATTATAATATAAAATGAATAAGTCATATGAGTTTTTTTTTTTATAAATCAAAATGCACAAATGTGCGAATACACAGCAGCCAACGGCTGATACACAGCAGCCAACAACTGAAAAAGTGGGAGGACATGTCAGAAGCCCGCCTAGAGACTCGCTAGCAACGCTAGAATAAAAACTCGCACTAAACAGACCAACTACAAAACACAACAAACAATACAAAGACCCTAACAGGGTAATACCGAGTGTCGGACCCCAACAAGGTAATAAAGGTGACACTCGGACGCACAGAGGCCAAATGACCCAAACCTAAAAGACAAGAACAACACAGACACAAATACGACGAAACACAAAACAACATATAAAACTAAAAAACTAACAGCCCTTCCCCGACGAACGAGCTAGCACAAACCAGCAGTGAACGATCGACACAAGACAAATCCGGCCAGGAGTCTGCTACCGAAACTGCAATCAAGCCTATACAGTAGTAGAAATCTAACCCGAACCAATCCCCGAATCGACCCATCCATGACCGAGAGAGCCGTGGTCCATCCCACACCTAATCCATCCGCACTCTTCTAACACCACTAGACGAGTCCGAAAGGACCTCCCACGCCTCCTAACACCACTAGTCGACGGAGAACAGAGCAAGAGAGAAACAACCCTCTCCCCGACCGCCACGACAAGGAGTGCCGCAGTAATCAGGGACCCACCCCACCCGGCGACACATACGCCACCCAGAACCGCCTCAAACAGCCCACGACAAAAGGCGCGGCCTCGCCAGAAGAGGAGAAGCGCCGCCAGAAACGACCAAGTCCGGCAATCACAAACAAAGGGAAGAAAAACGGGACTTACCATCAGAGTCGCAGCTCCTCCAGTTATTGGAACTAAGTTCCGATCTCCGGCCTTGCAACGAAATCGATGAAGCGCCACCACCGTCGTCGACTCCATCTGAAACCACGGACCTGACGCCTCGTCGCCAAACTATCTTAAGGTGAGAGGAGGGCACATGTCGCCAAGGGGGAGAGGACAGTTTAGGATGACCGTAGGCCGAGCTTAACCGACGCCGAGGGAGGAAGATTTGCCGGAATTTCGTGAGCTGAGGAGGTAGGGTTTTGGTCGCGAGAGGAATTGGGGGAAATAAACTATGAAAAAGATTCTTTGAAAATGATCTTTTTTCTAAGTCATATAAGTTAGGGGGGTCATTTTAAATATAACTTAAAAAAAGAATTTAAAATATTTTTTTTCATTAATTTTTTATTTTTAAGTATAAATTAATTAACAAACACCCGTGTAATACACGAGTATTGTACAGTATATTATTACATATCTAAGCAGATTAAAATAATATTTAATAAAATAATTAAAATTGATTTGATATAAAAGTATGAGAGAAATGGTCTGAATTGATGATCAATTAAAGTTATGTGAGTTGATGAATAATTATTAAAGTTGATGTAATGTGTAAGAATGATTGAGTGATATTATTTAATAATACTGAGAATTGTGTGATTGAATTAAGTTGAGTTAGATTGAAGTTAAAAAAATTACTTGATAAAAATGATTTATTTTTTTTGAAATAATTTGTATCCAAGCGTGGACTAAGAATCCTAGAAAAAAGAAAAAGAAAAAGATTACCTTATAATCAAATAGCTTCATTTTACAATAGTTTGAAATTCAATATTTGTTTTTTTTTAAATAACAATTTTAATACTGAAAGACTAATATTTTTTTTTAAATGTGTTATTTTCATATCGTGAATATATATAAAATTCCTTAATATATATATAGAGAATGGTTCAGATGCGCCCCCTTTTTAAAAGTGAGGACGTGAGACCTGATCTGGTCCGTTCACCACTCATCTAATCTAACGTTCAGAATTTATTACATTAATTAATATTTCGCGGGCGGTACGTCTTCAGAACTCTCTACTTTACTTTCCCTCTCCATTTTCGAACTTGCTCCTTGTTTCTGTTCCATTCTCTTCCATTCTCGATTTTGATTTCGATTTCGATTTCGCGGGCGGTACGTCTCAATTTATGTTTCTGTTTTATCCTTCGTAGTCTATTCTCGCAGATTCTCGTCTTAAATTGGTGAGTATTTTTGCTGTTGCTTTTGTTTGTAATAACTTTTTCGATTTTAGGTTTTTCATTCTTTCATTTAATAGATTTTAGGTTAGTTGTCTGATGGTGCTAGGTTAGTTGAGTTTTGTTGCTAGATTAGTTACCTGTAGCTAATATGTTGGTTGTCTGATGTTGCTAGCTTATTTGTCTTTTGCTGCTAGGTTAGTTGTCTGACTGCTAGATTAGTTGTCTGATGTTGCTAGGTTCGTTATCTTTGCTGCTAGGTTAGTTGTTTGATGCTGCTAGGTTAGTTGAGTTTTGTAGCTAGGTTAGTTACCTGTAGCTGCTATGTTAGTTGTCTGATGTTGCTAGGTTAGTTGTCTTTTGCTGCTAGGTTAGTTCTCTGTAGTTGCTTGGTTAGTTGCAAGTTTACTTTTCTGTTGATGCAAGGGTTGTTATATCTATTTGACATTTTTTTTTTTTTGTAACTCAGTTTAATTTGAACAAATGGAGCCTCAGAGGGATGATGACATTCTTTTGCTGATTGATTCATCTTACAATCCTGTACGTGAAGCTCGTCAACGGCAATCTGATGCTAAAATTTGTTTCCCAAGGCTCTCAACACGATCTTCTCCAAAAGTTTTGGTTGAGTCCATTGCTAAATTAAATGATGATCAGAAAAGATCTGTAGAGAAAATGGGGTTTGGATATTTGCTGCATCTTAACATTAAAGAGATTTCAACTAATTTATCTTTCTGGGTGTTGGATAATTTTGACCCAATTAGCTCTGTATTGCGTTGTAGTGAGGGCAAAATCCACATTGAATCTGTTGATGCGGAGAAGGTATTAAGCTTTCCTAGAGGGGATAAGACTATTGAATTAAAGAGGAAATCTGAGTGTTGTGAGTTGTGGGATAATTGGAGGAGTAAGTTTACACAATCTTCTGATAAAATCACTGCTGAAATCGTGAGCAAGGAAATGTTGGAGTGTCGTGATGGTGGTGAAATGTTCTGTTGAAATTTTTCTGCTTTGGTGGATGCTCTGATAATTGGATCAATATCTGCTGGTTATGTCAACCCACTTTTCTTCAAGTCCATTAATGACATAACATCTGTATCTGACTTGAATTGCTGTGTACACTCTTCAAAGTTTGATTTCAAAAAGAATGAAATGGGAAAAGACCAACACGACTGCTTTTAATGGGCCTCTTCTTTTTCTCGTTGTAAGAATGTATTTTTATATTATTCTTAAACAATTTATATTCCATTTTTTTTATATATATATATATAATTTTTTTTTTCCAAAATGCAGGTTTTATACGTTGATCAGCTTGCTTTTGTAAATCGTGAGGTTCCAAAGAGTCTGCCCTCCTTTGTTGGTTGGAACTGTGACCTTTTGCGCAAGAGATCCAATGCTGAGGCCAAAATTGGTGGTTTTGGCCGAGGTTTTGTTGATGAACGTTTGGAACAAATGTCATTACAGTCATTAAAATCAAAACAAAAGGAAATGTCTGATGATTTTGTTCAGGTTGGTCTATTTTTTATCTGTCTGTAGTGCAATAATTTTAGGTATATCTTGTTGCTGGGTTAGTTTTTTGCTGTTGCTAGGTTATTTCTTTGTTTTTGCTAGGTTAGTTGTCTTTTGTTGCTAGGTTAATTGTCTTTTGTTGCTAGGTTAGTTGACTTTTGCTGCTAGGTTAGTTATCTGTAGGTGCTAGGTTACTTCTTTCTTGTTGCTAGGTTAGTTATCTGTAGGTGCTAGTTTAGTTGTTTATTGTTGCTAGGTTAGTTGTCTGATTCTGCTAGGTTACTTCTTTCTTGTTGCTAGGTTAGTTATCTTTAGGTGCTAGTTTAGTTGTTTATTGTTGCATAGTTAGTTATCTGTAGGTGCTAGTTTAGTTGTTTATTGTTGCTAGGTTAGTTATCTATAGCTGCTAGTTTAGTTGTTTATTGTTGCTAGGTTAGTTGTCTGATTCTTCTAGGTTACTTCTTTCTTGTTGCTAGGTTAGTTATCTTTTGCTGCTAGGTTAATTGTTTCTTGTTGCTAGGTTAGTTATCTTTTGCTGCTAGGTTAATTGTTTCTTGTTGCTAGGTTACTTATCTGTAGCTGCTAGGTTAGTTGTCTTTTCTTGCTATGTTAGTTGTCTTTTGTTGCTAGGTTAGTTGTTTATTGTTGCTAGGTTAGTTATCTGTAGCTGCTAGGTTAGTTGTCTTTTCTTGCTAGGTTAGTTGTCTTTTGTTACTATGTTAGTTATCTTTAGCTGCTAGTTTAGTTGTCTGATATTGCTAGGTTAGTTGTTTAATTTTCCTCCATATTTTCTTATAATTGTTCACTCTATTTAATTTTATGTATAAACAGGGTTATAAATCCAAGCTTCTTAGCAAAGTTATGTGCTTGGCTACTGATGTGGTGGATGTTATAACCTTGCTTGAAGATGCCCCCCATGAAGTGTCTGAAGATTTAAATTATAAGAAGATACAACAAGCAACGGAAAATCTTACTTCTTTTAGTCCCAATGTACCTCAATCTTCTCAGAAGACAGCTTCTTTTGAAGAGAGTGAAGAAACAACTGCTTTCTGGAATGATCCAGAAACAATTGCAGCTACTGAGAAGATTGAGCGTGCCATTGAGAAGAGGGCTGCATACAAAAAGAAGACACAAGATGATGATGGTCCCAGTTTTTCATTGGGATTGGGGTTGTCCTCGCAGTCCCAAGAGAGTGACAGAGGTTGGGAGGACATTCTAAATGTTTCAAGGCAGTTTTCAACTGATAGAGATGATGATGATGGTTCTATCCCCCAACCGTCTGCTGAGCCAGTGAAAAATAAAGAGACAGAGATTAGA
>BKCP01011737.1:813010-833014 GCA_008636005.1 Striga asiatica | reverse complement strand
CNNACCTGATGATGTAAGTCTCCACCTCATGCTATCTGAACCGTCCCCCGAGATAGGGATCTGCTGGATCTGATCTAATAACTGCTCGCTAAAACCCGCACCAGCCCCCAACTCCCTATCAAGCTTCCCCCTATCCCACGACCCATCCGTCCATAGGTCGCTCACGAGCAGGTAGGGGGAATGCGACACCTGCCTATCCCTAGACAACGGCCTATCACCTACCCACCACTCATCCCAAACACTGACATCGCCCTCGCCCAAAACCCAAAAGATGTGATCCTGGGCTCGCCTCCCGACCTTAGTGAGGCGCCGCCACTGTCTGCTATCATGATCAACAGCCGTGACCCAACAAGGGTGGTTGGCACGTCTAGGGCAGTACTTGCCGCGAAGGTACTGGGCCCATAGCGACTTTCCTTCCCGGAAGCGCCACCACAGCTTGTATGAGAAAGCTGTAACCATGTCCCTGAGGCGGTGTATGCCAAGGCCACCCTCGGGTAGGGGGCGGCAGATAGAGTCCCAACTCACCCAGTGAGTACGTCTCCCCCTCCCGGACCCGTCCTCATAGCCCCAGAAATATCGAGCCATAATCTGGTCAATCTCGTCAAGAGTAGACCTAGGGGGGTCGAGGACCATAAGCAAGTGAATCGGAAGAGAGCTAAGAGTGCTCTTTATCAGCGCTAGCCGACCACCGAAGGAGAGATATCTATGCGACCAACCGGAGATCCTGTCGATCATCCTCTGCCTGACGCCCGCAAAGAGCGCTCTCGTGAGGTTGCCCTTATATAAAGGGACCCCGAGGTAGGTAATGGGAAGGTCGCCACGCGCAAAGCCAGTAATGTCGTGGACCCTCTGAGCCCACCTGTCCACGGTAGCAGATGAAAGGATGAAGGTGCTCTTCTGCACACTGACCAGCTGACCGGTGACCAATCCATAGTGCTCCAAAAGGCACATAAGCTCGACCAGTCCATCATCATCCCCCCGGGTGAAGATAATGATGTCATCCGCATAAGAGAGGTGAGAGATGGTAGGACCATAGCCACGGGTGCTATAGGTCATATGGGGAGAGTCGCGGATGAAGCCGTCAAGGCAGCGAGAGAGGTAGTCCGCCGCAAGAACGAAGAGGGAAGGGGAAAGGGGGTCGCCCTGTCTGAGGCCTCTAGAGGAGGGAAAGAAATCGGTGGGGCTGCCATTAATCAGGACCGAGAACGTGCAATGCTCCACACACGCCTCCATAAAGCTGATCCAGCGCTCAGGGAATCCCATCCTAGCCAACGCCTCCCTAAGAAACGGCCACTCAACCCTATCATACGCCTTAGCCATGTCCAGCTTCAGCGCGATATTTGGAGCCCGCTTCCAGTCCGCTCGGGAGATGTCGTGGATCATCTCCTGGGCCAAAAGGATATTATCACTAATGACCCGATCCTTGACGAATCCACTCCGGTTCGGAGAGATGAGAGAGGGGAGAAGAAGGGAAAGACGGCCGTTAAGAATCTTCGAAATGATCTTGTTGGTCACGTTACACAGGCTGATGGGCCTGTAATCGGACCAAGAGCTCGGGTTGGGTCGTTTGGGGATCAAGACGACAGAGGTAGACGTGAAGGAATCCGGCATCTGGTGGCCGGAGAAAAAATCCAACATCGCCTCCTGGACGTCAGTCTCGACAAGATCCCAGCAGACCTGATAGAAGAGGGAGGAGAAACCATCCGGGCCAGAAACGCTGTTGGGATCAATCCCGAATACAACATCCCTAACCTCCTCCCTGCTCGGGAGCTCACAGAGGCCAATGAGATCGACCGAAGGAGGGATGGTGGGGAAAAAAGCTGCGTTCGGGGCCACGAGGGACCCTCTGTCAGAGGTGAAGAGGGTCTGGAAGTGAGCAACAGCCGACTCCCGAATCTGATCCTCCTGGGTCAAGGATGACCCATCAGCCTCGATACTATGGATGTACGACTTGTCACGCTTCTGCCTAACGTAGCCCTGTCTTTTCTTGCTAGGTTAGTTGTCTTTTGCTGCTAGGTTAGTTGTTTATTGTTGCTAGGTTAGTTATCTGTAGCTGCTAGGTTAGT
Source organism: Striga asiatica (assembly GCA_008636005.1). Lineage (NCBI taxonomy): Eukaryota > Viridiplantae > Streptophyta > Magnoliopsida > Lamiales > Orobanchaceae > Striga > Striga asiatica. The sequence continues at coordinate 830,948 of BKCP01011737.1, read as the reverse complement.
TGTCTTTTCTTGCTTGGTTAGTTGTCTTTTGTTGCTATGTTAGTTATCTTTAGCTGCTAGTTTAATTGTCTGATGTTGCTAGGTTAGTTGTTTGATTTTCCTCCATATTTTCTTATAATTGTTCACTCTGTTTAATTTTATGTATAAACAGGGTTATAAACCAAACCTTCTTAGCAAGGTTATGTGCTTGGCTACTGATGTGGTGAACGTTATAACCTTGCTTGAAGATGCCTCCCATGAAGTGTTTGAAGATTTAAATTATAAGTAGATACAACAAGCAACGGAAAATCTTATTTCTTTTAGTCCCAATGTACCTCAATCTTCTCAGAAGACAGATTCTTTTGAAGAGAGTGAAGAAACAGCTGCTTTCTGGAATGATCCAGAAACAATTGCAGCTATTGAGAAGATTGAGCGTGCCATTGGGAAGAGGGCTGCATACAAAAAGAAGACACAAGATGATGATGGTCCCAGTTTTTCATTGGGATTGGGGTTGTCCTCGCAGTCCCAAGAGAGTGATAGAGGTTGGGAGGACATTCTAAATGTTTCAAGGCAGTTTTCAACTGATAGAGATGATGATGATGGTTCTATCCCCAACCGTCTGTTGAGCCAGTGAAAAATAAAGAGACAGAGATTAGAGAGAGAGAGGAAGTGAAGAAAGAGTTGGAGAAGAGAATTAAAGAAAGAGAGTATGAAGAAAGACAAAAGAAAGAGAGAAAGGACAAAGAAAGACAAAAGAAGGAGAAAGAGAAAGAGACAGAGAGAATTGAAGAAGAAAAAGAGATTGAGGAGAACCAAACTTCTCTCTCTTTCTGTTGGAGAAACAGAAGCAGAAACAGAAAGAGAGAGAGAGAGAATTGAAAAAGAAAAAGAGAAGCAGAGAGAGAAGCAGGAGAAAGAGAAAGAGAGAGAGAGAGAGAGAAAAGAAGCAGAGAGAGGAGAAAGAGAAAGAACAGAAACAGAGGGAGGAGAAGGAGAGAGAAGTCAGAGAGAGGGAAAAGAAAGAGAGAGAGCAGAAGGAGAGAGAGGAGAAGGAGAGAGAGCAGAAAGAGAAAGAGAAGAAAGAAAAACAGGAGAAAGAGAGAGTGGAGAAAGAAAGACAGGAGAAAGAGAGAGAAAAGAAACAGAGGGAGGAGAAGGAGAGAGAGAAGAAAGAAAAATATGAGAAAGAGAGAGAGAAGAAAGAAAGACATGAGAAAGAGAGAGAAAAAGAGAAAGAGAAGAAGCTGAGGGAGGAGAAGGAGAAGGAGAGAGAGAGAGTTCAAAAAGAAAAAGAGGTTGAGAGAGAGAGGTTAAAGAAAGAAAAAGAGAAAGAGAGAGAGAGATAGAATGAGGCTTGAAAAAGAAAAAGAGAAAGAGAAAGAGAGGGAGAGAATTGAAAAAGAGAAAGAGATTGAGAGAGAGGGTTGAGCAGGAGAAGCTGAGAGAGAGAGATAGAATGAAGCTTGAAAAAGAAAAAGAGAAAGAGAAAGAGAGGGAGAGAATTGAAAAAGAGAAAGAGATTGAGAGAGAGGGTTGAGCAGGAGAAGCTGAGACAGAGAGAGAAAGGGGAGAAAGATGAGAAAGAAAGAATTCAGAAAGAAAAAATGGAGAAAGAGAAGAAAGAAGAACAGGAGAAAGTGAAGCAACAGGAGAAGTCGAAAAGGAAACTGAAAGACAATGAGAAACTTGCATTGAAACAATACAACATATCAAAAGCAGGTTCAAGAGATCTAGAAATATATGATTGGATATTGTAAGAAGATCAGAAGACAATGTAAATTTTCATACTTGAGAAGTTTTATATATTTTTTCACATTTTATTGCATTTATTAATTCCAATTTATATTTTCTTGTTCTTTTCTTATTTTTGTGCTGTCAGGTATGAGACAATTTTTCAGAATGGGGATCTAATGTTAATGAAAGAAGATTTGAGGTCCTTAAGACCAGATGCATATGTCAGTGTCTCTGTACTTGATACCTGGTCCAGAATTTTGAACTTAAGAGAACAATCCAAAAAATCTGGCCAACCGTTGAGATTTTTTGCATCAACATATTCCAGTGTAAGTTTACTTATATATTTGATTCTTATTTATTTGAATATTTTCTTGTTTTGGTATTTTCTGTTATTGAATCTACATTGATAGGTGCAATGTTAGTTGTTTTTTGGTGGTGCTAGGTTAGTTTTATTTCTGATGCAGCTAGGTTAGATATATGTAGTTGCTAGGTTACTTGTATGTAGTTGCTAAGTTAGTTATCACTAGTTGCTAGGTTAGTTGTATACTGCTGCTAGATTAGTTTTATTTGTGATGCTGCCAAGTTAGATATATGTAGTTGCTAGGTTACTTGTCTAATTATCAATTGTTGCTAGGTTAGGTTTCTGTAGTTGCTAAGTTATATATACTTAGTTGCAATGTTAGATATATAGACTTGCAATGTTATATATATACTTAGTTTTATTTGTATGTACTTGCTAGCTTAGTTATATTTGATTTATTATTTTATAACATATTTTTTTCATTTGTTTCCCGAATTACAGTGTTCCGTTCGCTGGGGAGAAATGGGATTTGAAGTCCAAAGCCTCTTTATTCATCGAGAGTTTGGATAATGATTTTAGAAAATCAAAAACTCATTCTAAATTTGAAGATGTTGATATGGTAATTTTCATTTTAAATTGGAATTGATTAGTTTATTTATTTAGTAACATGCTAATATTATATAATTTTTATTTTTTATCAGATGTTCTTTCCTGTGTGCAAGAGTGATCACTTGTATGTGGTCTGTTTTGATTTGAAAGCATATCACATTCACATATTGGACAATTCTACTATTGGTGGCCTTACATGTGGAAAATATGAATATCAACATATAAATCTGGTAATAATCTCTAATCTTTTTAAATTAATTTTAGAACAATGCATATACAGTTAATATTATATCATGCAATGTTAATATATTTTTAACAATTGTTCTTTTTTTTTTCAGAAAAAACTACTTGTTGAATATTTGAAATTCCAAGGAATGCTTGAATGTGGATCACTTGTTTTCAAATTGAAGCCAGTCAGACTTGATATGCCATGGAGAGATGAGAAGAATAAAGTAGACTGTGGAGTGTTCGTCATGCGCCATATGGAAACATATTTTGGAGGTGGCGTTAAAAATTGGAACTCTGGTCTTCTAAAGGATAATCCTGAGCAGTTGAAACAAATGCGTATTAAATACTGCTCGGAAATTGTCCTAAATGACTTCAATGAGCTGAAATCAGAAAATGATAAGAAGGCAGATGTGTTTGGAGGAAAGAAGAAACCTGCCAAAAGGGTGAAGACTGTCCATTTCAAAGACAATTGACTTGTAATTTGATTTCAGTGACAATGTTTTTTGTTTTTTGGATTTGAATACTTTTTCGATGTAAATATTATTTTTTGATGCAAGATTAGTTTTATTTTTATGCAAGATTAGTTGTCTGAATTGCAAGGTTAATATTCTGTAGTTGCTAGTTTAGTTGCTTAAAGTTGCAAAGTTAGTTCAGTAGTTTCAATGTTGCTAGTTTAGCCCTATCTAGTTGCTAGGTTAGTTATCTGTTGTTGCAAGCTTACCTGTCTGTAGTTGCTAGGTTAGATATATTTAGTTGCAAGGTTTGTTTTAACTAGTTGCTATGTTAGTTGTCCGATGTTGCTAGGTTAGATAAATTTAGTTGCAAGGTTAGATATATTCAGTTGCAAGGTTAGATATATTTAGTTGCAGTTAGTTATTTTTACTTGCAATTTTAGTTTTATGTTTTTGCAAGGTTATATCTATGCAGTTGCTAGCTTAGTTGTACCCAGTTGCTAGGTTAGTTCTCTGAAGCTGCTGGGTTAGTTGTCTTATGTTGCTAGGTTAGTCGTCAAAAGCTGCAAGGTTAGTTCTAGCAAGGTTAGTTGCTTTTTGTGGTTAGGTTATTTCTTTCATTCCGCTAGGTTAGTTGTCTATTGTTGCTAGGTTAGTTGTCTGTAGTTGCTAGGTTTGTTGTCTGAAGCTGCAAGGTTAGTTCTAGCATGTTGCAATGATAGTTTTTGTTATTGCGAGGTTAGTTCTATCTTGTTGCTAGGTTAGTTATATGGTACTGCTATATTATATATATCTAGTTGCTAGGTTAGAATAAATAACAAACACTTCTAACAAAAAGATCAAAAGATATCAAAAGACATTAAATAATAACTAAAAATGCATCAAATAAGATTTATAACAAAACAGTTCCATCAGACCATCGTTCAAAAGACAATAAACAAGTTTTCTTCGATCAGATTACAACAAAAGATACTTCCATCAGACACAATGATCACACTCACTACATCTTAATTCAAAATTTGATCATGTCTACATCAGGCACAAGGAAGAAAGTGCAAGTTTTCCCTTCTAAGATTGCATTTTCTTCAAACAATTGTCGAGCGTTGGCATTCTGCATAGTTTTCCTTCCATCATCTCCCTGAGCGATGTTACCCTGTAAACTCTCCCTCCTACTTGGATACATGCGCGGTGGTAGTGATAAAATTTGCCTTCGATATGTTCCCCCCAGAAAGGCACTGGTATGGGCTACAAGAATAAAGTAATTTATATGTATTATATGTATTTAAATACAAACAAGTTAATTATGCAGCCAGATGAAATTTATTAAACTTACCAAATGGACACGTTCAACATGTGTGGGCTTAATCTTGACATTGAAAGTATGTTGTGGCAGCCGACTACAATTGTCGCGGTCAATGATTCTAATTTCATAGTCTAAGTTGCTGGTTGGTCTGAAGGTCAATAAGAAACCAAGTTCAACGTCCTATGTAACAATGTACTGACGCCAACCGTGTACAATTGTTGGGCAACCATCAATCCTCTTTATCACAGTCTCGTACGTGCGCTCTTCTAATGTATGTATAATGCATCTCCGGGACAGATCCTCATCAAGGAAATAGTCGTGCGTTGATGGTGGAAAGGGCTGGAGCATCACAACATATATTCTTTTTTCAGTTAAACTGTGCTTTTTATATGTAACAGTGCACTATTAAAAGAAGAATTAAAATAAAGAACTTTACCATATAGTGGAGAACCCTTGGCACAACACGGTTAGAGAACCATGGCAGTAAGTATTTGTTATCGTCATTCATCTCATCCATAGTCAGGTGATCCATATTCTGTAGTCCAATATTCAGAGAGAATAGGGTTATGAAACATATTATGCTATAGTTAATACATAGAACATGGTGAGGATTAAGATAAAATTAACAGAGATTATAATTCTTATTATAAAGATTTTAATACATAGAAATTGTAGAAGATTTTCACCTTCAGCTTTGTGATGTAGTCTTCTCTGGTAGGGCGGCACAAAAGTATTTAGCCTTTGACAATGCAGTGTAACCCTAATTTTTGTCCACTTTATATGAAGTCTGCCATTACTGAGCAATAACTACCCGACTTTTTATATGATATAAATATTGCTAGGTTAGTTGTCTATTGTTGTTAGGTTAGTTTTCTGATGCTGCTAGGTTATTTGTCTTTTGCTGCTAGGTTAGTTGTTTATTTCTTGTAGCTCGGCTAGTTTTCTTAAGTTGCTAGGTTATTACTTTTTTGCTGCTAGGTTAATTGCTTTTGTAGCTAGGTTATTTCTTTCTTCCCGCTAGGATAGTTGTCTATTGTTGCTAGGTTAGTTCTCTGTTATTACTGGGTTTGTTGTCTGAAGTTGCAATGTTAGTTCTAGCATGTTACAGGGATAGTTTTAATTCTTATTATAAAGATTCAAGGTAGAAATTGTAGAAGATTTTCACCTTCAACTTTGTGATGTAGTCTTCTTGGGTAAGGCGGGCGGCAGGAAAGTTTTAGCCTTTGACAATGCAGTGTAACCCTAATTTTTGACCACTTTATATGGAGTCTGCCATTATTGACCCATTACAACTACCCGACATAAATACACTACTTTTCATATGATTTAAATATTGCTAGGTTAGTTGTCTCTTGTTGTTAGGTTTGTTTTCTTATGTTGCTAGGTTAGTTGTCTTTATTGCTAGGTTAGTTGTCTGTAGTTGCCAGGTTTGTTGTCTGAAGCTGCAAGGTTAGTTCTAGCATGTTGCAGGGATAGTTTTTTGTTGTTGCTAGGTTAGTTATCTGGTGCTGCTATGTTGGATATATCTAGTTGCTAGGTTAGAATAACTAACAAACACTTCTAACAAAAAGACCAAAAGATATCAAAAGACATTAAATCATAACTAAAAACGCATCAATTAAGTTTTATACCAAAACACTTCCATCAGAGCTGTTGTGTACAAATTGTTATATTACCGAGTACCGAATCGAAGGATTCGTTTCCCGGGTCGATCTCTCGAGGAAGGCGGTTCGGAATTTAGAATTGGTATTGATAACACAAAAAAAAAGAAAAATAAATCCTAAATACTCTAATCAGATTGGGGAGGAATTAACTATCAACTAAGGAATAGCATAAAAGCATAAATCCTAAAATACCAACTAAATAATAATAAAGAAACTAGGGAATCGGGGATAATTTATTCAAGTTCGCAACGTAAAGCCAGACAATTGATCGTTCGGTTCGGAATTGACACTCTCGCCTACACGTCTAGCGGTTCACTCCCAATAACTCTTCGTAACAAGGAATTGAACATAGACGAGCAAGTTTGAGCATACAATACCGGCCAAGTATCCAATCCCAATAACTTTTCGTAACAAGGGACAAGACACCGACAAGCATGTATTTCAATCCAAAACCCATAGATTATTCAGTTACGAAATCATCTATCTCATGCGAGCCTAGGTCTACGACTTCTCCCCTTTCGGTTCTAAAAGTCTCTAGTTCAATTAGAAGGTGTTTAATCAACTAATCATGTAGGATCAATAAACCCTAACTCAACAAATCAATATTCAAGCGCAAAATCGAAGTGTCACTCTTCGATTATATCAATAAATTAACCTAAGTGTCACTCTTAGGTTATATCAAATCATCAAGCAGGAATTCATCAATTCCTAATTAAATTTACTCGCACAAGAACAAACGAATCAAGCCCGACAAATACACGTTAAACGAGAACAATCATCTTCTATCCCTAGCAGAAGGAATTAGCCACTCATATTCAATTCAACACCATCAACCACAACAATCAAAGCAATCATATTCATGGATTAAATGAATAGAAAACTTACGATTAAAACAGAATTGAGAGTTGAATCTGAAATACAAGATTAATCCGAAAGTAATGAAGAAATCCAAGTGAAAAACAAGATCAAGATAGTGTTCTTAAGGTAAGAGAAGGGGAAAAATGGGTTTTTGGGGGATTTCTTTGGTCTGGGAACGAGTCCCAATGCAAAGTCCTCGAAAAAACGAACAAAATCTAGCTTTTAAAATTCTGGTCGCGACCTCCGCGGCCGCGGGATTCTCTCCTCCGAGGCCGCGGTGAAGAAAACTGGGCAGCTGCGCACTGCTTTACGTTTCGAGCTCGTTTGGGCTCGCCCGAACTCGGAATTGAGTTCCGTTTTTTGCTATGCGTCACCAACGAACCCATCTATCCTTTATGCTCTCAAAACCAACTTTTCCTGAAGAGAAAATTCGCCCAAAACTCCTGACTTACACACCAAAAACGACAAAACACAAAAGAAAACCGGAAAAACAAACGAAAAACACCTAAGGACTCAAGATGAAGGAAAACACATAATAAAACACGAAACAGACTAAAAACTAAAGAAACGACCTAAAATGGGGAAAAAGAAAGACAAAATAAACACGAAAAAAGCAACAAAAATGAGACAAACAAGAGCATTGTTCAAAAGACATCAAATAAATGTTTAACAAACACTTCCAACTTATCACACTCACTACATCTTAATTCTAAATTTGATCATGTCTACATCAGGCACAAGGAAGAAAGTGCAGGTTGTCCCTTCGAAGATTGCATTTTCTTCAAACATTTGTAGAGCGTCGCCATTCTGCAATGTTTTCCTTCCATCATCTCCCTGCGTGATGTTTACCCTGTAAACTCGTTCTCCTACTTTTATAGATGCGCGGTGGTAGTGAGAAAATTTGCCTTTGATATGTTCCCTCCAGAAAGGCATTGGTATGGGCTACGAGAATAAAGTAATTTACATGTATTATATGTATTTAAATACAAACAAGTTAATTATGCACCCAGATGAAATTTATTAAACTTACCAAACAGACAAGTTCAACATGTGTGGGCTTAATCTTGACATTGAAAGTATGTTGTAGCAACCGAGTACAATCGTTGCGGTCAATGATTGTGATTTCATAGTCTAAGTTGCTGGTTGGACGGAAGATCAATAAGAAACCAAGTTCAATGTCCTCTGTAACAATGAACTGACGCCAACCGTCTACAATTGTTGGGTAGCCATTATTCTTTCTTATCACAGTCTCGTACGTGCGTCCTTCTATTGTATGTATAATGCATCTCTGGGACATATTCTCATCAGGGAAATAGTCGTGCGTGGATGGTGGAAAGGGCTGCAACATCACAACATATTTTCTTTTCTTTTTTTTTTTTTCAGTTAAACTGTGCTTTTTATATGTAACAGTGCACTATTAAAAGAAGAATTAAAACAAAGAGCGTTACCATATAGTGGAGAACCCTGGGCACAACAGGCTTATAGAAGCATGACAGTAAGTATTCGTTACCGTCATCCAAGTCATCCCAGTCATCCATATTCTGTAGTATGTTATTGAGATGCAGTTCAATATTCAGAGAGAATAGGGTTATGAAGATGTTAAATTAACATAAACGAAGCATATATAATCAAACGTATTATGCAATAGTTAATACATAGAACATGTTGATGATTAAGAGAAAAGTAACAGAGATTTTAATTCTTATTATAAAGATTGAAGGTAGAAATTGTAGAAGATTTTCACCTTCAACTTTGTGATGTATTCTTCTTGGGTAAGGCGGGCGACAGGAAAGTTTTTAGCTTTTGACAATGCAGTACAGTATAACCCTAATTTTTGTCCACTTTATATGAAGTCTGCCATTATTGACCCATTACAACTACCCAACATAAATACACTACTTTTCATATGATTTAAATATTGTTGTATATTTTATTCTATATGCTTGAATAGTTGGTTGCTAGGTTAGTTTTCTAAGGATGCTAGGTTAGTTGTCTGATGCTGCTAGGTTAGTTATTTATTGTTGCTAGGTTAGTTGTCTTATTTTGCTAGGGTAGTTGTCCGATGTTGCTAGGTTAGTTGTCTGACGTTGGTAGGTTAGTTGTCTGTAGTTGCCAGGTTTATTGAGTGAAGCTGCAAGTTTAATTCTAGCATGCTGCAGGGATAGTTTTTTGTTGTTGATAGGTTAGTTCTATCTTGTTGCTAGGTTAGTTCTCTGGTGCTGCTATGTTAGATATATCTAGTTGCTAGGTTAGAATAACTAACAAACACTTGTAACAAAAAGACCAAAAGATATCAAAAGACATTAAATAATAACTAAAAATGCATCAAAAAAGTTTTATAGAAAAACACTTCCATCAGATTATCGTACTAAATTGTCGAGCAAAATACATCAGATCAAATAAATTTTTAACAAACACTTCCAATACATCAGAGAATAAAATACCCAACAACAAATCACACTCACTACATCTTAATTCTAAATTTCATCATGTCTACATCATCTTGCACAAGGAAAAAAGTGCAGGTTGTCCCTTCTAAAATTGCATTTTCTTCAAACAATTGTCGAGCGTCGCCATTCTGCATAGTTTTCCTTCCATCATCTCCCTGAGTGATGTTTACCCTGTAACTCGTTCTCCTACTTTTATAGATGCGCGTTGGTAGTGAGAAAATTTGCCTCTGATATGTTCCCTCCAGAAAGGCATTGGTATGGGCTACAAGAATAAAGTAATTTTGTATGTATTATATGTATTTAAATACAAACAAGTTAATTATGCCGCCAGATGAAATTTATTAAACTTACCAAACGGAAACGTTCAACGTGTGTGGGCTTAATCTTGACATTGAAATTATATTGTGGCGGCCGACTGCAATTGTCGCCCTCAACGATTTTAATTTCATAGTCTAAGTTGCTGGTTGGTCTGAAGAGCAATAAGGAACCATATTCAACGTCATCTGTAACAATGTACTCGCGCCAACCGTCTACAATTGTTGGGCAGCCATCAACCCTTTTTATCACAGTCTCATATGTGCGTCCTTCTATTGTATGTATAATGCATCTCTAGGACAGATCCTCATCATGGAAATAGTCGTGCGTGGGTGGCGGAAAGGGCTGGAACATCACAACATATTTTCTTTTTTCTGTTAAACCTTGCTTTTATATGTAACAGTGCACTATTAAAAGAATAATTAAAACAAAGAACTTTACCATAGTGTGGAGAACCTTGGTCAAAACAGTCTTAAAGAAAGATGGCAGTAAGTATTCGTTATCGTTGTTCATGAGATCCATATTCTGTAGTATGTTATTGAGATGCAGTCCAATATTCAGAGATAATAGGGTTATGAAGATGTTAAATTAACATAAAAAGAAGCATATATAATCAAACATATTATGCAATAGTTAATACATAGAACATGGTGAGGATTAAGAGAAAATTAACAGAGATTTCACCTTCAACTTTGTGATGTCTTCTTTGGTAGAGCGGCAGAAAAGTATTAGCCTTTGACAATGAAGTGTAACCCTAATTTTTGTCCACTTTATATGAAGTTTGCCATTATTGACCCATAACTACCCATATTAATACAAGACTTTTTTATATGACTTAATTATTGTTGCTAGGTTAGTTGTCTGTTTTAGCTAGGTTAGTTGTCTGTTGATGCTAGGTTAGTTGTCTAACGCTGTTAGGTAGTTGCTTGTTGTTGCTAGTTTATATATTTCTTGCTGGTAGGTTAGATATCGTAAGTTGCTAGGTTATTACTTCCATGCTGCTAGTTTAGTTGCTTTTTGTTGCTGGGTTATTTCTTTTTTCCCGCTAGGTTAGTTCTGTGTTGTTCCAAGGTTAGTTGTCTAATGCTGCTAAGTTAGTTGTATGTTGTTGCTAGTTTATTTATTCCATGCTGCTAGGTTAGTTGTTGTAAGTCGCTTGGTTATTGCTTTCTTGTTGCTAGGTTAGTTGCTTTTTTTTGCTCGGTTATTTCTTTCTGCCTGCTAGGTTAGTTGTCTATTTGTTGCTAGGTTAGTTGCCTAATGATGCTAGGTTAGTTTTTTACAGTTGCTAGGTTAGTGTCTAATGCTGCTAGGTTATTTTTTGTAATGTTGCTAGGTTAGTTTTTTTTGTTGCTGGGTTAGTTGTTTAATGCTGCTAGGTTAGTTCAATTTCGTTGCAAGGTTAGTTGTATGTACATGCTATGTTTTCTAAAATAATACTATGCAATAACAACACATCAAATTTCTATTTATTACAAGCAGAAATGTCACTGGTCTTATGACAAGTTCTACTATTATGATTTCCCACCTCTCCACATTTTCCACAACGTCTTTCCAACTTTTGACTTTATTTGATAGATTTTTCTCGTTGTGACAACAATCGGCTTTTTGTGCTGCTTCCGCTCCCCTTATTTTTTGCTTGCTTTGGTGGCAGGATATCAACCTCGAGATTTGAAACAGATCCACAGAACTCTTGTATCACAGCTCCTTTACTTAGTATTGAACTTGAAACTTGATGTGCACCCAACAAATGGTTCTTTTCTTCATTTATAATCCTCGATAATCGTTCCAATTTATCATCATTACCTTCTATACAACAATAAAAATCAGACCATAGATTGTTTAGATATGCATTTCTCTGATTTTTTCCATCAAGTGGATTTAATCTTGCATTATCAATACCATGTCCAGAAGAAGCAACCTTAAGCCAACGGTTCAGGAGGTATTTCTCTGGTATTTTTTCTAAATCCTTGATTAGCATTATTGCGTGACGACATAACAATCCAAACTGTTGAAACTTTTTGCAGCTGCAATCTACCCAGTCCCCGCACTTATTAAGAATGAAGTAAATACCATCTCGACCAACTTCTACAACCTTATATCTGGTTGTTTCATGCTCCTTTTCAATATGCACAGGCACACATCTGAAACATGCTGCTTCAATCTCCATTTGCACCTCTGAAAACACTATTTTTGTGTAAACTTTTGCAGCATGTTTTTCAATTTGTAACGGTGTCTTGCACTCAGGAGGTGCAGTCACACATTCATGATTCAGCTTCCTTATAACATGCCTTTGTGAATCCATTGCACTTTCAAAATGCATAAAGAACTCAACTAAATTTGCTTGAGGAGATATGTAACTTCTGAACCAACTATTAACACTCTCAGACCTAGAAGTTGTTTTTCAGTAGGCCACCCATTTTGACATCCTTAAAGTATGCTGGTATCCACGATTTTCTAATCTGAAATAGATTGTTAAACCACTGATTCTCTGTTAAGGCAAAATCATTCATCAATTTTCTCCACTTTTCTTCAAATTCATCAGGATTTATGTAAATATCCCACACAATTTCATTCAGCCTTTTGATGAAGTTATTATCCTTGGCTAATGTAGGACCAACCTTTACATTTACCTTTTCCATGATATGCCACATGCACAAACGATGTCTTGCCTGTTTGAAAGTCGTCTGAATTGCATTCTTCATAGCAGGATCTTGGTCAGTAACAATGTAATATGGTTCATTTCCCATAGCTTTCAAAAAATTTTCCAATAACCAAATGTATGATTCCACATCCTCTTTAACCATCAATCCAGCTCCAAATGTGACACACTTTTTTATGGTTATCAATTCCTGTAAATGGTACAACCACCATTTTGTACCTGTTTAAAGATAGAAAGCAAATCAGAATAATAAAGGTTAGATATATCTGTGGTTGCTAGGTTAGTTGTTTTTGGTTGCTAGGTTAGTTGTCTGTGGTTGCTAGGTTAGTTGTCTTTTATTGCTAGGATAGTTGTCTGTTGTTTCTAGGATAGTTATATATCTCTGCCAGGTTAGTTTTATCATGTTGGAATGTTAGTTGTATGTTTGTTGTCAGGTTAGTTGTCTGTTGGTGCTAGGTTAGTTGTCTGTAGCCGCTAGGTTAGTTGTCTGTAGCTGATAGGTTAGTTTTATCATGTTGCAATGACAGTTGCATGTTGTTGCTAGGTTAGTTGTTTGATGATGCTAGGTTAGTTCTGTACTATAGCTAGGTTAGTTATCATACGTTGCTAGGTTCGTTATATCTAGTTGCAAAGTCAGTTTAACTCACATGCTACTAGAAAACATACATTACATATAAATTAGATTCAAGTCAAGGGAAATGTTTGCGTACATGTTAGTGTTGTAGGTTGCGTTAAATGAAACAATATCTCCAAACATGAGGTAGTTTTTTCTTGAAATCTGGTCAGCCCAAAAGATCCTGCTTAATTGATTATTTTCATCCACAGCATATTCAAATGCAATGTCCGGGTAAACTTCCTGCTTGTTGAGAAATTTCTGAATGATGAGTTGTGCATCTGCCCCCGACATGTAAGTCGTAAGTTCTCTTTTGAAGTTTTTGTAATCAATTGCCAGAGCACCAACATTTTCATATCCTCCAACCATTTCCTTGTATAACCTGTGTGTTTTAGCAGGTCCAATGTTGGCTTTTACACAATTAAGGACAAACTTCTGATGGCCATAATTCAGTTGTCTGTTTGCATTCAAATAATGTGCTTCAAATGTTAAACTGTGGCTGTGTTTCTCTTCGAAATATGTAATTTTGTATCCTTTTCCATCATCGTATTCAAACACTGCTCGAGCCATGCAACCAATTCTTTTTGAAACACGTTCTCGATGAACTCCTGCTGAATTTTGGGGTCTGGATTGTAGTTTAAATCCTTCCTTGCTGCAAACTATGAATTGTTTTCTCGCCATCCCACTTCTAAAACGTTTTTTCGTGCTAGTATGAACATCAAATCCACCATTTGCTCCATAGTTTCTGTAATATTGCATTCCAATTTCCAGATTCTCAAAGAGCATGCCAACTTTAGGTTTTACATCTTCTTTGACAATTGATATCCAGTACTTTGTTGAATTTGGTGATATCACCAATTGAAATTGACATCCCTCACGTGTAATACCTGTTGCAAAATATCATACAAAAACATTAGCCTTAATAATTGCAAATGCAAGGTTATTTGTATCGTGTTGCAATGTTAATTGTATGTTTGCTGCTAGGATAGTTATATATATTTGTTTATATGTCTCTTGTTGCTAGGTTAGTTGTCTCTTGTTGCTAGGTTTGTTATCTTTAGTTGCTAGGTTAGATGACTGTAGTTGCTAGGTCAATTGTCTGTAGTTGCTATTTAGTTATATTTATTTGCTAGGATGGTTCTCTGATGCTGCTAGGTTAGTTGTATGTAGGTGCTGTGTTCGTTTTATGTTGTTGCTAGGTTAGAACTCTGATTCTGCTAGGTTGGTTGTCTGATGCTGCTAGGTTAATTGTCTACTGCTGCTAGGTTAGTGATCTAGTGCTGCTAGGTGTTAGTTATATCATGAATCAAAATTCCAGAATAACATGAACAATTTATTCAACATTATCAGCAACATTATATAATTTGAACAACTGCATCAACATTATATAATATTCTTGCCAGAAAACGGAGATTCTACAAAAATCAAAATTGCAGATAAGCACGAACAATTTTTTCAATATTACGTGATTGATTCTAATTGAATAACTCGATTCTCATTCATGGTGAATTCATCAGCACGTATTTTATTTAAATTTTGATGAATCAATTTGGAAAAAAATAAAGTCAGTATACCTTCTTCCATTAATGGCGCAACTGGAGTTGCTTCGATCTCCATTGAAGCTGCTTCTGTCGACATTGTAGATAAATTTGATGAAATCGACTTTTTTTTCCCTGGATATTTTTGACGAGCAGTTGAGTTTGCTTATCGAATCAATAGAAAACGAGAGTTAAACCTAATTAGACGATGAAATCGAACTTCAAATTGATAAGGAAATCGAGATTGAAAAAGAAATCGCAGAGAATCGTGATTGAAGAGGAAATCTGAGATATTATTTCTGATTTTGTGTGCGAACAAGCTGAAGGTTTGTGATTTTTCAGCTTGTGATTTTATAATTATATATATACCTTATGCTGACCGTAGATTTAAAAGGCAGATTCAACGGTTGAGATTGAGTCTCACGTCCACATTTTAAGAGGTGTCCCATTGGAACCGTCCCCTATATATATATATATATATATATATATATATATAGGGTCACGCTCCGATGAGAATGATGCTTAATGCAAGAAATAAGAATACATAGTAACCATTAGATCGAATGATCCAATGGTTTAAAAATAGTCAAGATTGTTCACTCATTAAGGTCATTATAGTAAATATACACACAACACAAAAGAAGATGGCCCTACTCCACATTAACCCACAACCAACCCCCACCCACCCGTCATTCCCATCAACCATATCCCACCCCATGCTACTCTCTCTGTCACACACAAACAACACACACAGTACCCACACATTATCTCTCACATGCACACACACACACTGCACACACACTGGACACACAACGTGCCGTCGCCGTCACACACTAAGCACACAGTTGCACCTTACCGGTGGCCGCCACCTGCCGCCGGTCTCGCCGCCGATCTCGCACCTTATTTCACACACAAACACGCAGTTGGGAGCCGACGACCACCCGACCACGCCGATCGTCGGCGTCCTCCAGACGTGCTGCCACCGACCAAGACAAGAATACGGCGCCGGGAAATCGAACCTCAAACTCAACATTAATGGCGAATTAAAAAAAAAAAAATCTCTCTTTCCACCTCATCACCCCGACAGGGCGGGGCAAGCCGAAAGCGGCGGGATTTTCAGGCGCCTGCGACGGTGGCAGTGATTTTGGACGGGAAAGTTGAGATTGGATGAAGGGACCTGCTTTGAAGAATTTGATAAGTGGGAAGGATTTTAGATGCAAATTAGGTTTAGTTTATTTTGAAAATTAGAAGTGTATCAAGGACTTGAGTGCAATTTTATATATTTGCATAATATTTCAGTTAAACCCACATGTCAAATTTGTAATTATTGAAAGTTTATAAAAAATATGATTTTTTTCATTTGTTTTGTTTACATATATATTGTAAAATAAAAATTATTATTTAGAAACAATAAAAAATATTAAAATAATATATAAAAATGATAAATAAAAATATT
Source organism: Striga asiatica (assembly GCA_008636005.1). Taxonomy (NCBI): domain Eukaryota; kingdom Viridiplantae; phylum Streptophyta; class Magnoliopsida; order Lamiales; family Orobanchaceae; genus Striga; species Striga asiatica. The sequence continues at coordinate 814,786 of BKCP01011737.1, read as the reverse complement.
GAATGCTAAATTAATTTTTTAAATATAAATTATATTTATTTAACAAGAAAATACTATAAAAATATATATAAAAATATTAAAATGCTAAATATACTTTTATAATTATAAATAATAAGATATTTTAATTATTTAAGTTAATTTAATGTACAATTATATCTATTAAAACTCATTTTTGAATACACATAATGTACATGGGATCGTATACAGTAGTGCACTTTATAAAATAACACGTTGCAATTTATAAAACAAGACGTTGCACTTTATAAAACAAAAATGTTGTATTGTAAAAAGCAAGCTACACTTTATCACCGCACTCCACAATTGATGGCAATAGATCCCACCAAAAATACTACACAACGTAAATCTAATTTTATCATCCATCACATAATCCATCCAAAGAAAAAAAAACACAAGCATCATAACGTATCAAAATTAAAGTAGTACACTTTATATATCATCACGTTGCACTTTATAAAATAACACGTTGCACTTTTTAAAACAACGCGTTGCACTTTATCACGACTATCAAATCGCACCAATAGTGAATGAAACTGATCCAGCTCAAAAAATTTCAACCAAAAATAATATAAAAATCATAAATAAAATTGTTAACTTGTTTAATATAATTTTAAAAAATAAGAAAAACAAGAAAATATAAAATTCTCGCACGACATAACGTGAATAGTATAACACAAGATATAAATTAGTCACTGTCAAATTGCACAATAGTATTAGAACATATGCACATAATGTGTTCGAAAAATACACGTTATAATAACAATGCGTATTTTCACAAAATATTAAAATTAAGTCATTTCATTCCAAAATCAACTTTATATACAAAAAAAAAAAATAAAAAATATCAGAACTGACCGAACCATAAAAAAAATTATATTTTATCTATGTATATTTATTTATTTTCATCAAATAACAATATAGAGTGTTAACTAACAAATTACAAATACTACATATATGTTTTGTGCAAAAGAAAAAAAGGAATAAAATAATTGCACTTTGAATGCACATTAGTATTATTCTGATTTCACATTAACGACTGTTAGATTGCACTTTAGTGTTCGACGGATTGCACATTAACCCTGCCAGATCGCACACTAATATGCGCGACTATATTTTGGTGAATTTGGATAAATTTATGAACCGATTGGAACAACTAATGAACAACTTTATTATTTCATAAATTATAAAGGATATTTTTAATGTGCACGATCCAATGCGATAATGTGCAATTTAAGCGTATATATTACGCACGAATCTAATTTTTATAAAATTATAGCTTTGCCACACATATAATTTTTTCTTTGAGAAAGAATGTAATACATATATTTTTTTCTTTAAGAAAGAATGTAATACTAGTATTGACTGGGGATTGAACAAGAGCACATGGCCCACAATTCCATAAAGTCTATTTTTTTTTTTATTTCTACAGGACAGCGAAACTAAGCAGAAATACGTCCCAATTACTAATTATAATAGTGAAAGTGGTAAATGAATGCTTTCCTTCCACCATCAGATGGAGTCAAACCTGCTTTTTCAGAAAGTTGCTTTTCCACACATGTTCAAATTTAATAAATTAAAATATTATATTGCATTCAAGTCCCTCAACAATATCAAATTCTCAAACAATTAACCCCAATTCCAAACATCAATTTTTTGCTCCGTATATTCCCATGGAGACGCCGCCGTCAACTGACCACCGCCTAGTCGACGTGGTGAGAGATCTCAACTCCGGGAGAAGGCGGCTGCGCCGACGGCGGC
>BKCP01011737.1:767347-809504 GCA_008636005.1 Striga asiatica | reverse complement strand
CAAAAAACTAGCTATGTAGTTTTAGTAGTGCACTTGAGATTTTGATAGTACAAAATTTTTATGGAGCCATCGGATGGTTTTTTTATAGAGTCATCCACCACTTATTTATTGACACCTGTCTAAAGTGTATTTATTGCAGAACACGTGTCAATACGTGAATAAGTGTGGATGACTCCATAAGCCGAGTCATCCGGTGACTCCATAGCAAAACTGTTTGATTGTATTAACAAGGATTGTTAAAGAGTATAAACACAATAGAAGAGGACATAAATTCTATGAAGTTATCGGATGGTTTTCTTATGGAGTCATCCATCGTTTAATGTATTGACACATGTTCAAAGTGTATTTGTTGTAGGACACATGTCAATACACTATTTGTAAATAAGTGTGGATGACTCCATAATTTGTATTATCCGATGATTTCATAGCAAAACTGGAGAAAAAGATATATTTATCATAGTTGAAGGAGGTTGATGTTTTGACTTGACAAACAAGCCAAGCTAGAGTGTCAGTGCGTTACTAAGGTGTGTTTGCGAACTGTTATTTAGATTCGAATAACAATTGCATATGTTATTTTTGTTGTTGTAGCAAGATCAATACGATTTGAGGGAAAAATTGTTATATGATAGTGACTGCATATAACATAATTGTTAAATATGAACTTAATCTTCATTTTTAATTGAAACTAAGATGAAAATGTCTCGTTGAAGGTTGAAATAATGATAAATATAACTCAATTTCACACCAATTTTGAAACTATGTCATTTATAATTAACTAGTAAAGTGCACGTGCATCGCACGTGGTGGCGAATGTTTTTTGTCAATTAAGTTTAGTAAAATAAATTAATTAATTTATTAAACATATCATTGCAAGAACAAAATAAAATGTAGAACAAATGAGGTCTTAATGTAATTGTTTTTTCAAAAACAACATAACGATGTACTAATATAAAGAGAATAAAATAACATATTATAATCCCAACAAAAATATATACAAAATGAGTCAATAATTTTTTTTAAAAAGACACTAAATAACAAAATAAAGACATAATTTATAATATAAATGCATTAGTTCTTTTATTTATTTATGTTTGATGATTCAAGAGTGATTTTCTTTCATTTTAGTTTTGAGACGTTCTCATAAAAAAACATACGTACCCATTCGAGTTCTATACATTAATAAACAAATTCTTCTTAATTCATTAGGCAAAAAATCTACATTATTCAAACAATGTAAAATATTTTGTCTAAACATATAGTCAAACTCTATGATTATGATCTTTATAAGATATTGTTAATAACAGTTTATGAATATCTCCGTGAAATAATCAACCGTGTCATTAAAATTGTTGATATATTTTTTATTCAAACTACTTCATTATTCTCTCTCCATATAGACAAATTGACACCTCCCACATTCAGGCATCTCCCCACGGGGTGAGAATGAGTTTCATTTCCAAATAAAAGTTGACTTTTCAAAATCTTGGTTACATATACTTCTCCCGAGACTCTAAATTATTTTTTCTTAAATCATCACACATTACATGGAACTAAATTATTTTTTGAAATCATCATACATTCCATGAAAGTATATATTCTAGAGTAATTGCACATATGTTCGAGCACAATACACCAATGTGAATTGTAAATATTTCTATCAAAATATGATAACTTCATTCAAAATTTCAATAATATTTTGATCATGCCCCGACATTTCCTTTTCAATGTTATTTATTTATAAGATAGACGAACTATATAATATGTTGTTTGCAAATCATTGAGCATCTTGGTTGTTCCAATGATTTCAGACGCTTTTATTGTCCAAATTTTTGCATCAATCATAATATTTCAAAAATTTATGATAAATATCTTTTCTTGATTATTTAACAAATAAAAAAAAAAAACAACGATATAATATTGAGAAACATATCCTTTGTTAAAATATTAAAGAGAAGAAAAATCAAAATTCTATTATATTATAATACTCTTCACCATCTGTGAACTTTATTATCACAAAATCATTATTAAAATATACATTATGTATTACAAAGTTTTTTATTCTTTTAATTATTTAAAAATTCAAAATTTATAATATAGGATCAATATTTATGAGAATTTAAACGCCAGTAATAAAAAATGTAGTAATTAGCAAAGATTTTTGTTTCTAGATGTTGATATTCATATTTCTCTAAAAAAGAAATCAGACTTCTTTTTCCTCATTCCCTTACTATTTTTTTATTTGTTTTTTATTGTATTCACAAATAATATTTTATTTGTTAAAAGAATTAGGGCATATTTATATGTATTGTTTAATTTTTTTACACATTTTATATAATTATATTGTTATAAAAGTATCTAATTTATTAGGCTACAACTATAATCACATAAGATAAAATATAATTTAATATTACTTATCTATTTATTTATAATAATATATGTTTGATAAAATTGTACTTTATACTGTTTATAAGATTAAAAAGTTTACATTTTTTTTTTCAATGTTTGATGAAACATTATGTAAGTAACTCATTTTTATATTATATTCTTTAAAAGTATATGTTACAACGATTATGGTGTTCCCTTTCAAGAAGTATTGAATAATAGTTCAACATACTACTCATTTATTTCTCTTTTTAATTCACATAATTAAAATTGACAATAGTGTAAGTTTACATTTATTTTTTTTCTTTTTTTGAAGCATAAATATTTCAAATCTATGTAAGAAAAATATACCACACGTTTATCTTATGCTATTTTATATTTAATAATATTTATTTAACATGGATTTATAATCTATTTTATGAGATGCTTTTAGGTCTATTTATTATTTTAAATTGATGTATGTATATTATTTTATATCGATAGAAATAATTATAATATTTTTATTTTATTTACAATAGACAGTCAAATCAAACATTATTGGAAAGAAATGGTGTGATATATTACATATAAAAGGATAACAAATAAAAAAATATAAAGTATTTCAAAAGTGAAAAATTTAATGCTACAAAGTAATGAAATATTTAACCAAAAAATTAATACTAATATCCCTATTTTGAATGAAAAAAAAAATTATGTACTCAAAATTTATATTTAAAATAAATGTTGATCTTAGGTGTGTTTTATATTTCTCATTAATCAGCTCCAACTGATGGATGACATTAATGAATTTTATCACTTTTTTTTACTTTTGGATTGAATGCGAACTATAAGCTTGAGCACTGTAAAGTTTAATTTTGTATTACATATAACATCACTCTTAACTCTTGTTTAGTTATTATAATACTAATAAAATAGGGAAGAACATTTAACCTAGATGTATCTTGTTTGTTATGAAAAAATTACTAATTATAATAAAGTAAATTATAATTACATTTTATGTGTTATATATTCAATCAGTATCAACAATTTTCATAATAATTAATTACACACTTGAAAAAAAAATTAATTGCACACAATAAAATATATAACGCAATTTTTTTTTATTGATTTGGAGAAGTACCTTTGCTACAAAAAAATGATGAAATTCTAACGACAATTTCGAGAAAAATATATTACAATCGAATTTCAACGACAGTTCTAACGAATACTTAAATGTTATTGCTTTCATTTGAATTATTTCAATGAAAATAATAACAAAAATATACGGTCAACACATGGCCACTTCCCAAAACATAGAGCATAATGTATATAACAAAAATTGTGGGAACATTTTTCATAATTTTAATCACACCCCCTATTCTGAATATAAAATTAAAAGAAATAAAGATAAATAATGAATTAATTTGTGACTTAACCAATTTTACTTCAATTCAACTCATAATTTTTATTAAAGTTATAAGATAAACACAATTTTACTACTAAAGAAAACATGATGAATCTAGAAATTACAATTTCACCATTTTAATTTAATTTAATTTTTTTAATCTTGATGATAACTTCTATTTTCTATCACCTAAAACTTACGCATAGAACTAAAGCACAAAAAATTAACAAGCATTGAACAATTCAGTTCGTTTGCACCGATAAGTACAATTTAAAAAATAAAAGTTCTAACCTACATGGATAAAAGTATAAATAACTATTGTCTATTACCTAAAACATACACATAGAACTAAAGCACAAAAAAATAACAAGCATTGAACAATTCAGTTCGTTTGCACCGATAAGTACAATTTTAAAAGTTTATGTTTATTTTTATTAATTATAACATTTTTATTTATTACTTCTTTTCATATTTATTAGTAAGTATGACAACTTAATTATATTTTTTATAATATTTGGCAAATTTAATATTTTTGTACTTTATATTGTTCTTTCATATGGTCTTCATCTAATGGTCAGGTGAAAATTCGTCAACTTTATTGTCTTTGTGACAAAAATTGGATAAAATAATCAAACAAACAAATAAATAACGTTTTCTGTGGGATAAAAATTCAATTCAATAAATATAAGGTGCAATTTTCAAATGTAAGAGTGTATTTCTCTTAATAACGAAGTAACTAAATGAATTGATCCACTTTTTTAGTTTGTTAGATTGTGTATATAATCGCTATACCAATGAATATTCGTTGCGATTTTCTGTAGAATGTCTGACCGTAGTATTTTTTAAAACTTAATTTCATGTAGTAGTTTTTGTTATTAACTAAAGTAATTACGATTTTACATTAAAATTATATTAAAAATAAGTTGTTTTTCAAAATATCAACTATATATCTTTTCACAGCTGGGTTGATTTTTTGGAGATATGAAAGAAGCATTTTGGCAGATATGTGAAAGAAACAAATTCGTGAGGAATAATGGTATGAGAATGTTGAGGTTGATTTTTAGGAGATTTAGAATGTTTTGTTCGTGAATCTATATTTATTTAACTAAATATTAATTATTGATTAAAAATATAAGATATGATGAGTATTAGTGTATTACTAATTTGCCATTAAAAATAAGTCAAAGTAAGTATTTTTTAGGTAGTTCATTTGTTAATTAAAAAAATAAAATAAGATGGATATTACAGTATTACAAATTTGCCATTAAAAATATGTGAACTTTTTAGGCAGATCATTATTTTTACAAAATTACTCGTCCTTTTTATTAAATTACTCGTCTTTTTATAATAGTATAGATAGATAGATATATAGATAGATATAGATAGATAGATTTAAATAAATAGCATTTCTCTTTTGGTGTGAACGGGAAACTTTTTTCAAAATGTAGAAAGGTAAACTTTAATGTAATTTTTTTAATAAATAATAATTCCCTTCCTCTAATGTAACCATTTTACTTGTAATCTTCTTAATTGAGCACTGTCAATTGATTTTTTCTGAGTACAAATCACTAACCAGTCGGTCATGTAGACCGCAAGTAGCAAAATTACTCCCCACTGAAAAATTATAAGGCTAAGATTCACACACACACACACTCCTCATACTAAAATCAAGAGTATCCGATGGGCTGCTGCGGCGACGATGACGACGGCGACGGCGGATCACCGTTGCCGTCCCTGGCGGCGCTACCTTCGGACCTCCTCGAACCGCTGAATGCATGTCTCCGCTACCGCGCGCACGGCGCGGCCAACGACAGCACAATCTCCCCGATGAATTCCAATTTCTCGGCCTTATTATGCGAGGACACTCTCCAGACCATCTTGGAGAAGCTGTCCCTTCCTGACCTAGCTCGTTCTGCCTGCGTCTGCCGCCTCTGGCGGTCTGTTGCCTCCGATAGGGACATCCAGATTCGCGCTTTCATGTCACCCTGGAAGCTTCGGGACGTCATCGGAAAACCTAGCTCTGGTGGGTTTTGGAGAGACAACTCCATCTCGAGATTCGCCGTCTCTCACCGTATATCTCGTGGGGACTCCGTGGCCAGCCTTGCTGTGAAGTACTCCGTTCAGGTACTGTCATGTACCTATGATCGGTGCTAGTTTATGTGTAGTGGTTGATAATTTATGTTCGAGTACTATGAGTTTGGCATTTTTTAATGGTGTGTATAAATTGATTTTTTTCTCAGTCTGTCTTAGAATTTATCAAGAATCATGAAAAGGAAAGTTGATTTATAAGTTAGCTCATCTAAGTTTCTGGGTGTTAACAGTTGCTCCACATAGTGTTATCATATGGATGCTGCTCCAATTATTCGAAGATGCATTCAGAAATTGCATAATAATTTGTAATTAGCTCGTTAGAGGCTGTGGCCTGTGAACAATGAAGTCATGAATCATAGTTTCTTCTTATATATGAGGAATCTTTTGATAATTTGTGGTGTATATTGCAATTTCTGAGACTTATGGTTTATGGGCAAGATATGTACAAGGATGCGATGACGTGTGTCCGAACATGTGGGGGCGATACCGGCGACTTTTCAATTAAAGTAGAACCACCAGGGGTCAGCATTGAGCCCTTATTTATTTGCCTTGGTGATGGATGAGGTCACAAGGGACATACAAGGTGATATCCTTGGTGTATGCTCTTTGCTCTTGATGTGGTGCTAGTTGACGAAAGTAGGGCATAGGTAAATAGGAAGTTAGAGCTGTGGAAGGACACGTTAGAGTCGAAAGACTTCAGACTTAGTAGGACGAAGACCGAGTACATGACGTGCGCTTTCAGCATAGCTACACATGATGATGGTGACGTTAGCCTTGACGGGCAAGTGGTGGCCAAGAAGGAGACTTTTCGGTATTTAGGATCGATGCTACAAAAGGATGGCGGCATTAATGTTGATGTTAGACATAGAATTGCAACCGGTTGGTTGAAATGACGTCAAGCTTCGGGCATTCTATGTGATAAAAGGGTGCCACAAAGGCTAAAAGGTAAGTTCTATAGGACGGCGATTCGCCCGGCGATGCTGAATGTTGGCCTACAAAAAGGAAACATGTCCAACAACTAAGTGTAGCAGAGATGCGTATGTTGCGTTGGTTCTGCGGGCACACAAGTGATAGAATCCGGAATGAGAATATTCGAGATAGGGTCGGGGTGGCTCCAATTGAGGAGAAATTGGTTCAACATCGGCTGAGGTGGTTCGGACATGTCCAACGGCGGCCTCCTGATGCACCGGTGCGTAGGGGAGTTCTACAGCGGGTCGATGATGTAAAAAGAGGCAGAGGTTGGCCTAAACTCACTTGAGAAGAGTCGGTTAAGAAAGATCTTAAAGGTTGGAATATCTCCAAGGATTTAGCGGTGGATAGGAGCGCTTGGAGGCTAGCAATCAACGTGCCAGAACCGTGACTTTTGCTCATTTCTCTTTTTGCTACAATCTCTTCCTTTTATTTTGAGCCTTTTTTGTGTTTCTCTTACCATTTGTTCTCTTGGTTTCATCTCTAGCCTACTCCAACTTGCTTCGGACTAAAAGACTATGTTGTTGTTGTTGTATGGTTTATGGGCACGTTCAGTTTGAACTCCAGAGGGTTTTACCTTTATGTTCCTACAGATCAGGTTGAGCAAATAATACAATGGTTCTCATTACATTATAAAATGTCAAAATTATGAACCTTTGTCATGATCGGCATAGCTTTAAAATTTTAGTTATAGATCAGAGGTAGAGAATATGTAGATAATACAGTATACTCGAACTTTTTTGCATGCTCTGCGTTAGGATTTGTACTTTAGCTGATGGCTTTTTGAGCCTGAAGCGCATTTGTACATCAAAGTCTGTCATGGTTCAGCTAAGATGAAAGATTCTGGATTGATTGCTTACACCATGTGTCCCAACTCCTAATATTGTTGTTCTTTCAGGAGAATTCTTATAATAATTCAAAGCTTCTTTGTATGTATGCTGAGAAGAGAGTCAAGTTACTTAATACTCAACACGAGATAATCTTTGCAAATTGCAAGTTCATTTGAGTTTCAAGCTCGAATACAATTTCTTGAATTTAAACAATCATTCTCACACAATTTTTAAATCTCGAATTTTTCATCAGAGTGTTCCATTCCACTCGACTCGTTGACACTCCTATTCATCATTCAAAATCATAAAGACACATCACAAGCAATTCTTTACTGAATGAATTTTTCCTATATATCAACAGGTTATGGACATAAAGCGCCTGAACAACATGATGAGTGACCATGGAATATACTCTAGGGAGCGACTCCTTATCCCCGTAAGCAAACCCGAAATCCTGGTGGATTCCACATGCTACATTGAAGTTGATACCCAATCCAAAAGAGAGGTTGCTGTACTGTACCTTGATGGTGGGCCTGGGCCTGACAGAAATGTCAGCGGGCTTTTGAGTGGGCTGTCCACCGAAAGAGGCAAAAAGAGGGTTTTGGACTCTTTGAGGAGGAGCATGCAAGTCGATGATGGCACCGCACAATACTATCTGTCTATATCAAATGGCGACCCTCGAGCTGCCCTTACCCGTTTCTCTGAGGATCTGAGGTGGGAGAGGCATGTTGGCTTGGCTTAATGTCTTTGAATTATGTAAAGAGTTTGTTGAATAAGGAAGGGATTTGCTACATTGGGTTCTTCCTTGGGTTTGTTCGGATGTGAATTGTATTTTTTCTTTGTAATTGTATTTTGTGTTGTGCCTCTGCAAATTTATCTGAGGATCTGCCATGCTCTTGTGTGGAGTTCTTAGTCTGAAACTTATTGTGGTAGCCCTTTTGGTGTTTAAAACATCGATTTGTATATAACTCGCGAGCCAGGCCTTCACATGCTCATATACTATGTAACTTTGTTACTACATCAAATTTGAGTGAGTTTCGTCTCAGTTTATACCTTTTCGTGCAACCAAAGCTTCATAAAACCTGGGCAATTTCAGACTACAGCATCACAAATTTCACTCAAGTCCCTTCATGAGGCCATTGCCTTTTATCACAGGTTTCTAGTATGCAACTTTTATAGTAGACTAAATGACTAATGTGTAACACAAACAAAGCATTTCTAGTACAAAATGTCCAAGTGGACCAAGCTCAAGTCAATTCAGACACATATTCAAATGTAAATCCCACAGGGGTCATAGTTTACAACACTGGAATGAAACATACAACATGCCACATTCATGATTTAAGAACATACATAACCAAATCAAACTCATCCTAGAAAGCTAATGAATCACGCATTCCCATTATTGGCTTCACAACAACTCTCTGAGTATGGCTCACAAAGACAACACCGAACCGAACAGCTCCCTTTGATGAAACTTAAATAATATGTGAACTCAGAGATGGGGGAAGAATAAAGCACTGTCAAGAATCAGGTTAGCCTGCGAGCATAACCCAACACCATCACAAAATCCTTAGCGGAAGAGCCAACTGTTGCTGAGACTATCTCCCCATTAGTGTTTCGAAGCCAAAGATCGACCAAGTTATTAAGGGGCAATGAGGGGACAACTGTTTGCCCCATGCATTTGATGTCAACCTGCAGTGATCACAGGAGGCTTTACAAAAAATCTCATTGTTGCAAAGTTAAGTACTCGAAAATGTAGGGGATAACCAAAGCTAGAGAGATACATTTTTTTTTCCAACTCTCGAATTTGTCCTTATAACTTTTTATCATACGAATTGCGCCTACTACGAGCATAAGTGCATAACACAGGAAATAGGGAACTTTTATTAGACAACTTCCTTTGTTTTTTTGGGGAAGCCAAACATGAAGATACTTTTCGTAATTATCCCTATATAAGGGAATAGGGAGCTTTGCGATAAATGTTCAGCAAAATAAGATGAAATTAGATAAAAGGGATCAACAAAAACTGTTTTCGGCATCACGTCTAACAAACATGAGCTGTGGTTGGTACAGAAGTCGGAGCTCATTAACCTATGGTCATTAGGTTACCTCAACTTCACTGGTAAGATCTAACTTCCTCTGGAGGTACTTTTGTATAAATGAAACCGGTATGCTTCCATCCCTGTGAAGAATGTATGAGTTATCGATAAAAGGGCATTTAGTTATCACATGATCCATGATTGGAACATTATAATGAAAGATAAGTTGCATAGGAACTAATTGAAGTATACGTTCTTTCATAAAGGAGAATATATAAGGCAGTAGAAGGTTAGAAGGATGAGACATAGGCAATTTGAAAAAAAAAAAAAAAAAAAAATCCGTACAATTATCATGCTGAAAACTATATCATGATATACAAACTGTTAATTCAACTTAAGCTGCAACAAGCATTATCAGAGGCTCTATAATAAATGATATAGTTCAGATCTCCGTTTTTCCTCTGGAGTCAAATAACCACTTCTCATAAGTAACTGAAAAAAATCACACCTTTTCATAAGTAAATGAAAAAACTGACACAGCAGCTACAGTGTAGCTATATATGAACCAGTACTCCACTCAACTTAGAGCACAAGCTCATAGTGAAAAAACAATGCCTGAATTAAACCAGCCCAGCAACACAAATCTCAGTAATTTTCTGCAGCTAAACTGTTGTAAATGGAGAGAAATGAGTGGACAAATTTGGCTACACAGACTTTAAACCAGGTAATCAGAAGATGCTACAAGAATTTCAGCAAGAAAGAGTAATAATCACAGCACTGAGGCAAATTTGATGGAGCAACAGTGTAACACCAATAATATAGTCACTGATCTTAACAAGGATTGTGGAATATAACAGTATGCAGTCTATACACTTGTACAAGTTGCCAAACTGTCACAGACAAACACAAACCAATGCACAGAGGTTGACAGACACTGAAAGGCTCCATTTGCATGCAGAGTGATTGAATGCTTCCAGAAATTTTGTATTTGGTAAGTTATTTTGGAGCAAACCAGAGTAACTATAGCACTGTATTATCAAAACCCAATGCAGAACCATATCAGCACATATATCGTTATTGCAGAGAGAATGCCACAGTGATAATACTTCTAAGCGTAATTCATTCTCTTTCCCAGCAACTGCATAAGAGATCTTATCAAATTCTACAGCATGATATTTCTTTAAAAATTGCAACCAACAAAAACACCCCAAAGGCCAACATGCATCCTTCTGGACCAAATATCCACCATTTAATACCTAGAGTGACAGAAGGTAAAGAAAACTAACTTTATTCTCAAGTAACTTGCAGAAATCTGAGGCAGAGGTGGAGCATCTCCTTTCCTGAAAATATATTAAAAAAAATTAACTATCGCACTGAGCTAAAGTAGTGCGGATAACAATGTTTATTCTCACGAGGGTTGATATAATCTGCTTACAGCTCATCAGAGGCCACTAAGGAGAACCAAATCGGATAGCTTTTTCTTTCTAATTTAGCACTTGCAGCATCTAACACAACCACCTCGGGTGGAACCCTGAATTCTCCAAAATTCCGTGCCTTCTGACGGATTTTCCGCAACTTTTTAGGTCTTTCAGATTCCGTAGGTGTATTGTCACTGCTGTTTTTCTCGTCCTTGACTTTTGATTTCCTACGGTGTTTCTTATGTTTATTTGTCCCCAGAGGACCCTCATTGTCATAAGAACGTTGGTCCTCGAGTTTAACAACAGAACCTTGCATGCTTGACTTAGAAGATTTGCTCCTATTTGCTGCTTCTACCAAACAAGTAAGAGGTTTCCAGATATCAAGTTTTCCATCCCAAAGTTCAGAATGATTTTCTCTTCCCATATTACCACAAGGGTCATTAGATGGCTCGTCCACGGCAGAGCTCTGTAACAAAAATGTTATTAAGCATGAGGTGCATATTTTTTACATTCGATTACTCACAGTAACTACCCTTGGGACGTAGTCTAACAAAAAAAGACGCATTTAATCTTCAATTTTAAAATATCCCATAGCATTTATTTCTATTTTGCAAATTGGACTCTCAAACGAGGGTATTTATGAGGTAAACGCAAAATCTCAATGGTACATTTAATGTTATTGAGTTGTTTTCTATTTTTACGCTGGATTTCCAGCGCAAATAACCATTTTTACATGTGAACAAGGCTATGGAGCACATATAAGAGTCATGTACAGGTTTTTTGACAAGATTTAGAATTACACATACATTACCTGCCTAATATGCTGAGTTAATTTGTTCAACATCTCTGGTGAGCCAGAACTCTCAGGAGGATCATCAACAATGTTCTTAACTATGGTGAAACTGGAGCCCTTGGATGGTTTTCTTGCAACTGATTTTGATCTCCTTCCAGTCATCCCAGTGTGGGTTGATATTCTTGGGGTGCTGACTACTAATGATGAGAGGGATCTTTCCTTTCTCTTGGCAGGCAACACAACAGGAGTCACCACTTCAGGGGAGTTCACCTTTATCCTCTTACAGGGAAATATTTTTGTTCTTACATCTTGCAAATTGTGATCCGGCCTGAGAGAATATATTTTAAAGGCTAAAGATAAATAATTTTTTTCCTTCCCCTCCGAATATATATTCATTAGTTATCCAGTGGTGTAAATATAATGGAAGAGCAAATAACAGGTCACCAACTGCAAAGGCAGATTAGCCTCTGACTGATTGATATGCAACAATGTCCTTTCCTCTTTAGGTGCAATTTTCATTAAATACATGATGCCAACCAAAAACATAAAAAGTTTATACACCAAAATGTAGTTTACTCGATAATAATCCTTAGTCTTTGGACTCTGCTAAACCAATGTTTTGGTCTCATATGCCATTCTCACAGTTTCTAAATAATCTAAGCCTGACAAACTGCACAAATGTAATTGTCTTGTTTAACTGAATTTGAGTACAAGTACCTACATTAAGAAGTAGCATATTTGCATTGATAATATGTTTAATATGCCTATGTATGTGCATAGATCTAACAAGACACCCAGATATTTCATTAGGGTAGTAGCTAGAAATTGGAACTTATAAGTCCTGCTCTAAAAAGTGACCACATGAGCAAACCAATTAACAACTCAATTAACCACAGATGTACAACAACTCAGAATAAACACCAATTATACCAATTACTTAATCATACTAAATAATAGTGTAAATTTTCCAGAGAATAGTAATCACATGAAATAACAGAATATCGAAAATCTAAAACCATGAGTGCTTAAAAAAAATTAAGGAAAAATGAACAGCTGATTCAACCGGCTTTTTAATCTATTTTCATTAAGAGATTCAGCCATATAAACAAGTTTGGTTGAATCAGACTGATCCATTTGGTCTATTTATTAACCAGCCACAAGTTCATGAACCTTGAGGAAATAACGTACAGGAGAAGGTATTTATAATGATTAAAACTCATGAACAGAGAAGCAATATTCTCTAAGCTTTTGACACGTAATATGATATCAATTCAGGGAAGGACTAAAAAAAGCTACATAAAAGTATGCAAACTTACGTAATCTTGTGCAAATACTTGATCCTTTGAGGCTTTAAGTAAGAAACGAAACAACTTGATCAAGTTAGAGTAACAAAAGAGACTAAAAGCTCTAACCTCAATTTCTCCAACGGAACACATCCCAGGTCAGTATCACATATTGGACAGCACTCCATTTCTTCATCTGAGAGCTTCTCATATATGCATTTCCTGCAAACTAAATAATATTCATAGAACATGATATAAGATTCTTAAAGATATCACACGTAAAATCAAAAGAAAATAAGATAAATCTATTCTGATGATAACTAGGGCATCGAATGACGGAAACAGGACATAACTAGGCATAAAACGTTAGTATACCTTTCACGACAAACTGTTGAAGATAACTAAAAGTTTGCTTAAGATATTATTATACCAATAAAAAGTCTTTCATATCAATCAACTTGAGCATTTAGATGATTTTCACGTTTAATACAAACATCAGTAGATATCAAGGACACCCCAAAGTCTTCAAATTGCTCTGTCATGCTTTGAAACAAAAGTTAAAGATTTACTACTGCTTTGTCCCCATTTTCCATCCAAGATCAGCACTGGTCAAATTAAAAGGCTTCTAATAAAAGAGAGTCTCAAAGCAGCTTACTTTACGAGGTAAATAAAACAAAAAATAGAAATAAAAATAAGAATACTGAGAACAGTTCACCTCTTCCAGTCAATTGTTCAAATTCCCTTCGCAAATCATAACACTACACGTACAGCATAAAGGAGAATACCTCATTTAGCAAACTTATCACTGTCTAAACATTAAACTGACAAATCCCTACTAGCAAAAGACTAAGAAAAGCTCACACAGCTTACTATGCAAACCAAATCGAAATAAGAAACTCCTAACAACTCAAATTCACAAATTATCTCACGAACACACACAGAGACCCATATCATTAAGAATCAAATCTGCAACACAAAAACCCAGGGAAAGACGCGAACTGGAGAAAAAATATATTCTAATTTGAACTAATCCCAACTTAATTACCAATAAATTCACAAATCTAGAACTATTACAGATAATTAAGGAAGAATAAAGGCACTTACAAGTATGAAGACACTCGATAATAGTGGTGGCTTGCCGAAAGAGTTTGTGGCAGAGAGGGCAAGTCATGCATGGCGCCACCGTCTCCCGTTTCACACTCACCTCTTGATGCGCCATCATATCGCCTAACTTCACCCAAATTAAACGAAATAAATCTCCAGCTCCCAAATCCCACGTTATCACGCCGTCACGCGGTGCATGCTAGCGCCGAACTCACACACAAGGGATCGAATTTACGTCCATTTCCTTCTCGGCCGCGCGCATCTGCATTACAACCCGCAAACCAAAACCCACAATTAATAATCACAGATGCGCACAACCAACAGCAAACATTGAGGTGAGGAATTGTAGGGAGCTTTGCGAAGAGGCTAACGGTTCCGGAACCTGTAAATCTGAAGAATGATTCAGAGAAAGAGGTGATTTTGGGGCTAAGAAGAACGTGGGCTCGAAGCTCGAGGGCGGTGGTGGCGGGCGGTGGATGATTTGCGAGTGCGTGTCTGTGTGTGTGAGTGCGTGTTTCGTTGGGGGCGAAACGGAATGCGAAAGGAGAGAGAAAAGAAAGAGAAGGGCTTTTGGAGCATAATAATAATCAGCGTGAATATGACATTTTTTTTCATGCTTTTTTTTTTTCAGATGTGTGAGACGTATGAATAAGAGTGGATTTCAAACTCGAGTATTATCTCAACTCAGTTTAATAAAATGAGTTTGAGTTCGACTTGTTTATTAAAATTAATAAATTGAATTAAAGTTTTAATGAATAGAACTTGAGCATAACTTTAAAAAATTTCATATTTTTATTTTTTTTAATGAGGTTTAAATATATAATCTCGAGCCTTAATAAATCTAGCTCGAATTATACCTCTTTTGTTTCTATCATAGTTTTAAAATTTGTAGAGTTTTAAATGAAGGGTGAAATTATATTTGAATTTAAAAAGGAGATGTGAATGAGTAAATTCTTCCCAGTGGGACTTTTGCAAACAAAGAAAATATCCGTCTCTTAACAAATTTTATATGTATTTTACTGTTAAAATATCAACACCTCCTTTTGGGAAGGACCCGAAAGCATCTAGAACAATCCGGAAAAATGTGGAACGTCGTGGAACATTGTGGAAAGTTCTAGAAGCATCTAGAACGACCCGAAAAAATGTGGAAGGTTCCGGAATATTGTAGAAGGATCTAGAAGCTTGAGAAAGCTAGTTGAAGGATGTAGAAAATTATAGAAGGCAATAAAGAATACAAGAAGGTTGTAGAATATTGTAGGAACTAGACTGGTGTGGATGAGTCTAGAACATTATACATAATATTATTAAGTTTTAGAATAGTCAAGAAGGGGCAAGAGTGTTAGGGAAGCCCCATGAATGTGAGTAGTTCTAGATAATTCCTTAGGGGAAGGGGTGGTTATAAATAGGTAAGACCACCTCATTTGCAAACCATCCCCAATAATCCAAGCATCCAAGAGTCTAAGTAAAAGAGTGTGTGAGTGTCATAGTTAGGGTGTTTTGGTCTTGATAAGTGAAGGGTTGTATATTGGTCTATATTGTGCTTGTGTAATTACTTTGTTAATCTAATAAAGTAATTGCGTTAGTGTCCACGTGTTGTGAGTGTACCCAAACCAACAAGTGGTATCAGAGCCAGGCGAGCGGAGTCTGGCGTTGGTTGAGGTACGAGTTGTTGTGTCGAGCTTCTTGATCGTAGTTTTGCAGTTTCATACTGCAAAGGTCGTGTGCAGTTTAGTACTGCAGAGTGTGTGGCGAGTTGATCGAGTGGAGCCACGATGGAAGACCTTCAAGTGGTCGGAGGTATTAAGAAGCTTAACAGTCAAAATTATAGCACGTGGTCGACGTACATGGAGTCATATTTGCAAGGCCAAGATTTGTGGGAGATTGTGAGTAGGAGTGTTCACGGTCCGGATTGGTCCGGTTTTAGCCCAAACCATGACCAAACCGGACCTAAGGGTTAATTTTTTTTTCTTGTCCATAACCGGACCGGTTTTATTTTTTAACCGACCACAATCCGGACCGCATTGGACGGTTCGGTTTGGCGGTTAACCGGTTAAATCCAAAATCCTTGTTTTGGGCCTTTAAATTTTTTTTTTTTTATTTTTTTTATTTTGGGCTTAGTTTTTATTTTTAACTTTGGTCCCAAAAGATATTATTTGGGCCTAAAAATTAAGAAAAACAACAATAATGAAATAAAAAATACACAATTCGTCCCATAAGCATAAAAATACACATTTCGTCCCACAAACATAAAAATACAAAAATGATGAAGATTAAATTATGCAAACTAAACCCAAGCAAGCATGCATTTTTCAGTCAGTTTATACACCTGAAATAATAAGAGCAAAACATTCATAGTTAGTGTATTGTATTTGTCGGCCATAGTGAATGAGTTAATGTATATATATATTTGTTATAGTTTTTTAATATTTACCGGTCCGGTCCGGTTAAACCGGCAGTTTGCTGTAGGTAATCCGTTAACCGAACCAGTTATTCTGGATTTTTACAAATATTAACCACCGGATTTTTTAACTGACCATTTAACCGATCCGCGGTCCGGATTGACGGTTTTTTTCGGTTAAAACCGGACCGTGAACACCCCTAATTGTGAGTGGTAGTGAGGTTACACCACCAGAGGACTCTGCAGCTTTGAAGAAATGGAAGGTTAAAGCTGGCAAGGCCATGTTCGCTATCAAGACCACGATCTAGGAGGAGATGCTAGAGCACATTAGAGACGCGAAGACACCGAAGGACGCATGGGACACATTCGCGGGGTTGTTCTCGAAGAGGAACGACGCGAGGTTGCAACTTTCGGAGAACGAGCTTCTATCCATCACGCAACGAGACATTACGATAAACCAATATTTTGCTAAGGTAAATTCTCTTTGTCGTGAAGTCTTTAAATTAGATTCTTCTGCTAGTATATCGGATTCTCAGATAAGGAGAATAATCATTCATGGATTGAGACAAGAATATAGAAGTTTTATTGCTGCCGTGCAAGGTTGGCCAACTCAACCTTCTCTCATAGAGTTGGAAAATTTGTTAGCTGACCAAGAAGCGTTAGCTAAGCAAATGTTCCAAGCCTCATCCAAGAATGATGAAGAATTACTTTTCGTAAAGAATACCAGAGGTCGACACAGTAAAAATTATTATTGGAGGAAAAGAAACGACGCCAACAAATATGAAGACGAGAGGAGTGCTCATTTAGGGGGAGCACAGAGAAAAGAAAATTTGAGCGGACAAACTCAAGAAAATAGAAGATTTGAAGGGAAATGATATAACTGTGGAAAGAAAGGACACATAGCAAGGAATTGTTGGTCGAAGAAGAAGCCAGCGGAAGGAAATGCAGTCACGTCGGATGAGGCACACAAAAGTGAAGATGAATGGGATCTTGAAGCACTGTCAACCGTAATTGGAGAAGAAGAAGCTGGTAAAGAAGTCGAGATGGCTTCAACGACAACGGTCGGTGAGTGGGTAGATTATCTTGGAAGCTCAAGTGACGAAACAGGAGACATGAAAGAGTTACCAGATTCGACAGAATATAGTGAAGAGTGTCCGGTGACAGTTGACAACTTGATGCTGCCAATCTTCGACAGTGGTGAAAAAGAATCGGGTAAAGGAAGATAGAGTTGAAGAGGACCTAATAAGTCAGGGGCAAGTCAATGAGCATTGGATAAGAGTAGAAGATCAGTCAAGTGTCAAGAGTCCACAAGCCCATAGATCAGCGAGAGTACGAGTACCAAGCCCAAGGCACACGAGGAAAATATTTACCGGCTCAAACTTATGTGGAGATGCGTTTCTCGACGTAAGGTGGCCGAGAACAACGAACGAGCAAAAGTCGGTGTTGAGGGGGAGTGTTAAAATATCAACATCTCTTTTTGGGAAGGACCCGGAAGCATCTAGAACAATTCGGAAAAAATGTGGAACGTCGTGGAACATTGTGGAAGGTTCTAGAAGCATCTAGAAGGACCCGAAAAAATGTGGAAGGTTCTGGAATATTGTAGAAGGATCTAGAAGCTTGAGGAAGCTAGTTGAAGGATGTAGAAGATTATAGAAGGCAATAGAGAATACAAGAAGGTTGTGGAATATTGTAGGAACTAGACTTGTGTGGATGAGTCTAAAACATTATACATAATATTATTAAGTTTTTTAGAATAGTCTAGAAGGGGCAAGAGTGTTAGGGAAGCCCCATGAATGTGAGTAGTTCTAGATAGTTCCTTAGGGAAAGGGGTGGGTATAAATAGGCAAGACCACTTCATTTGCAAACCATCCCCAATAATCCAAATATCCAAGAGTCTAAGTAAAAGAGTGTGTGAGTGTCATAGTTAGGGTGTTTTGATCTTGATAAGTGAAAGGTTGTATATTGGTCTATATTGTGCTTGTGCAATTACTTTGTTCATCTAATAAAGTAATTACGTCAGTGTCCACCTGTTGTGAGTGTACCCAAACCAACATTTACCATGTGTTGCTATATTTACTTATTGTCTTATGATAGACAAAATAAATGGATATTTAGGTTATATTGATTAGTTTATTGTATCAAATAAATATATAGAGATAAATTTAGTCCCATGATATCAAATTTAATATATAAATAACTTCTTAGACGGATACTTTTTTATTTCATTTTTTACTCATTACATTTTAAATACATATTAAATATTAAGATAAGAATGTATATAAACGATCTTAGTATAGTATCCATGATCTTTTTTTGGTTAAAATTTATAAATCCAAATGAGATTATCAAAATTAAGAATCAAACAAAGAACCTTATGAAATACTAGTAAATCAGGAATCCTTTCAAATTTTTAAATTCCAATTTCATAAGATTGTTCGAGTCTTGATTTGGATAGTTTCGTTTCAATCCTATACTTTTACTTCAAACCCAAGTCAGATAAAAAACATAATTAGATTTATTTGTAAATCCACATATTCACATTCCAAAACAATTAATAAAATCTGACCTACCTTCTTATGAGAGACTTCATTATTTATTATCAAACAAAGAAATACATAGCAAAAACAAAAATTGAGTATTATGCACAACTTCAGTTATGCCAGGCCAACCACTTGAAAAAGTCTAGGCATAGCAACCCATATATTACAAACTATTTGATATAGTCATATTATGTTATACCGGCCCGAATACCCTTCAGTCAACCGGACAAACGGTTAGGCCGCCCACACGTCGGCATATACCAGTCGACATCTTCAAGTCGACTTCCATCAAGTCGACTTCCCATTAAATGGTCACAAGAAACGGTATGTCTCCTACAAAGTCGACTCCCAGAGGTCGACTTCCTATAGATTAACTCTTAGAGGTTGACTTCGTTCAGTCGACTCCTTGATACCCGACGTCTACTTAAAGAGTCAACAAGAGCGTAGCCTCCGAACAACCAGAGGACCTCAAGTCGACTCGCCCGTACTCAATGTCGACTCCTCATACCTCAAGACGTGAGGTACACTAACGACTCGATACACATAACATACTCAAGGCTCTACATGCTCCAAAGGATAAGAAAGAATCTTGTGATGACTCAGCAGCAAGGGGAGACGAATCGATCGGGGCAATTTAGACCTTATAGGACAGCCGACCGGGGCATTTCGGGTACTTCAGGTAAATGTTCACTCTTATATAAAGGAGGTGAGGTAACCCTAAACCCTAACTCTGATTCATTCCACACTCCCCTCATAGCTGCTGCGCAGCATCTCTTCATCACTCTCATACTGACTTGAGCGTTGGAGGCTTTACGCCGGAAACACCTCAGGCGTTGAGTTTTACCAGCTACTCTCGCGGTCTAGCAACGATTCAGAGGCGGTTCAAGTAGATCTGAGCTCAAATCCATCGGTTCTCTTCAGATCTGGAAGTAGACCCATCATATTGACGCCGTCTGTGGGGAGTTCTTGAAGGAAGTAAGAGCTTCACACCTAGCTCCGATCTGTTTGCTGATGGCCGAGAAGGAAGGTTTGCAGAAGAACTTGAATGAGGAGTTTAGGGGAGCATGGACGGACAAGAGGCCACCACCATTTTCCACCCCTAGACACCCAGTGATGCAGATGATGGGAATACCACCGTTTGGAGGGCCTCCACCACCGGGGTTGACTCTGGGTGGAGAAACACCCTTCATTCTAGCTGGAGTAAAGATGCAAGTGTTGAACCAGATAGGAACAAGTCAAAACCTCAACCTAGACGTTGGAGAGAAGGAACGAACGGAGATGTCTCGACGCAAGGGAAAGCAGATCCAGGAGGTGATGGAGCAGACACAGATGCAACCCCGCGTCGAGGAGCAAATGCTGACGATGACGAGAGCCGAAATGCAAAACATGATTGCTGAAGCTGTGGCCGCCCAGATGAAGCAAGTGGCGCGGGTCGAGCAGAATCCCCAAGTCGAACAACAACCGCGTGTCGAGCAATAACTTCGTGTCGAGTATCAAGCTCAGTCGAATGTACAGCAAAACAGAAGGGTGGACGAGGAAGAATCCTCCGTTCGAACTTCAATCCGCAGGCGAGGGACGAGACACTGGAACAGTTGCTGGCCCAGGTTCGCGACTTGCAGGCTCGAGTTGGGGGGAGGAAGAGCAGAGGAGCAAAGGAACATCCATTCTCGCAGCAAATCCTGAGAGCCGACTTACCCAAAGGCTTCAGGGAGTTGAACATATGGTACGATGGCTCCACTGACCCGTCTCGACATCTGAGGAGTTTTGAGAACATGGCGGTGCTCCACCGCTACAGTGACCCGGTGCAATGTCGCGCTTTCTTGACGACTCTAACAGGGTCGGCCCAGGACTGGTTTCACCAACTACCAGCTGGGTTAATTAAGGACTTTGATGGATTCAGCTCGAGTTTTCTTAATCAATTTGGAAGTGTAAGGGTGCAAGAGAAGTCCTACCTCTCGTAGATTAGCATGCAGCAGAAGAAGGGTGAGTCATTGCGAGAATATGTGGCAAGGTTTACAAAGGCGTGTGTCGAGTGCCCGACGGCAACAGAGGAAATCAAATCAGGAGGACTGACGAGGGGACTACTACCAGGGTTATGTAAGAACTCTTTGGCCAAGCGATCTGGTAGGAGTTTCGATGACGTGTTGGGGAGGTGTGCCAAGTATATGAATGTCGAGGAAGCAGAAGCCGACTACTTGCAAAGCGTGAAAATGTCCCAGACTGATAGTCGAGACGACAAGAAGGAGAAGAAGGCTCAGTCGACAGAAGAAAGAAGAGGATCACCGCGAGCTGACAGGGGTGAAGGATGATCTAGAGGATGAAGGCCGATTCAATACACACCCCTGTCGGCCCCTCACGCGAGAATTCTAGTAGTGATGGAAAGGGAGATCCGTGATGATGCGGTGAGATGGCCGCGGACAAGAAAGGATGGACCAGTGAAGCCCAAGAGCAACTTATACTGTCGATTTCACAAAGATTATGGGCACAACACTGACGATTGTCGACACCTTAAAGACGAGATCGAAAGGTTGATAAAAGCGGGCCATCTGAAAGAATTCATATACAAGGATCGAGAGAGGTTGAGCAGAAGGAGGGAGAGAAGCAAAAGCCCTCGGAAGAGGGCAAGGTCACCGGAGAAGGAGGAACTCCCACCGAAAAGGGGAGTAATTAATATGATTTTTGGAGGGTCGACAGATGGAGATTCCAATCGAGCAAGAAAGGCGTATGCTCGAGGCTGATATGCAAAAGTCGAGGTGCAGCAGGTCGATGAGAGTGGGCCAGTGATGAACTTTGGACCTGCGGACGTGGGGGAAGTCAAGAGACCACACAATGATGCCCTGATGATAACTGCACATATATCGGGGTACGAGGTGTAAAGGGTGTTTGTCGACACAGGGAGTTCGGTGAATGTTATCTTTTACGAATGACTCAGAAGGATGGAACTCGACATCGAGCTTACCCCACTACATACATCTCTCTTCGGATTCAACGGCTCAGAGGTCGCACCCCTGGGAGAAACCATGTTGGCTGTCGTCCTAGGGGAAGGCGACTTGAGGAAAGTGATGGTGGTGCGATTTGTGGTAGTCGACGTCGAGTCGGCTTACAATGTAATCCTGGGGAGGCCAGCGCTCAATGCTTTCCAGGCAGTGGTGTCGACTTACCACATGAAGTTGAAATTCCCTGTTGAGATCGAGTGGGAGAGGCTCGAGGGGACCAGAAGTTATCAAGAACATGCTACCAGATCGCGGTCAAAACTAACCAACGAGCTGAGGTCAAGGAGGGAAAAAAACCAATGTCGAGTGAAAAGAGGCCGAGAGGGAGTGACCTCGAGCCCCATGGAGAGTTGATGGAAATTCAAATCGGTGAAACGGAGGACCAAACCACCAAAGTCGGGACAGAGTTGGAGGACGAGTTGCGAGAGCAGTTAGTGGGATTTTTGAAGGAATTCAGGGACATATTCGCTTTCTCTCCTGAGGAGTTAACGGAACTCGACCCGGATGTTATGGAGCACAAGCTCAATGTCGACCCCCTCAGAAAACCTGTGAAGCAGCGACTCAGGCACCATGGCGCTGAAATCGACAAAGCAATTGAAGTCGAGGTGGACAAGCTGCTAAAAGCCAAACAAATCAAGGAAATCCAATTCCCCAAATGGATATCTAACACAGTGATGGTGAGGAAAGCACTGAACAAATGGCGTATGTGCATCGACTTTCGTGACTTAAACCTGGCGTGCCCAAAAGATCACTATCCTTTGCCAAGAATCGATCAGCTAGTCGACTCCTCAGCTGGCTGCGAATTGCTGAGCATGATGGACGCATCTCAAGGGTACCACCAAATCCCCTTAGCTCCGGAGGATCAAAGTAAAGTGAGTTTTGTGACGAGCAAGGGGACGTATTGTTATATCATCATGCCCTTTGGCCTAAAAAATGCAGGAGCAACTTACCAACGATTGATGGATCGCATGTTCAAACCTCAGATCGGTCGAAATATGAAAGTATACGTTGACGATATCCTGGTGTAGAGCAAGTCCTCGACTTCACACCCAGACGACTTAAGGGAAACGTTCAACACCCTTAAGGCGTTCGGAATGAAGTTGAACCCGAGCAAGTGTGCCTTTGGTGTAAAGGCGGGGCGATTTTTGGGATATGTAGTCACATAACGGGGAATCGAGGTGAACAAAGATAAGGTGAAGGCCATAGTCGACATTGCCCCACCACGAAACATTAGAGACGTGCAAGTGCTGACGGGGAGGATTGCGGCCTTGAGCAGGTTCATTGCTCGGGCGGCCGAGAGGAGTTTTCCTTTTTTCAAGTTACTCAAGAAGAAGACGACTTTCAAATGGAATGACGAAGCGCAGATGGCGTTCGAAAAGTTAAAGGAGTTCCTGGGCGAGTTACCCTTGTTGACCAAACCGGAGCCTGGTGACGAGTTGATATTATACATCTCGATAGGAGAGGCATCTTTGAGTTCGGTGTTACTGCGAGAGGATGGAAGTTCCCAAAAACCTATCTACTACACAAGTCGAGTGCTTCAAGGCGCGGAGACGAGATACCCTGAGGTCGAGAAGGCCGCCATGACATTGGTCATAACGGCCAGGAAACTGAGACCATATTTTCTGAATCATACGATAGTAGTGCGGACAAATTTTCAGTTGGGAGAAACATTGGGTCGGCCTACTATCTCAGGTCGACTTGTGAAGTGGGCGATTGAGTTGAGAGAGTATTCTATCAAGTATGAGCCCTGACGAGCCATAAAGGCTCAAGCGTTGGCGGATTTTATCCAAGAGGGTACCAAGGGGGAACAACGAAAATGGATCATGCATGTCGATGGGTCCTCTGCGGCCAAAGGATCCGGTCTGGGAGTCGTCCTCGTGTCTCTCGAAGGCGAGCAGCTCGACTTTGCCATTAGAATGGGGTTCAAAGCCTCAAACAACGAAGCAGAATATGAGGCGCTAATCAAAGGAATTCAGCTCGCAGTTGGTGGCGGAGCAACATAGATCGCGGCACATTCCGACTCACAACTCGTCGTCGGGCAAGTACTGGAAAGTTGCGAAATAAAGGAGGATAGAATGATGAAGTATGTCGAGGAGATTCAAAGCCTCATACAAGGCCTGGAGAAATTTGAGTTGACACAAGTCCCGCGAGAGGAAAATAAACGGGCTGACTTGCTCGCAAGGATCGCGAGTTCCAACGAGGGGAAGATGGGAAGTCATATCACTACAATACATTTAGAAGGAAGTGTCTTAAGCGAGGTAATGGAGGTCGATGAAAAGGAGGATTGGAGGAAGCCGATTCGGGAACTTATGCAAGGTCGAGTGTCTATAGGAGACAAACAAGAGGTAGAAAAGGGTGCTCGATACCTGAGCAAGTATTTTGAAGTCGACGGGGTTTTGTATAAGAAGTCATTGGTCGGGCCCCACCTCCGATGTGTTTCTGAGAAAGAAGGAACACATGTACTAAAAGAAATCCATGAAAGATGCTGCGGAGCACACGTTGGGTCTCGAGCTCTAATCGGAAAGGCCCTGCGAGCAGGCTACTATTGGCCCAAAGTTCGAGCAACAATCGAACAGTTAGTCCAGAAATGCGAGAAATGCCAGCGCCACGGCCAAATCACTCATATCCATGCTGAGTACATGAAGACAATCAACTCACCAATTCCCTTTGCTTAATGGGGGATCGACTTAGTGGGCCCGTTGCCGATGGGGACGGGACAGAGGAAATTCTTGGTAGTCGCAGTCGACTATTTTAGCAAGTGGGTCGAGGCAGAACCCTTGGCCCGAGTCACCGAGGAGAAAATGATCCAATTCTTATTCAACAACATCTGCTCTCGATTCGGAATCCCAAAAGTGCTGATCTCGGATAACGAAACTCAGTTCCAAGGAAAGCGAATCCAAGCTTGGTGCCTCGATATGGGAATTAAACAACGATTTGCCTCAGTCGCACACCCGCAGGCAAACGGGCAAGTCGAGGTAATTAATCGAACTATTCTCCAAGGGCTGAAGAAGAGATTGGAGAAAGCATCGGGAGCCTGGGTCGATGAATTAACAACAGTCCTATGGGCTTATAGGATGACTCCAAGGAGCTCGACGGGACAATCCCCGTTTCACATGGTTTATGGGATGGATGCACTGCTGCCAGCAGAAGTTAGCCTGGACTCTCACAGGTCGACATTCTATGAAAGAAAGAAAAACGAGGAGATGATCGAGGAAGCCCTCAACCTAATAGAAGAAGGACGAGAAGAAGCTTGGATACGATCCGTCGAATACAAACAGAAGATGCGCGCAACATTCGACAAGAAGATCCGAACCAGACGATTCCAAATTAGAGATCTCGTCCTCAAAAGAGCCGACGCTCTCAAGCATGTCAGAAAGCTCGAAGTTAACTGGGAAGGGCCTTACACTGTGACGAAGGTGCTCGAGAGGGGCGCATATGAACTCGAAGATGGAGAGGGACGACAACTCCCGCGATCCTGACACGTAATCCATCTCAAACGCTTCTATGCTTAAGGCAATATTTCAAATTCTCCTTTGTACCGAACGATGTTCAAATCAAATCCAGTAATGCAATGAATTTCAAGTTTATGCTTCAATTATGTCTTTCATTTACGCATCGACTTTATTATGATTCTGAAAAACTGAATTTTTCAAAACGGCTATGTAGCCGCCTAACTCTCCAATGACTATAAAATCATCTCAAATAACTACGATGTTGTAACTCTCGAGCGGAATCTCGAGCAGGCTACGAAGCCTACGACTACAAAGTCGACTAACACAACTACGAAGTTGTAAACTCTCGAGCGGAATCTCGAGTAGGCTACGAAGCCTTCGACTACGAAGTCGACTAACGCCACTATAAAGATTGAAACTCTCGAGCGGAATCTCGAGCAGGCTACGAAGCCTTCGACTACGAAGTCGACTAACACAACTACGAAGTTGTAAACTCTCGAGCGGAATCTCGAATAGGCTATGAAGCCTTCGACTACGAAGTCGACTAACACAACCACGAAGTTGTAAACTCTCGAGCAGAATCTCGAGCAGGCTACGAAGCCTACGACTACGAAGTCGACTAACACAACTACGAAGTTATAACTCTCGAGCTGAATCTCGAGCAGGCTACGAAGTCTACGACTATGAAGTCGACTATGACAACTAAGTCACGCTATCGAGCAAAAATCTCGGGCTCACCACAAAGCTCATAACCTTGAAATCAATTTACGCAATTGTGCAGTTGTCACACTTAAAAAACGAACAAATCTCATACAACCAACTTAAATGCATCAACAAAGAATATGAAGATTATCAGCTACGAAGCTGCTAAAATGGTTTCTCGACTTTGCCCAGCTCGCAAGAAGGGTTGGGGAGAAGACGGGTTGAAAAACTTACGTTTCACAGCTATGAAAGCTGCTCAAATCGTTGCTCGACTTCGACCAGCTCGCAAGAAGGGTTGGGGACAAGATATACGGAAATTAACAAGCAAGACAATTTGAAATACGAATAACGCAGACCCCCAGAAAATTGAAAATCAGCAGAAGTATGACATTAATACAAACAATGAAGAAAAGAGTAATATTAATCAAAGGAAATTCATTACATACCGAGTCGCCTCGGCCTTTACAGTCTCGAAAATAGGCCAAGGCGACAGATACTCTAATAACTATCTTTTTCAAAACAAAACAAAATTTAAGATTCGGCATCAGACTTTTCTACCTCATCACCATCACCAGCAACAACAGTTTGAGTTTTCTCGGCACCATCACCCTCAGCCTCGTCAGTCAGCTTCTCACCGTCAGCTCCACCAGTCGATTTCTCATCATCAGTGCGAACCACTTCCTCCTGCCCCACCTCCTCAAACTCTTCGTCCCCGACCGGCTCCTCACGTTCCTCGGCATCGGAGGACCCCACGTGATCCGCTCCATTTGGCCCGACTAGTTCGGTCAGACCAGCCAAAGGAGCGGGGGGAACTTTGAGCCGACCACCCAGCCCGGCCTTGCGAATTGCTCTCGCCTCGAGGCCGACCCACCACAGGTGATCCGCGGAGAGAGTCACATCGCCCCTATAGCCGTCGGGGAAAGGAAGGGTTTGCTTGACTGCCTCACGGTCGAGCTTACCCGCGCACTCAGTCTTGTCCACGGCCTTCTCCCACGCGTCGAACGTATGGTTGAAGTAATGGAGAGTCGCAGGTCAGAGCTTGTCGAGAAAGGTGGGGGAGTTGTAGAAGAGATTCACAGTTTCTCGACGATAGTGCTCGAGGAACACAGAACCCATGGGTGACTTAAGAAAGGTCCTGCGTCCCTCGAGGATCCCCGCCTCTCTCTCGACCATGGCGTCATCAACCGCCTTCGCCAGGTCAGCTTGAAGCTGGTCGACCTTGGAGAGGGCGGCGGCTTTCCCGATCTTGAGTTTAGCAATCAGAGCATTGGCGGCCAGGAGGTCATCATCGTTCTTCTCGAGCTCGAGGAGCTGATCTTCATACTTCTTTTTGAAAGAGCGGACGTTGGAGTCGGGCGAGCTGGTGTCTTCGAGGAGAGAAGGCATGATAAATGCCATGAACTGAAGAGAACCATGAATAAACTAAGTCAAAAAACAGAATTAAAGCTTAAGTAGATACAATCGACTGAAGAGAAAAGATAAAAATAGTTACTCGAGAAAACCATAGAAGAGCGCGGCTAGCGCAATCATAAGGATCACAATCGCCGCGAGCCTTATCAGCAGCAGGGATGACGGAGTCAAAGTATTTGGCGATCTCATTAGGGTGAGGATGATCCCAAAGTCGCGAGGGCCTCTCGAGGGTGACTGTCTCGAGCTGGCCTGGAGGAGAAGCTTGCTCGATGGCCTTACCCTTATCTTTGGTCTTCTGACGCTTGAGAGCGCCTTGGACAAGAGTGACGTCGACCGTGTCTTGAGCTTGCTTTTGAGGAAACGAGCCCGAGGCCTTTTTCTGACTCCCGGAGGGTGAGAGTAGTACCTTCAACTTCTTGACGGCAGTCGTCTCAACTGCCGCCTGTTTCACACCCAACCCCGAGCCGCCGTCGGGTTTCTTCGGAGGGGTAGGTCGAGCAGTGAATTTTCCATCGCTCTTCGACTTCTCAAACCGGGCAAGAACGGAATCTTCAAACAGGCATAAAAAGTGTCAGTCATATCAGCATAAAGACTTAAAATAGAAAAAGCATGAAAATCAGACTTACGAGGGTCGTCGAGACGAGGAAGATCCTCGTCGACAACAAGGCCGACATGATTAAGGAGGGACATCTCTTTGATCAACGGGCGAGCTTTGTAAGTGTGTTTATTGAGCTCGACCAGCATTGACGCAAATTTGGGGCACCGTGGCCGTTTATTTTGTTTAACCTTGGAGGTAATCCAAGTGTTTGGGTATGGATATGTACCAGAAGCAAGTCGAATAAAAACAAATTTTGATTTCCACTTAGTTACATTCGAGGAGAGGTCATCGAAAAAGGTGACACCAGCACGACGACCCAAGCAGTGGGCGTCTTTTATGAATCGATAGCTATAACAGTAAAAAAGGAACTCTGGAGAGAAATATCTAAGTTTTATTCGGGATACAACAATGAAAGCGATCATGATGCGAATCGCATTGGGAGAAAACTGATTTATGGGTACATCGTATAAATCGCTAATAGCCCGAAGTTCGGGTTGGATGGGAAAGCGGAGACCGAACAACACTTGGTCAATGAAAAAGGTATAAAAGCCAGGAGGAGGATTAGCGAAGTCGTCATTTGGGCGGGGAACGACCAATTCCCAATCGGCGGGAAGTCCGCTGGACATCCTAAAGCCCTCGACCTCGGCTGCGGAGGCATAACAAAAAGGATTTAAAACAGCTAACTTTGCTAATGGACACGCTACAGATACAACATTTTGAACCTCGAGAAGAGGCGCAATTATGGGTAAAGAAGAAGGACTTGTTCTATATACAGGTAAATCTAAGATCCTAAGGGGAATACCTCGGGGAATGAGGTCGAGACGAGGAGACACTCTATTTTAGGAAGACTTTGGGTTCTCCATCAGAACGCTCGACATCCACGCCTGGTTATAGGCATCTCGGTCGATTCCGAAAGATGAGGCATCGGAAGTAGGAGAGTTTGGCGATTGATCAGTTGGCTTATATCCGACCACTTGTACTGAGTCGGATGATTGAGCGCCTGCGTCGATCAAATGTTCGATGGTGTCAGGCAAAGAGTCAGAATCAGAATCTAGGAAAAAACAAAAAGGAAGAGAGTCGAAATCAATAAAAACAAAATCAGCATGAAGCAAAGGTTAGCACAGTCGATAGTGAACAAATCGACTTATGAAAGTCAATAGAGGTCGAGCCGAGGAATAAATGTAGAGGGGGAGCCTCTGGGAAACGACTCCAAAGTAGACAAGACCGCGATAAACACTAAACTCGTCTTAGTCAAGAAGACGAGAATACATGTTAAGAATCGGAAAAAGTTAAACCTAAGTCGACCTAAAAGAGATACAAATCGGTTTCGAACCAAAAGCTGACATGTGGCGAAGCAGAGAAATAAGAAGTCCAAGGGAAAACTCAAGTTAGAAAGATCTAGCAGAAAGTCCATATGAAAATTTGAAGAACATGAAGAACACAGGTTGTTCGAACCCAGAAAAACCCCAAAAAAGATGAGGAAGCGCACAAAGTATACGAAAGTAAAAGTCAGCAAGAGTTAGAAACGTGAAACTTACACATGATTACTGCTGAAGAAGCCTCGAGAATCTGAAGTCGCCAGACAGAGAAGAGCACCGGTAAAACCGAGAATACTGAGATCGCCGGAGAAGCTGGAGTGCTCTGGAGAAGAAGCAAGAGATTGTGAAAAAGTGACGTCCATCAAAAGGAAAGGGTATTTATAAGCGGGCCAAGCGATTACCAACTTTTGGATCAAAATGGGATCCGACGGTTCATGATCAGGCACAGAATTCGAAGCGGCAAAAGGCAGCGCCACATCACTGTAACCCTAATTTCAAAATTTGAAAAGGTGTCAGAATGTTGGAAAAATCCAAAAGATATTAGAACCCAGATTCGATTTGGAAGCCCAATCACGAGGGACAAGATATGGTGACGAGACGAGCAAAGGTTCGATAAATCAGAAGGCTGAGTTGTGTACGAGACATGGCAGACATGATAATGACGAGCCAAACAAAGGCTTCCTGACAGACGGAAGATCGAGGAAGAAAATAAGGGCGATATCGAAAGAAACATCAGACCAACCAAATTTACTCTTAAGCTCAGAGTCGCTTAGAGTAATTTTTTTTTTTGGGGGGGAGGGGGGTTGACTAGATGATATAGCCATATTATGTTATACCGGCCCGAATACCCTTCAGTCAACCGGACAAATGGTTAGGCCGCCCACACGTCGACATATACCAGTCGACATCTTCAAGTCGACTTTCCATTAAATGGTCGCAAGAAACGGTATGTCTCCTATAAAGTCCACTCTCGGAGGTCGACTTCCTATAGATTAACTCTTAGACGTCGACTTCGTTCAGTCGACTCCTTGATACCCGACGTCTACTTACAGAGTCAACAAGATCGGAGCCTCCGAACAACCAGAAGACCTCAAGTCAACTCGCCCGTACTCGATGTTGACTCCTCATACCTCAAGACGTGAGGTACACTAACGACTCGATACACATAACATACTCAAGGCTCTACATGCTCCAAAGGACAAGAAGGAATCTTGTGATGACTCAGCAGCAAGGGGAGACGAATCGATCGGGGCAATTTAGACCTTACAGGACAGCCGACCGGGGCATTTCGGGTACTTCAGGTAAATGTTCACTCCTATATAAAGGAGGTGAGGTAACCCTAAACCCTAACTCTAATTCATTCCACACTCCCCTCATAGCTGCTGCGCAGCATCTCTTCATCACTCTCATATTGACTTGAGCGTCGAAGGCTTTACGCCGGAAACACCTCCGGCGTTGAGTTTTTGCAGGTACTCTCGCGGTCTAGCAACGATTTAGAGGCGGTTTAAGCAGATCTGAGCTCAAATCCACCGGTTCTCTTCAGATCTGGAAGTAGACCCATCACTATTGCATTTCATTTAAGTCGTGCCAAACAAGTTCAATAGTGCAAAATTCATTTACCACTATTTTTTAAGCACAATCAACCATAAAATTCAACACTTGAACAAAAACTCTTCCTTGCAAAATTGCTGTAGAAAAAAATAAAATAAAATAAAAGAAATAAAGAAAACAATAAAAGTATGCAAAAGCTTGCACAGATCAACACAAACCTTCTCATCCCCACCCGAACTAAGCAATTTTTGCCCGTTCATTTGAAAATGCCATTGACCTAACCTAACCATTCATTTTCAACGTTCCAATTAATTTTTTTAGTTCTCGATGCAACTAACAGAATGTACCATTCTAAGATTTTCTCCTCCCTACCTGCAAAAGGCCTGAATTCATCCACTAGGCATGAACTAAGTCAAAACTGTAAGCGAATTTCCTCCCCGATATAATCGCTTGTGACCCATCAAGCAAAAATGCATCCTTTCTTACCCGACAATCTTCAAGAAAAAATACTCCGAATAATTCCATTATTCTTGCCATCAACTTGAAAAAAATCTCAATGTCCAATTATTGTGAAACTGAACAGAACAGATGGGCCTTCTTGCAGGGTCCTTCAAGTTTTCATCAACAAGCCTCGAGTACTTGAAAAAACTCGGTAGCAATTTTATGTCCCTCTTCACAACAAGTTCTTCATAAGTTCTTTGAGGATATTATCAGTTTTTTCGAGATCCACATAACCACTAGCCAATACCACTCCCCCAATTTTCTTCCTCTGAATCTTAATATGTATGATGGGCCCTCAGCCTCAAAACGTACGCAGAGCTAGAAATTTTACACTTTTGCCCCTTCTTCCTTCTTGAGCTTTCGCAGTTTCTTGACTTTAGCTATTTACTGACTAACTCTCTTCTCCATCTTCTCCTTCATCATGATGATCATCATCTTTCTCAAATTCAACCATAATGCACAAGGATCCAAAAAAAATGTTCTCTAGCATTTTTTTCCTTCCTCTTCCTGCTCGATTTTCTATTAGCTCATCCTTTTCTATCCGCCTCATTTCCTATTTCGACTCCTTCTACCATCCAAATTCATCTTCTTTCCATTACCAACCTAAATGTAATCTCAATTTTCTTATTCACTTCCATTTTCTTCTTGATCAGCTCCTTAGGCACGGCATTTTGAGATAACAAGCTCATTTTCACCTAGCCACCAACTGACCCTATAAATGCAAGCAAGATTACTGAACCTCGGCAGCTTAAAACCAACCAATCAAATATTATAATTTTTTGTGCGCACCTACACTAGAGCAATTGGCTGAGCTAGAAAGGAAAATCAAAATTTGGGCACACACCAAAATGAGAAATTGTTCTACGGAAGTATATAGATGGGTGAAATTTCAGTTGGCCAAAATTGATCATCAATGGATCTTTTTTTTCTTTTAACAGATTAAAGCATCATCAAATTGCCCAAGGAATATGTTTCTACAAATAGCATAATGAAAAAATGACAAGCTCACGAGATTACCGAAGCTACGAATTTTTCCGACCACGCAGGTTGAGTGGGACGCGGTGGAGCTAGGGTTTCGCCTTCGAAGAGGTAGTGTTTTGCAGGTCGAGGTGTGGAATAAATGGGCCAACATGTTACATCCAATATCGAAAAAATGGGCTTTGAGCAATTCGTAGACTAGGTTTTGGGTTTTTTTTAAGTTGTTTCCTGGGTTTCATTCTTTCAATTAATTTTTTTAATGGGCTCATGCAATTGCGTCCATTATACATTTTTTTTTTTAAAAAAAACCATTCACCAATAAAATTTCATTTATATATATATATATATGTATGAATATTTTATTTTTAATCATAAATATACTCACATTTATTATTTATAAATAGTTGATTTGTTGATTATTTTAGTGGTTTTTAAATTGCATTGTCTTTTGGTTTAAGGCTCGTTTAGGTTATATTTTGAATGTCACAATTTTTTTTAAAAGAAATTAAGAAAATTATAGTGAATATGTAAAAGGGTCTACAACTTAATTGATGTTCAAAAGAGGGTTATAAAAGGTATATGACTAAAAAGACATTTTATTTTTGTTCAAATGTGGGATTGGGATTCCGACTTCCTATTATATTTGAATAGCCGATCTAGTATTATACTTGAATTTATAGGTTTAGAGAGCTTTCGATCCATAGATCGTGTTTCATTATAAGTATTAGTGGCTATGAAGTGTGCTAAATTGTGATCGACAACTCTGATGGTGACGCCTGTCTGTGTGACTTCGTCAACAGCTTCAGTTGGACTAGTGTGGATCGAGAGTGATGAGCCAAAATAATCGACTCACCGAGGTTTCCGGTCGAACCGCCAATCCCGATTGCGTGAGAGTTCGGACGTCTCGATCGCCTTCGTCTTCAAGAACCGACTCGACCTACAAAGCGCCGGGGCGGGGCTCCTTCGTAGACACTCCGACGCTCAAGTCAGAAAACAAATATTTTGATCGTGTATCTTACGTAATCTCAAGAGCTTAGAGATAGAAAAATGAACCTGAAATCCTTATTTATAAGGGTTTAATGGCTTCTTCCCCAAGAAAAAGGGTTTCCTTAATAACCAAGGAGTCTCATTCTCCCAAATCACTGTGTGGATATATACAAACTTACTTAAATATCTTTAATCAATATTTCCTAGATCTTCATGGATATTTTTAACCCATACCATGTATCACATAAATTGGCTCTAAGCTTCCTTGGACCGGCCCTATCCGAGCTAACTGCTCAACCAGTTCACCGAGTTATTTTTGGTGCTACATCAGAGAGGTGATGAAGTTGTTTTGATTTAAAGGGAATGTTTATTACATGCAGTAGTTTTTCATCTATGTTTTTTTTTTCTCGGAACGATAGATAATCTTATTAATAAAAGAAACGTCTGATTACATTCAATATACAAGCCGAAAAAATGGGAAATCCACGCACAGGTGGTCTAGAAGACATCAAGTACTAGAAACTTAAGCAGCTAATAATACAACCGATGACTTAAGTTTCCAAAACAATCACATAAATGAAAGAAAGAATAAAGAACAATAACTAGACTTCCATTGGTCAATTTAACCCTAGACCATCTGAATTAATGCTCTCTTCCTTCCAAGCTTTGTTTCCGGCTTACCTCCACAAATTCTATTCATTCTCTTACTGCAGCTTCAACTATCAGTGGAGCCGGCCTGTGAGAATTTTCAAAAATCCAAAGATTCCTACACTTCCACAACCACCATAAGATATATGTTGAAAGTTGGATACAAGCTTCGGAAGTGTCATCATGTCCTAACTCTGATATATTCCACCACCAATCCTTAAAAGTATCCATGTTCTTTAATTCTTCCCAATAAACCGGGGCTAATTTCCATACCAATTTAGCATTAAGGCAAGTAAATAAGACATGCTCAACTATTTCTTCATCCATTCCACACACTTTACAAATAGGATCAATTTCCATACCTTTCCTTATTAAGTTCACACCGACCGGTAAGATTCCTGAGATACACTTCCATAAAAAGTGTTTGATCTTACCCTTGATATTGAGTTTCCAAAGCCTGTTTCTGGCTTTCTGATCCTTCAGGAAAGTTGTGTTGCTTTGTGCTCTATCCATCCTAAGGATCTTCTGTTTCACCAAGAGAGAATATGTATTAGCAACTGAAAATTTACCTTTTGAGTCCGGGTTCCATATCGATTGGTCTTCTTCTTCTGGCCTGAGAGTGTTTATTTGCATAATGGCTGAGCAGTCATCATCAGAGAAGTGTTCTATTAGGGCATTAATATCCCAGCTTTTGCCATCCTGTGTGAGTAATTGGTTGACCCAAATTAAATTTCCTTCTGCTCCTGGTTTAAACTGAAGTCTTCTGCTTGCAGGATTGGGTACCCAATAGTCTTCAATAATTCTTGTCCCTTTGCCATTATGTATCACTGATTGCATCCATTTCCCACATTTTTCTTTAACTATCAACCAAGAATTCCAAAGCTGAGACATTGTCTTTCCTGCTAGCAGCAAAAATAGATGATTCAGGGTAATATCTGGATTTAATGACTCTGCTTACCAATAGCTGAGGCTGAGACAAAAGTCTCCAGATTTGTTTTACTATGAGGGATTCATTGAAAAGTTGGATGTCTTGAAAGCCCAGACCACCACGAGATTTTGGAAGTGTCATTTGGTCCCATGCTTTCCAGTGTATTCCTCTGTGGCAATTATCACCTTTGCTCCCCCAGAATCTTGCACTAACAGTAGTTATCTCCCTGCATAGGCCTTTAGGAAGTAAAAAGAAAGACATTGTAAATACTGGCAATGCATTTATCACAGCTTTTATTAATATTTCTCTACCAGCAGGAGATAACCATTTGTTTTTCCAACTTTGGATTCTATTTTTAACCACAGATAGAACATAACTGAAAGCTTTTTTTTTAGATTTTCCAATTCCTAATGGAAGCCCCAAATATCTGGTTGAATACTGTAATTTAATACCATTGAGAACTTGACAGCACCTCTCCTGGACTTCTGAAGGAGTATTTCTGCTGAAAAATATTGATGATTTTTCTAGATTAACCCTCTGTCCAGTAAAATGGTGATAATTTTGTAGAATTTGAAGAAGCTTATGTGCCTGGTGTACTCCAGCTTTGCAAAAAATAAGGAGGTCATCTGCGAAAAGTAGATGAGTAAGTTCAGGACCATCCTTTGCAATCCTTAGTCCTTTGAAGCCGCCTCTTGAATTTTCTGAAAATAATCTTGCAAATAACAATTCAAATATAATTATAAATAAATAGGGTGACAGGGGGTCTCCCTGTCTAACACCCCTGGTAGCAGTTACAAAACCAGTTGGCCTGCCTTGAAGATTGAAGAAAAATGAAGGCATAGTGATACAGGCCATTATCCATTCAACAAAAAGTGGGTGAAAACCCATTTTTAGCATAGTTAGCTGAATGCTTTTCCACTCGATTCTGTCAAAAGCTTTAACCATATCTAATTTAAGTGCCATAAAAAAATTGTTACCACTTCTGTGTCGATTGAGGAAATGAAAAGCTTAATGTGCTATAACCACATTGTCCAACAGCTGTCGGCCAGGCAAAAATGCTGCCTGTGTTTCAGATATGCAATTGGGCAGACAGTTCCTCAATCTAGCAGCAAGAATTTTTGTTATGATTTTATAAAAGACTGCGCATAGGCTTATTGGCCTGAATTGAGAGACAAATGTGGAATTTTTACATTTTGGAATTAGAGTTATGAGGGTGTGCTTCTAATACCTGAGCATTTGGCCTGTAGTAAAGAAACTCTGAACAGCTTTGCAAATGTCTTCTTTAACAATTGACCAGAAGTGTTGATAAAAGAGTGCGAACATTTCATCATCTCCTGGGGATTTATGGGGATTCATACTGAAAAGTGTTCTTCTGATGTCTTCTTCCTTAACTGGTGATATAAGATCTTCATTCATGTTGTCTGAGATATTGTTTGGAATCAGTGGCAACAGATTGTGTCCATGAGTAGAGCCTTGAGTAGTGTACAGGTTCGAGTAATAGTCAGAAATTATCTTCTCTATCTCCTTCTGATCCTCACATAGAACATTGTTGTCATTGAGAAGCCTTCCAATTGAATTCATTTTTCTTCTCTGAAGAGTGTATGCATGAAAAAACTTTGT
Organism: Striga asiatica; assembly: GCA_008636005.1. Taxonomy (NCBI): domain Eukaryota; kingdom Viridiplantae; phylum Streptophyta; class Magnoliopsida; order Lamiales; family Orobanchaceae; genus Striga; species Striga asiatica. The sequence continues at coordinate 772,583 of BKCP01011737.1, read as the reverse complement.
GTTTTTTTCCCCTTCCTTTAGCCAGAGAATTCTTGCCTTTTGTTGCTGTTGTCAGTATTTTTACCGGAGTAGAATCGAAAGATTCGTTCCCCGGGTCGTATCGCGGGGAAGGTTAGCCGAATATTCTTGTGTGTTTATTCAATCACGAAAAAGAGAAAACAAATTCCTAAACACTCTAGTTCAATATTTTGGGGTTTTCTATTATCAACTAAGGATACTAAAACTAGATTAAACGCAATTTAAATGACAAACAATTCACTAAATGATTAAAGATCTAGGGAATCGGGGATAATTGATTTCGGTTCTAACATAATCACCGGAAATCAATTGCTCGGTTAAAGGACTTGAATCGTTTGTCGTTCAGAGGTTCACTCTCAATAACTTTTCGTAACAAGAGAGTGAATGTAAACGATCGACTATCAATTCCAACAACACATAGATTATACGTTTCCGAACAAATCTATTCTAAACGAACCTAATTCGACCAACGTCTCCCCTCTCGGTTCTACACGTTGATTATCTAGGTTAGAAAGGTGATCAATCTACTAACCCTATAATGCACGCAACTCGAATAGACATGAACAATCAAAAGCATTCAATCATTATCGAACCTAATCAATCATCCCCTATCCCTAGCGAATGGATTTAGCTACTCATATGGAATCTAACATCACAATTCAAATTAACCCAAGCCATCATCATCAACAAAACAATTGAGAAAAAGAACTTACGATTAATGATAAGAATTCAATGTCAAATCTAAGTGCATCCAAATTCAAAGCAGAGAAAAAGAGTTTTCAATCTCCAAAACAAATCCAAAGTGCAAAAGTATGAAAAGGAATGAGTTTCTAGAGAGAAAAACGTAAGAACAAAGTCTGGAAGTCGAATAATGATCCCTAGGACCGAAATCTGATGTTAAAATCGCGCTCCTCGAAATTCGCGCAAATAAGTCGCGAGTCGCGACTCCCTCGCGAGTCGCGCGTCGTCATTTTCTTTATATTCTGGGGCTGGTCGGTCGCGAGTCGCAACTCGCGAGTCGCGACACCTTCTCACAAGTCGCGATATTGCCTCGCAACTGCACCTTTAGCCCCAGTTTTTCTCGCGGGTCGCGACATGTTCGCGAGTCGCGAGTCGAAAGAAATTCTGGGAATAGTTTTTCAGTTCGTCCTTCAGTCCTCTTCGTCGTTTTCTGGGCTCGGCCACGGGAATTCTTGATATTAAAGTCTCGGCTCAAGCAATCATAACCTCGACCGGCACAACCTACCTCCTGAAAACACAAACACGGAAAAACACGGCAAAAAGACACAAAAATATAAACTAAAGACAAAAACACAAAACAAAAGAAATGGACCAAATAAACTATGAAAAACCTACAAATGGGGGAAAACAAAAAGAAAATAAACATGAAATAAAGACACAAAAATGGGACAAACAACTCCCCCACACTAAGACCTTTGTTCGTCCCGAACAAAAAGAAAAGAAAAGAAAAGAGAAGAAAAGAAAAGAGAAGACACAAAACAAAAACGAGCCTGGACATCAGTCGATAACAAGATAAGTCTCAACACGTTCAACTTCAACAATGAGCATTCAAATGGCACATACGCACATAACACGACTACATGCTTGATCGCTAAACTTTAATATGACGTCCTCTCAAGTATGGGAATGTATATGTGTACCTCACTCACTTTCTTATATAGATAAAGATATGGATGCACTCAAATTGGTCGATAACAAGTTCATTCATAGGCTTGCCCATTGTCTAACTTCTACTCTAAACCAATCAAAATCGAGACTAGTGAATCAAAAGGTCTTTCCGGGTTGTAACATAGGCTCTTTGGACAGGTAGGATAAATATAGGCTAAGTGGCTTGAATACAACTCAAACTCCTAACCCCACGAATGCAAGCTCAACCGGTTGCTCAAACAAACCGGATCTTCCCCCACACTTCTCCTAAAAACACACGTTTCACCCAACTTATTTTGTTTTGCTCTTTTTTTTTTTTTTGTTTCTTTTTTTTCTTTTTTTTTTTGGTGCGTTTGTCAACCTATTTGGACATTTACAATCCATTCGGCTACATTTTTTTTTTTTGAAAATATAAACAAACTCCACAATTATCCCCTCCCATTCTCAACCCGAGACTCAACAATGTCATCATCACGAGGTTATAAAAAAAATAATTTAGGCTCAAAAGGGCAACTAGGGAATAACTGCAGAAAAAACAAGGATAGAAAAATAAAAAAAATGCCTTAATCATATTCACAGTTCACAACCCAAAATTGATTCATTTCGATGCAGACTCAGGACAAGTTCTAATCAAACAAGAGCACGACCAATGTATCTCAAGAAAGAAATAAGGCTCAAACCTCACTAGGCAAATATCTGAATGTCAATCAAAGCCATTAACCAAGCATTTCATCACGCTATACCATACAATACCAACATCACAACTCATCGAATTCATTAAACACGTTTCAACTCATCATGAATTTTCCAAGTACAGACTCCAAAACAAATAAGACCTACACTAGACCGGTCCACAAAGCAAGAGAGAAATAAAAACACATCCTAAAACAAAAGAAACTAGACCTGGTCAACCAAATAGCCACATAAAAGTCCCCCACACTTAAAATCAAACAATGTCCCCATTGTCGATCCGCAGTGTGAGGAAGGTGGACTACATAATCAACCGACACGACACAACAAAGAGAAAATACAAAAAAGAAAGATAATAAAGAGAAAAGAAAAAGAAAAGCTAACCAACACAGTGACAAGTCACTGTGGTCCATGAGGAAGAGGAGGATGAAGATAGGGATCCGAGGCTCCACTGTGCAAACTGCGCGTCCCACTGGGTCTGCCATGCCTCTATAGCCTGAAAGCGGAGGTCGGCGCTATCGAACCGGGCACTAATGTCGCGCATATCTCGATCGTAACGGTCCTCGAACGCCGTCCACCATGGAGGAGGCTGGGACAACCAAGCGGGCGGTGCAGACGTACCCGTTGGACGCTGCTGCGAACGGGTGGTCTATGGCTCCCGGGAATCTGCCTCCGGGGTCGGTGCCAATCAACAGGAGGCGGAAGGCGATGGTCCTCGTCGATAAGAGCTTGATCGTGCTCCATCGCCTCCATCTCGTGGGTATCCTCGGTCTCCTACTGAGGACGAGACGAGCCTGCTTGAGCTGTAGAATCGGCCACACCCACCTTCTTCATATAGACGACACAGGTCGGGCGCTTTGTATAGGCCTCAAAGGTGCGGTGATCACGGATTAGGCCCGAATGACTCAGCTCGTAGGAGTCAATGAAACGCATACGAGTAGGAAGGCTGCCAGACGCCTCCAGGTCAACGTGAAAGTGCAAAGCCAGAGCGGTCACTATATGAACAAAGCAGGCGGCCGCTCTCTTGTTCCGAATGACGGCCCGACACTTCTCCTTAAAAATATCCAACGTATCTCGGTTCTTCCTCTCGATCATAGCCCACAGCAGGGCAAGGTCAAAATTTGTGCATTACAACAACAGCACCGTCCTTGATGAGGCTATTAGCTAACCTCTGCGAGTCCCACACCGTGTCGTGAGAAAGCTGGGGCCAGAAAATATCAGGAGTCATTCCTTCATTCATCCTTGCGCCGCCACTGTGGAGTCCCACGACTTTTTCCATGATATCGACAGTGGTGATCCTCTCTGTCCCAAGTAGACGACATGTCATGTAGTCCTCGGTCGACGGAATCTCGAGTGTACTGAAGAACTCGAGTGTGAGGTTCCGGTATGTCGGGTGGACCAAGCGGGCGTAAGACTTCAAGCGGAGCGCGTCAAGGTAGGACTCGATGGTCTCTAAAATTCCAAGATCAGAGAGTAAGGCGAAGTCGAACGTCTTTGATTTCAAGACATCCTTCTTCGCGAGCCGGGCATAAACCTCTCCCTCTCGTTCCGAGAGAATAGTAAAAAGGGCATTGTAGTCGGCCCGTAAATCGACCGGCTCGTCCCGAGAGGAAGAGGATGCCCCTTGAGTCTTTTTACGTTTGTTGCCAGCCCCTTTCGTCACCATTCTTAATATGTAGTTCTCTTTCAAGCAATTCACCGAACACTTGGTAGGAAAGCTTTTGAACTTGAAGGCTCAAGAGAAACTAACGATGATGCACCCAAATATATGATTCCTCCAACAGAATTCAGCAACTCTCAACCCAAACAATGTGAATGTCACGATAATAGGAAGAAGGACGAATACCGGGCACCAAAAATCGAGTGCACGTTGAAGTTGTGAGCTCTAGCTTCGGAGAATGAAGGGTGACAGACCAATCGGGGAGTGCTCGGGGGTTGCTGCTGCTGGTCGGAGATGACGCATGCCGGTGATGTGAGCTTGCCAGAGATGGAGGGTCGTCGGTCGCAGGCCAGTGGAGCTAAACACCGGCGAGGCTGTAGGAAGGCAGGATCTACGATTCACCTGTAGCGAGAGGAGACGGTGCTGTTGTATATGGGGATACTCGTCGCGAGTCGCGACTTCAATGTCGGACCACAAAACTTCAACACCCCGGGAAAACACCAATCGCGAAATACCGAGAAAAGTCACGAGAGCCACGACCCAAACACAACAGACCCAGAAACTCCCCTAATGGGCTAACTAGATCCGGACCACAAAACTCAACAGCTCCTACCACTACTCCACAGACCTGACCCAGGCCGGACCACTCCACAGCGCCCCCCTCCCCAACCCCCCGGCGTACGCTGGAGCCACCGCACCACTGCACAACCGCTGCTGGAGGGCCCCAACTTCCAAACACCAGGGAAATCCGGGCAAGGGGGAACCAAGACTAGACCACCGCCATCGACCGCCGCAAGGACGCCCGAGACGTCCGCCGGACAATAGCCGCTAACGCCGTCCGCCTTTCCTCGCCCGCCATGGCAATCGCTGGAAGATCGGGACCACTCGAGGAGGTGAAGACGGAAGAACGCCATAGCCGCGCCGTCGGGCCCAGGAAGAGTCAGATGCTCGCCGGAATTAGGCAGATCTAGGGCTGCCGGAGGAGAGGCGCACACTGTGTGGACGATCGACTAGGGTAGAGATTGAGGATTTTTTGTTTTCGCCAGAGGAGAGAGAAGGAGTTTATTTTTTAATTGTTCATAAATTCCAAGAAGTATATTAATTAGAATATACATATTTACTATTATACTTATGATATTTCAATATAGCTTATCAAATGAACAGTACTAGTAATAGGATGTCTATTCACTAAAATAACTC